>CM044556.2:3124972-3239069 GCA_024416835.2 Perccottus glenii | reverse complement strand
TCTTCATTAAAACCAACACTAAACTATAATTGACTGTTTCTTTGGAATTCTAATCGGATCCACAACAGTGTTTTGAGCTTTCCAAACCAGAACAATTAGAACACAAACTTTTAATGGTCCTTCGAGCGGATTTGCAAATCACTGTTTAAAGATGCATAACCAAGAGTCAGAGGCAAGAGACACTAGACCAAAACGACGTGTTTCAGTGCCATCCCACCTGTCTGATTATGACCTCAGCGGACCCGGGTTTCAGAGACAATTCCGGATACCAGTTACTGGAGCAGCAGTGGAGCCACCAGGATCAGAGCAGCAATCCAGATCTGAATCACCGATTAGCCAGTCTCCACAGGACATAGCTGACATTAAAGAGGTAGAGGAGCAAAGATATGAGCCGAGCCATCAATTGGAGCAGGTCCCCAGGGTGCAACAGTCCAACCAAGTTCCAGAACTTGTTGCTGCCCTTAAAGAGATGCGTCAAGAGAATGTTGAGCTCCGAAAACAGTTCCAGAGTCTGATGGATGCCTTTCAAGCGTCAGTCCAACCCCAACCAGCAGCCCATCAGTCTCTACCTCAGCCTCTACCTCCAAGTGAATACAGCAGTGGATTTGGTAGGTGTTATCCAACCCCAGCCAGAGCTCCAGTCGCTACCCCGGCTCAACGAGATCCATATAATCAGACATCCAGCACCGGGAACAACCTGGCTCACGAGTTCTCCCATCTTAGAGTTTCCCATCCATCCAATAGGGACATGCCTTATTCCACATACTATGCAGCTACACCCCAGCAGAGTGTTCCTCGTGCAGACCTGTATGGACAGAGATGTCAAGCACACTCAAGCCAAGTCGACAACACACCATATGGAGCAGCATATTCAAGTAGAGATCATTCACCAGCACACCCACCCTATCCCGTACCACAGAGAGAGCTGTCGTATCGGGGACCTAAGCCTACAGTGCCCTACCTCACCTCACCAAACCCAAGGGAGTTTGCACGCATGAAGATTGCTTTGGAGAATCTGTTACCTGTAGATGCCACAGAGCGATATAAGTACCAAATCCTTACAGACCACCTTAAGTGTGAGGAAGCCTCACTCGTAGCTGACTCCTATTGCAACTCCATTTATCCCTACACAGACACAATGCTTGCTCTTACTAAGATGTATGGACAGCCCCACAAGCTCGCTGTGCAACGCATTGCAGAGTTAATGGATGGTCCAAACATACGCAGTGGTGATATCAGGAACTTTCGTCTGTTTGCCCTCAATGCTCACTAGTCGGAATGTTAGATCAGCTGGGGCAAAGAGGCCAAGTAGAGCTATCCTGCGGCTCTCACGTGTCGAGGCTGTTAAGTAAGTTACCACATGAGCTCAATGCCAGCTTTAAGAGGTTCATCCACCCACTCAGAGTCACCATCCCTACACTCATAGACTTTGCTGATTGGCTTGAATATGAGCTTGAAGTGCAGGAAGACAGTGCTATGACCATCAAGAGAGGAGTCATATCAGTACAAAAGGGCTGATACCAAGCGTACTTCCAAACACACAAGTAAGTCTGCTACTATCCTCCTGGGCACAGAGAAATCCTCAGGATTCAGTACCTCAGTAGCACCCACTGCACCCCAGCTTTCAATCATCAAGTCTAAAATAGGGGAGAAGGGAAAGGCCTACTGTCCCTATTGTGAGAATGACAAACACTTCCTGAACAACTGCGCTAACTTTAATGACCTAAGTAAAGAACAAAAGGTGGCATGGATTAAAGTGAATAACAAATGCTGGCGTTGTGGTCGCAATCACCAAGCGGCAAAGTGTACACTCAAAACTCCCTGTAAAATATGCACCAAGAGACATCTGCTTATTCTGCATGAAGTGAATGAGAGAAGTGAAGAGGCTCAACAGGCGCCAACGCCATCCTACGGAGAGAGTTGTCTTGTTAGCACCGCCCACAAAGTACTGTACGTTGACCGCCCAATCTACAACTGCAAGGTGTTTCTGAAGATCAGTAAAGTCTTCCTGAGAAATGGCGACAAGTCTCTGGAGACGTATGCTATCTTAGATGACGGATCGAACGGACAATACTCCTCCAGTCTGCAGCCAGGCTGTTGGGTCTCAAAGGCAGTACAGAGGTGTTGACTCTTCGTACAGTCAGACCTGAAGTGGAGAAGCTTCACGGGGCGGCTGTATCTTTTACTATTACTCCTGTCACACCCAGACAAGACCTACAAAATACAGAATGCATTTACAGCTGAGCAACTGAGTTTAGCAGAACATTCCCACCTAGTTGCAATGCTCCAGCACAAGTACAAACATCTGTCAAGTTTGCCTCTCACGCCTCTAAACAGAGTTTGTCCCATGTTGCTGATAGGTGCAGACAACACACATCTCATAACACCTACAGAGCCAGTCAGATTTGGACCACCGGGTGGGCCAGCAGCTGTGAAGACACTCCTCGGATGGACACTACAGGGACCAGCTGAAAATGTAAAGTGTAATGCTAATGTAAGTCATTGTCTCTTTACATCTGCACCTCACCCACCCCAGAATTGTTGTCTTGTGTAGAGAAGTTATGGCAGATGGATGTTCTCTCTTATCGTAGTGAAAAGTTAGTAGTGAGGTCACAACAAGATCAAGAGGCTGTCAAGCTCCTCCAAGAACAGACAGTGCGAGTCAAGGTTAATGGCACGGAGCGTTATGCTACCCCCCTCCTACGAGTTAAAAATATGCCAATCCTTCAAGCAACCCCAGAGGCTGTGTTACCACACCTAAGAGGCACAGAGAAGCGCTTAGCCAAAGCACCAGAACAAGCGGCTGCCTATCAAAAGGAGATTGAGAAGTTGGTAGAGGCTGGATATGCAGTTAAGTTGACACATAATCAAGTTGAAAGCAACCCAGAAGCTTGGTATATACCCCATCATATGGTCCAACATAATGGGAAGAACAGGGTGGTCTACAACTGTTCATTTCAATACCAAGGCCACAGTCTCAACCAGCTTCTCCTCTCAGGACCAACTCTTGGCCCTGCCTTGCTTGCTGTACTACTACGCTTTAGGGAGCATTCCATAGCATTCAGTAGCGATATCCGTGGTATGTTTCATCAAGTGAGGCTCCTGCCAGCAGACAGACCATTGCTGCGGTTCTTATGGAGAGACATGAAGCGAGACAGTCCACCTGATGTGTGAGTGGCAGGTACTCCCTTTGGAACTACTTGCAGTCCTTGTTGCGCAATATTTGCCCTGCAAAAGCATGTCACTGACCACAGCCAGTCAGAAGAAGATGTCCGTGTCACAGTCAACAAGTCCTTCTATGTGGATAATTGTTTACAGAGTCTCACCAATCCAGAAGCTGCTAAGACTCTTGTGGACAAATTGCGCCATCTCCTGGCTGAAGGGGTTTTGAGCTGAGGCAGTGGGCGAGTAATGATCCCAGTGTAATCAACCACCTTCCACCACACCTGAGGTCAAGCAGCTTTGAGTTATGGCTTAGTCAAGGGCAGCTTGACATCCATGAGCCAGCATTAGGACTACACTGGAATTGTAAGGCTGACACTCTCACTTACCAACATCGACAGGTTGATTGCTCAGTGGCTACTATGAGAAACATATATAGAGTTTTAGCTAGCCAGTATGATCCTCTGGGCTACATAGTGCCCTTTACCACCAGAGCCAAAGTAATTGTGCGCCACCTGTGGGACAAGAAGAGGGAATGGGATGATCCACATCTTCCAAAAGAGCTACTGGATAGATGGTATGCATGGGAAGCAGAGCTAGCTCAACTGTCTGAGATAACACTGCCCAGGTGCTACACCACCCCCTACATGGACCAGCCCAATAGTATGAGAGAGATTCATGTATTCTGTGATGCCTCAGAACAAGCATACGGATCAGTGGCTTACCTTTTGACTGAGAACTCAAAAGGAGAAGTTGAGGTCGCTTTCTTGGCAGCTCGCTCTCGGTTTCACCAAAGAAGCAGCAATCTGTACCCCGTTTGGAGTTGTGCGCTGCTTTAACAGGTGCACAACTCTACAAAGTTATTAGTACAGAGTTAACCCTCTCCATCCGCAGCTGTACTTTATGGTCTGACTCAGCCACTGTCCTAACCTGGTTGGGCTCAGATTCATGTCGTTACAAGGTATTTGTAGGCACAAGAGTGGCGGAGATACAAGATCTGACAGAATCAGCCACATGGAGGTATGTGCCCTCACGAGACAACCCGGCTGACGACATCACCCGTGGTCTCACTCTCCAGGATATCAGCAAAGGGAACAGATGGACACACGGCCCTGCATTCCTTAAGCTAGCTCCAAGTGAATGGCCTGGTCTCTGCCTTCATCCCAGAGTGACCCGAAGGTGAGCTAAAAGACAAGTAGTTCTAACCACCTCTGTTTCTAATGTTCCAGATGCACAGCAATACCAGACCTTGGACCACTACTTAGAGGCTACTTCACGCCAGCTACATGGGCGGCTGATTCCAATAATCCGCTGACAGCTGATTCCTATGCTAATGCCACACTTGAGGCTCTGCAACAAGCCCAAAGAGAGTCGTTCCCAGATGAGGTAACACAGTTAAAGGCCAGTAAATCAATTGGTAAATCTAGTCGTCTACTTTTGCTTGCACCCGAGTTTGATGAGGCAACAGGACTGATCAGAGTTGGAGGCCGTCTCTGACGCAATCCTGACTTGGAATTGGATGAAGTTCACCCTATTGTTCTTGACCCCGACATCCTCTGACCAGGCTCATCATACAAGATTATGATGCTAAGCTCAGCATCCAGGACCAGAAAGGGTGTTTGCTGAGATCAGGAGGAGATATTGGGTGCTACGTGGGACGTGAAGCTGTACGTCGCCACCAGAGAACATGCACAGAATGTAAGTGGAAGGGCCACCCAATTCCACCCAGGATGGCTGATCTTCCTCCAGCTAGATTGCGTCTTTTCAAGCCTGCATTCTACTCTACAGGCGTGGATTGTTTTGGGCCATACGTTATCAAGATTGGGCCAGAAATGAAAAGAGGTGGGGATACTGTTTAAATGCCTAACTACCAGAGCAGTTTATATTGATTTGATTCCCAGCATGGACACAGATGCATTCCTTATGGCCTTGAGGCGCTTTGTGGCTAGGCGAGGAAAGCCTAAGGAGATTCTTTGTGACCAGGGACAAACTTTCGTGGAGGAGAACGTGAGCTGCGGGAAGTATTTAAAACTCTTCAACCTGGCCTCCAAGAGCAACTCGCCAGTCAGCAGATCAAGTTTGTCTTTAATCCCCTGGCTCTCCTCATTTTGGAGGGTGCTGGGGCGAGAAATTGTTCTATTAAGACTGCTCTTCAAGTCACTCTAGGAGCTCAAACAGTGACCGAGGAGGTGTTGCGCACAGTTATGATTGAAATTGAGGATACTTAATTCAAAACCTTTGGGCTACACCTCATCTGAAGTGGCGGACCCTGACCCAGTTATCCCCAACTGTTTCCTCATGGGGCGGCGGGGCCTTCGTTGCCACAGGTTGTCTATGAAGGCCCAGAGACTCTAGGACGAAAAGATGGAGACACAGCCAGATCATGGCTGACCATTTCTGGAGCCACTTCTTAAGGTACTACCTGCCTGGACTCCAATCTCGACAGAAGTGGCAGATCGAATCTGCCAACGTTCAAGTGGGAGAAGTGGTCATGATCGTGGACCACCAGCTACCACGGGCTTTGTGGCCTGTGGGCAAGGTTTCGCAGGTGTTCCCTGGTCCGGACAATCGGGTCAGATCAGTAGAAGTGATGGTAAAAGATAGAACTTACACTCGACCAGTGGCGAGGCTCGTCAGTCTACCTGCCCTACCAAAGGATGATTAACCGCCTTTTATTTATTTTGATGTACGTATTCACAGGTGAATCCGGGGGCGGCTGTTGAAAAGGCTGCTTTCTGATAACCACGCTAGCCCTTTAAGGGGCAGAGCTTGAGGCTGCCGGTGTGCTGTGTGAGCTTGAAGCAAGAGAAAACGAGAGACAATGCGGAGAGATTGGCAAGAGTATACAGTCTAAAGTTTAGTTTAAGTAAAGTTTATCCAAAGTTCACGGGTTGTTTGATTCCCCACATTGAAGCTGTGCGTGAAAAGCAAGTAAGTTATATTATGAGACATGTGCTAGTATATATGGCTGGTAGACTTGTTGGTGTTAATTGATGTTTAATGTAGCATGGCTCAGAGCACGTGTATTTTCCGTGGGGAATGTGTTTCTGTCTTAGTATTACTTTGACATTGTTATTAGTTAAATTAATCAGTGTTCAAGTTATTTAGTTATTCATTTATGTCTTTAAATTGTATTTCAGAACCACACTGACTTCAAATAGCAAAGAAAGAGACCAATGTAAAGGGATTCAAATCATCTTCATTAAAACCAACACTAAACTATAATTGACTGTTTCTTTGGAATTCTAATCGGATCCACAACAGTGTTTTGAGCTTTCCAAACCAGAACAATTAGAACACAAACTTTTACTGTTCAAATCCAAGTATTACCTGTTCAAATCCATCTAAAACCTGTTCACATCCATCTAAAACCAGTTCAAATCCATCTAAAACCTGTTCAAATCCAACTAAAAACCTGTTCAAATCCAACTAGAGGCATGAGGATGTTAAGAAGCTGGTTTAGAGTTCAAGAGCCTGATGGCCTGGGGGAAGAAACTCCTCCTGAGTCTCTCAGTTTTTGCCATCAGGCTACGGTAGCGCTTACCAGATGGCAGCAGAGTGAAAATATGATTACTGGGGTGGGTGGAGTCTTTGATGATTTTTGCAGCTCTACTTCTGCAGCGTTTGTGGTAGATGTCCTGCAGAGAGGGGAGAGCAGACCCTGAAATGCGCTCAGCTAAGCGCACAACTCTCTGCAGGGCTTTGCAGTCTTGACTGGAGCTGTTCCCATACCACACTGAGATACATTGAGTCAATACACTTTCTATAGCTCCAGAATAGAAAGTTTTCAGGATTGCTGGTGAGACCCTGAATTTCCTCAGCTGTCGCAGATGGTACAGTCTTTGCCTGGCTTTATTAACCTGTGTTTGAGTGTGAGTAGTCCAAGTCAGGTCCACAGAGATGTTTACACCAAGGTACTTGAAGCTACTCACCCTCTCCACAGGGGTCCCGCTTATCATAAGAGGAGTGTAGGGCTGCTGCTGCGTCTTCCTGAAGTCTACAATCAGTTCTTTTGTTTTGCTCACATTCAGAGAGAGACAGTTGTCCTGGCACCATGATGTTAATTTCTCTACCTCATCCAAGTACGCGGTCTCATTATTGTTGTGAATGAGGCCCAGAACCACAGTATCATCAGCGAATTTGATAATGGATGTGGAGCTATGTGAAGACACACAGTCGTGTGTGTAGAGAGAGTAGAGCAGGGGACTCAGGACACAGCCCTGTGGGGCTCCTACGTTCAGTGTGATGGAGCTGGAGGTGTACTGGCCTAGTTTCACCACTTGAGGTCTGCCGGTGAGGAAATCAAGGATCCAGTCGCAGAGTGAAGGATTCAGTCCGAGATCTGTGAGTTTGGAGGCTAGCTTTATGGGGACAATAGTATTAAAAGCTGAGCTATAGTCAATAAATAGCAGCCTTACATAGTTCCTGTTATTGCTGTCAATGTGTGTAAGAGAAGAGTGCAGGATGTGAGAGATGGCATCATCTGTGGATCTGTTTGGGCGATAAGCAAACTGAAGGGGGTCCAAAGTATCCGGGATGGAGGAGCAGATGACGTTTTTAACCAGTCCCTCAAAGACCTTCATGACTATTGATGTGAGGGCAACTGGACGATAGTCATATCTTAATTTGTTTTCTTCTTTCTTATCCTCTTTCCTTTACTCTTCATCTCTTTAAGCCTCTTCTTGTGAGAAATGGATGAAGGTGTAAAAACATATTAATAAAACCCAGGTAATGAACTCATATTTTCATTTGTTTAAGGAGAACATATTTGTATTTGTCATGTGTATTTTATTAATTATGTAACATAAAGTCTCATCTCATAACTGTTGCTGCTAAAAGGCTTAAACTCGCCTTGTTTATTTATTGTCATCAGTTAAAATCCAACTTTACTTAGCTTATTAATAACTTAATATTTGACAAAACAACACAAAGAACACTCAATGTAACTTAAGGTTGCTTTTTTTCCCCAGCACAACAAACATGGAAAAAAAGTTTGAAAGAGCTAATGCACCTATTTGAACATGCCTTTGTTTGTTTGTTTCACACCACACTATATACAACACTGGCTCAGTGGTAGAGCGGTCGTCCTTCAAACGGAAGGTGGGCGGTTCCATTCCCGTTCCCCACAGTTCATACTGTCGCTGTCGTGTCCTTGGGCAAGACACTTAACACCTTGCCTCGTATGAATGTGTAAGACTGTTTAGTTAGTGTATTTGGTGATGGTCGGAGAGGCCGTAGGCAGACTCTGTCAGTCTGCCCCAGGGCGGCTACCACCACCACCAGTGTGTGACTGTGGAGGTAAGGAATAATGGACGGCCTGTAAGCACTTTGAGTCCCTCGGTCCCTCGGGAGAACAGCGCAATATAAATCCAACCATCATTATTATTATTATTATTATTATTATTATTATTATTATCCTGAAATGACCCTGAGTCTTGCCCCTGAAAAGTAACACCGATGTTTCCACTCGAGCGCCCGGTCCCCCATCTCCTTCACCCAGTCGCTTAGTCCCATTAGGGGTCGCGGGTGACTGGAGCCTATCCCAGCAGCTTTGGGCCTTAGGCGGGGTACATTTTAGAGACAGACAACCATTCACTCACATTCTTTCAATAGGGACACTTTAGAGTTTCCAATTAACCTGTACATGCATGTGTTTGGACGGTGGGAGGAAGCCGGAGTACCCGGAGAGAACCCACAGTAACACGTGAAGGACATGCAGACTGTTTGAGTCGGTTTTGAACTCACGACCTTCTTGCTGTGAGGCAGGAGTGCTAACCACTCTGCCCCGTGCACCCCACAACAAACTCTGCTTGTACCAGATCCTGAACTACACAAGATTATCCTGAATTACCTTTTAAAACCTAAAATTATTATTAAACAAGAGACACTTGTAAAATATTAATGTATAATGCTCTTCATCCTTTGGTTTTTCTTTGTTTTCCCACAACTTCTTCTTTTGTAGCTATTTCTATCCTTCCTCAATGGACTTCACGTGACTAGACAGATATCAAACACAAATTTACAGTGGGTTATGTTTCTTTCCCAAGGACACAACAACAGTATGAACTGTATGTGGGGAGAGCGGGAATCGAACCGCCTACCTTCCAGTCGAAGGATGACCACTCTACCACTGAGCCACTGCGCCTTAATATCTTTAACTATATAAATGTCCTTATCCTCATCATCCCATCTGTATTGATGGTCAATAAATTTCTTCTGCCTAAAACATCCAACATACAGTATTGTTCAAAATAATAGCAGTTCAATGACCTTAAGAGCGTGCATAGCATGAATGTCTTGTTTTATTTTTTCTGAGAATCTACTGCTGGTAACTTAAATAAATAAATAAATAAATAATAAACATACACTAAAAAACTGGATTATTCTGGTTAGTCACATTGTACTGCTTTTTGTCTCTTGTGTGACTTTCCACAGCTCTGAGGGTAACTCAAATATTCTCCAACAGCTCAGAACCATAAGTAGAGGTATGAATACCTCTCTTCTAATTTATCCTTCATTTTCTGGCAACAGAGAAAATGTTGATAAAAGTGGAGGACTTCTCTACAGAAAACCCCAATGACGTCAGGACACCCCACACCGCAGACACAGGCCCAGGTTGGTCCGACGGCTGCATGAGCAGATTGAGTCCGATTCCCAGACCTCCCTCCAGACCCTCTCAGGCTACAAACAAACAAGAACCCAACACCCCACGAGGACCTGATCAGTCCAGAGCTCCCTGCTCTTCTTCGGCCGTGGAGTGATAAGGGAACAAAAGTGTGCCTGGTTATGTTTTTAGTGTGTGTCCTGAAAATAGATTAGAAGTTTTTTTTTGTTTGACTCAACCAAGCTAGTCTAGAGGACTGTTCTATAACATGAGCTAACCGAATAAGGAAAGGCAAGTTTATTATTATAGCACAAGTCATATATACAGTGGGTAACAAAAGTTTGGGCACCCCAGGTAAAAACTTTTATTAATGTGCATAAAGACGCCAAGAAAAGATGGAAAAATCTCCAAAAGGCATCAAATGACAGATTAGACATCCTTATAATAAGTCAAAAAAAGTTAGATTTTATTTCCATCATTTACACTTTCAAAATAACAGAAAACAAAAAAATGGGGTCTGCAAAAGTTTGCAGAGTTAATACCTTGTACTGCCCTCTTTGGCAAGTATCACAGCTTGTAAACACTTTTTGTAACTAGCCAAGAGTCTTACAATTCTTGTTTGAGGTATCTTTGCCCATTCTTCCTTACAAAAGTCTTCCAGTTCTTTGAGATTTCTGGGCTGTCTGTCACGCACTGCTCTTTTAAGGTCTATCCATAGATTTTCAATTATGTTGAGGTCAGGAGATTGTGAAGGCCATGGCAAAACCTTTAGTTTATGCCTCTTGATGTAATCCACCGTGGATTTTGAGGTGTGTTTAGGATCATTATCCATTTGTAGAAGCCATCCTCTCTTTAACTTCAGCTTTTTCACAGATGGCATCAAGTTAGCATCCAAAATTTGCTGAAATTTTATTGAATCCATTTTTCCTTCTACTCGTGAAATGTTCCCTGTGCCACTGGCTGCAATACAACCCCAAAACATGATCGATCCACCCCATACTTAACAGTTGGACAGAGGTTCTTTTCATTAAATTCTGTGCCCTTTCTTCTCCAAACATACATTTGCTCATTCCGGCCAAAAAGTTCTATTTTAACCTCATCGGTCCACAGAACTTGTTTCCAAAATGCATCAGGCTTGTCTATATGTTCATTTGCAAACTTCAAACGCTGATTTTTGTGTTGAGGACGTAGAAGAGGTTTTCTTCTGATGACTCTTCCATAAAGTCCATATTTGTACAAGTATCTCTTTATAGTGGAATAGTGTACCACAACTCCAGTGTCTGCCAGATCTTTCTGGAGGGATCGTGCAGTCAAACGTGGGTTTTGACTTACTTTTCTCACAATCCTGCGAGCCGTTCTGTCTGATATTTTTCTTGGTCTTCCAGATCTTGCTTTAACTTCCACTGTTCCTGATGACTGCCATTTCTTAATTACATTCCGAACAGAGGATATTGGCATCTGAAAACGCTTTGCTATCTTTTTATAGCCTTCTCCTGCTTTGTGAGCGTCAACTATTTTCAGTTTCAGTTTTCTAGACAACTGTTTAGAAGAACACATGGTGCTGATTGTTGGGGCAAGGTCAGATGAGTCTGGGCATTTAAAACCTTTGAGATTGACATCACATGGTCTATCCAGACGATGATCGAGAACAATCCATGACACTGTCAGGTCCTAGCTTGCCAAAGGGGGCAGTACAAGGTATTAACTCTGCAGGGTGCCCAAACTTTTGCAGACCCCATTTTTTTGTTTTCTGTTATTTTGAAAGTGTAAATGATGGAAATAAAATCTAACTTTTTTTGACTTATTATAAGGATGTCTAATCTGTCATTTGATGCCTTTTGGAGATTTTTCCATCTTTTCTTGGCGCCTTTATGCATATTAATACATTTTTTTATCTGGGGTGCCCAAACTTTTGATCCCCACTGTACAACAATTCAAAGCGCTTTACAAAAAAAAAAAGGTTTAAAACACAAATACAAATATAAATTAAAGCCGCAAGCGGCGATAAAGGCCCTCGCCTCCCTTGAGACCGCGGGGACACATGCACTCGGAGGATTGCATTTCGTGCTTTAAAGCGTAAACTTCACGGTAATGTCAAATAACCGGGCCTGTGCTTCTGCTGGGGCCTGCTACACCACCTTGTAATTTAGAGTTAAAGGTCTCCACAATCCCTGGTTTTCCTGGGAGCTGTCTGAAGCTTTGAAAATAATAGATTATGCTTAGGCTAAGGCGAGAAAAACAAAGTACTGGCTGGAGATTTGAGATGACTCAGGAATCGCTGCACCCCCCTGTTTAAAAAGGCAAAATGTAAATATAACTTGTCTAAAAGTACAAGGTTACAAGTTCCAAAGGATTCTGAGGAGTTTTCTAAGACTCTAGCCGTGGCTCTGGAGGGGCCTCCTCTAAAGGAAGGATTCTGGCAATTGGGAAATGGCATTTATTTCCCAAAGAAATGGCTGCCTCTTCACAGACTCATTCTACAGCCACAAATGTATCAAAAACAAATTGATAACTTTTTTGGCACACGTGTCTAGATGATACTCACCAAATTTGGAGCTGTTTAGATGAAAAGCCTTTAGACACAAGGGGTGCAATTTAGGTGGTCATGCATTCCATACCGTAAACTCAACAGGAGTTTACGGTATGGCTGTAATAAACTTTTCTGTTTGCCCTGAGGTGTCCTATTGATGTACCAAGTTTTGTATTTCTACGTTGGAAAAATTTACTTTCATTTTCCATAGGCCCAATGTATTTTGACTTTTTTAGGGGTCGCCACTGAGTCATTTTTCGTATATTATTTTCGGGGACTTCAAATACATAAATTTTTCGCCGGGCTTGAAGTCTGGGACCAATAAAAATGACTTTAAGTTGCACGTTTACTGAGTCAAATTGAGGATACATTTTGCAGAAAAATTATAATAAAGAAATACATACCAAATTATAATAAAAAAAAATAACTCGAGCAAAAAAGTCTAGAAAAACGCTTGTCTGTTTAGCTCATTTTGCCCAAGTTTGGTGTCTGTGGAATGAAGCAGCTATTTTCTGTGTTCTTTTAAAAAAGAGGTGTATTTTAAGTCGGTTCACATTTTCAATTCAAAATGGCCGCCTTCCCGTGTGTGATAGGGTGTGGTCCCCATTGGCTTTTTTGTTCATAAGCCCATGCTGGATGTGTGTACCAAGTTTCATTTGCCTACGACAAACTAATATTTTCACTTCCCATTGACTTTTTTCACATATTTGTGACGTTGCTATGGCAACACATTTATAGATAGGGGGTGGTTGTCATTGGCTTTTATGCTCGTCATGACATAAGAGATGTGTGTACCAAATTTCATGTCTCTATGACAAACTAAATTCTTGGGTCACATTATAAGTTTGTAGGGGGCGCTGGAGAGCCATTTCTAAAGATAACCCTTTTATTTACATATTTTTGTGTTCAGGTCATGAATGTGCACAAACGCCTTTTTGGGTCCAACTCGATCCGAGAAGGCGTTTGAGAGTTAAGAGACGTTTTATTTTCACAAAAATGGCCACCTCGTTACAGGCTTGCCACACCCACACCGGATAAGATATAAAAAAAAAAGTCACAACTTTGGTTGGCACATGTGTCTAGATGATACTCACCAAATTTGGGGCCATTTAGATTAAAACACAATGATTTGCATCTTTTTGCGCAAGGGGTGCGATTTTAGTGGCTGCGTGTTTCACCCCACATGGCGGACTTCCTGTTGAGTTTAGGGTGTGGCTGTCATTGACTTTTCTGTTTGCCCTGAGGTGTCCTATTGATGTACCAAGTTTCATTTTTCTACGTTGGAAAAAAGTTACTTTCACTTTCCATAGGCCCAATGTATTTTGATTTTGTAGGGGTCGCCACTGAGTCATTTCTCGTATTTTTTTTTCGGCGACTTCAAAAACATACCATTTTCGCCAAGCTTGAAGTCTGGGACCAATAAAAATGACTTTTCGTGCATGTTCACTGGGTCAAATTTAGGATCATTTGGTCACAATAAAAAAAAAAAAAAAAAAAAAAATCCGAGCAAAAACAATAGGCCCTCCCGGTCATCACCGGCTCGGGCCTAATAAAATAAATTTAAAATAAAACTAAAAAAGCTGTTGATGATATTGCTTTAATGTGGCGGTTAAAGTCTGAGTCAATTATTACCTCCAGATTTCTAACTTGATTTTTAGGCTTTAGAGAAAGGGACTGGTGGAGACTGCAGACACTTTCACCTTTGTGTGTGTGCGCCACAGATAATGACTCCTGTCTTGTCTGGGTTAAGTTGTATAAAGTTGTTTGGCATTGTGACAAAGTGGGTTTGTCCCATAATTCACCTTTAGTTTATGTATTTGTTCATTTCATGCATGTGTTGATTTTCAATCAATGCCATCTAAAAAATACAGCTAAACCATCCAGAGTTTGTTTTGTTCAGTTCGTATTTAGTTCTCCAGTTAATTATCACACAACACACAGTTCCGTTAAATAGGTTTAATTATGCCCGAGCCATTGATGATAGGAGGGCCTATTATTTTTGCTCGGATTTTTTTATTTATTTATTTTTTCTGCAAAATGATCCTAAATTTGACCCAGTGAACATGCACGAAAAGTCATTTTTATTGGTCCCAGACTTCAAGCTCGGCGAAAAATTTATGTATTTGAAGTCCCCGAAAAAAAAATGCAAAAATAAAGGCCTAAGGAAAGTGAAAGTAACTTTTTTCCAACGTAGAAAAATGAAACTTGGTACATCCATAGGACACCTCAGGGAAAACGATAGATAGTATAATTATGGATGATATCCGCCTATTGGTCCCCTATTCACCAATATTGCATTACGAATGGGCAATAAAATGGCCGTTACATCCAGGCTTTTTGTGTTATACTCCATAGTAAAACAATAGTTTTTAGATAGCATAAACCAACGTAATTTTCAAAAATTCACCCCCCCCAGAGTTGTCACGTAGTAAAAACTTAGCTCTAGAGACTGGAGCCATCTTTTGTACCAGGCTGTAAACATGAGTTTTATACTTGTAAAGTCGCCATTGGGTTTCTCCTTATATTTCCGCTTTTGGAGCCTGCCCTCTGGTGGACGGAGGTATATCGCTGTATTTTGCTGTAAAATCACCGTATGGCGGCGCCCTTACACGAGGACCATTTTAGAGGTACCATGGGAGAGGCTTGGGGCAAACAGAAAAGTCAATGACAGTCACACCCTAAACTTAACAGGAAGTCCGCCATGTGCGGTGAAACAGCCACTAAAATCGCACTTTGCGCAAAAGATGCAAATCATTGTGTTTTAATCTAAATGGCCCCAAATTTGGTGAGTATCATCTAGACACATGTGCCAACCAAAGTTCTGACTTTGTTGTTGATATCTTATCGGGTATGGGTGTGGCAAGCCTGTAACGAGGTGGCCATTTTTGTGAAAATAAAATGTCTCTTAACTCTCAAACGCCTTCTTGGATCGAGTTGGACCCAAAAAGGCGTTTGTGCACATTCATGGCCTGAACACAAAGATATGTAAATAAAAGGGTTATCTTTAGAAATGGCTCTCCAGCGCCCCCTACAAACTTATAATGGGACCCAAGAATTTAGTTTGTCATAGAGACATGAAATTTGGTACACACATCTCTTATGTCATGACGAGCATAAAAGCCAATGACAACCACCCCCTATCTATAAATGTGTTGCCATAGCAACGTCCCAAATACGTAAAAAAAGTCAATGGGAAGTGAAAATTTTAGTTTGTCGTAGGCAAATGAAACTTGGTACACACATCCAGTATGGACTTATGAACAAAAAAGTTAATGGGGACCACACCCTATCACACGCGGGAAGGCGGCCATTTTGAATTGAAAATGTGATCCGACTTAAAATACACCTCTCTTTTAAAAAACAACAGAAAATAGCTGCTTCATTCCACAGACACCAAACTTGGGCAAAATGAGCTAAACACATGTGTGTAAAATAGACAGGCGTTTTTCTAGACGTTTTTGCTCGAGTTATATTTCTTTTTATTATGATTTGGTATATATTTTTTTATTATAATTTTTCTGTAAAATGATCCTCAATTTGACCCAGTAAATGTGCAACTAAAAGTCATTTGTATTGGTCCCAGACTTCATGTTTATGTATTTGAAGTCCCCGAAAAAAAAATGCGAAAAATGACTCAGTGGCGACCCCTAGAAAAGTCAAAATACATTGGGCCTATGGAAAATGACTAACTTTTTCCAATGTAGAAATACAAAACTTGGTACATCCATAGGACACCTCAGGGCAAAAAGAAAAGTCTATGACAGCCACACCCTAAACTCAACAGGAAGTCCGCCATGTGGGGTGAAACGCACGACTACGAAAATCGCACCCCTTGTGTCTAAAGGGTTTTCATCTAAACGGCTCCAAATTTGCTTTAAAGCATGAAATGCAATCCTCCGAATATATGTGTCCCTGCAGACCGCAGGGAGGCGAGGGCCTTTATCGCCGCTTGCAGCTTTAATTATAAATTGGTTTCGTAAAGTTGGTACATTTTAGTTAAAGTCATTCATCTACAAACTTACCTGGTCCACCACATGGTTAGGTCAAAGTCGGCCATTTTTATAACCTCAGGGGGAGGTCATGGGCCAGACCATGAGGAGGGAAAATCTGTTGGGATTTTATTTTGAGTTTAATGTATTTGTGTATTGTTATTAAGTTCTTTGTGTTTGTGTGCCCCTGTCCAGGGGAGGGGCCTTACCTGCTGGGAGGGTATAAAAGCTGACTGGGAGTAATTGGAGAGGAGGAGATAGCTTGGTACACGTGCGGTTTTCTCAGTTTTGTTCATTTCTGTTGCGTTTGAATTAGTTAAGCTCAGTTATGTTTTTGTAAAATGTATTTAATTTTTCCACGTCTACCACTGTGAAAAATAAATTGGATTTGATGGGAATGTTCTTTGAGTCTGCCTCCTACTTTTGACCACTTTGGCCAGCTTCCCCACAGGCATCCACACAGTGATCTGTTGGAGGCAGTGACAGAGTGAGTCCACAGGCTCATAGCCTGCTGTCAGTGAGATGTACATCTGATCCGAGTGTCATCTGCAGAGTTGTGGTAGGACACATTGCTACTGCAAATTAACTGGAAGCATGTAAAGATTGAACAAAAGGAGTCCCAGAATAGAGGGGGTCTGAGACGCAGACAATAAACCAGGCTCATTTGGATAAGTCCGGCTCATTTTGTTATGTTCCATAAAATGAGCTCAAGTCAGGCCCAGTCATCAGGAAACTTCTGCTGTTTAGTTTGCATCTACCCTAATCAGGCATGAAAACGGGTCAGGGGTGAAAAAGGTGAGAAAGATATTACCCCTCTAGGGGGGTCCGGGGGCATGCTCCCCTGGAAGAAAATTTTAAATATTCCCTATTTTAAAGCATCAATCTGATGCATTTAGAGATGCATTTTTTGCCAACCTGGGGAGAGGCATTAAAACATAACTTCAGCCATGAGTCAAAAATATTATGGCCTTCTTACTAAGTATTATGCAAGCCATTTCATGCCAGCCTGTCACTGGGTCTAAAATGTCCAGTATATATGAGACACAATGTGGTATAAGGGCAACACAAATGGCTGAATGCATAAACCCCACAAGAGATGGTAGACATGCTATAGCTTAACCTGTCTTCTCTTCCATCATGATTGGAACAATGACAGACAATACAATGTTACGCAATTCAGATTTTAACACATTTTATTGGCAAAGATAACAATTTACATTATAGTTTGTTCGTAATACTCTTAGAAGCAGATCTCATTTTTTCTTCTTTGCCTGGACCACCAGTGTCTCCATGGCCCGCTTTCGCTGTTTTGCCACATGTCTCAGCCTTGCCTTTTTCTCCTCTTCAGCAGTCTGTTTCTTGAACTGTTGAGCACTGCCAGATGCTTGGGAGCCATACTTGCTCTGCTGCTGCTGCTTTTCTTTTTGATTCACCTTCTGCTGGCGTTTGTATGTGGCTGCTGCAGAGTTGATGTTCTGGCATAGTGTTCTGTCCACCTCCCCGAACTTCACATCCTCCCTTCTGAATAGCTGCATGGCTGTCTTGTGAACTTCTGTCTGGCAGTGAGCTTGCAGAGCATGGCTTCCTTTGTTAGCATAATTGATATCATTGTGGCAGAGAATGCATCTGGCGAATCCCTGCCTGTTGATTTTGTTAAATACATCTCCTAGATGAAAGGACACTTCTTGCCCTTTTACTGAGACCTTGCCTTCCAGTTTTAGCCACGACCAGTTCCACCTGCATTTCAATCCAGCATCCAACTGTTTAACAACGGCTACATCCTTCTCCCCTAACACACTCATTCTGAAAAAAATGTTTGTATTATTGTAAACGTCTAGTTTATCCTTATTGATAGAATGGTGGAACACTTCACTTTACCTTCAGCCTTGTCAGTCCCCTCACCTCAAAATCATCTACAGTACACGTCCTGGAAAAACGAGTTGTAGATATTTAAGAAAGAAGCACTAACATTAACAGTGTTTCTTTTTTTGTGATTTACCGTCAGCTATAAAAGCTAGCAGGTAACTTTAGTAACGATATCATGCTAATGTTAGACTTACGTTAACGGTAGCGTTAGCTAACATTAAGAATTTGCCACCGGAGCTTTCCGTTAGCTGGCTAACGTTGCGTTCTCTCCTGCTGTGTTTAATGACTTAATTCATCAAGTTGGAGCTAACGTTAGCTAGCTTATGTCAACAGAGCTCCTAGGTAACTAACATAGATATACCAGAAAATATTAAAAGAAACCATCACTCACCAAATTCAGTCAGGTAAAATCCCAGAGGACAGATGTGCTTCTTCAGCTTCTGATAGTGGCTGGCTCCTTGGTGTGCACGCTCTGGTAAGCACGAACCTGGCTGGCACGCGCGAATGCAATCTGCTTGTAAACCAATCAGGTAATGGTACTCCCCTACCTTCCCAGAGAAGGTTCATGTAGGTCACCTATTTTGGTTTCAAAACGGCGAATTTCGCCGAAAGGTGAGCGATTTTCATGTCTGCTAATGTTTTCAAACGAGCAGTAAGGGCCTCACAGTCACAATGTTTTCTCCCTTCTACTTTGTCAACTGAAAACCGAAGTTGAGGCACTTTAGCTTTAGGTTTTCCTCTGCCTTCGTTTACTTTGAGTGTTAAATGGGATGTTGGAGGAGGCTGTAGTTTCAAGATGCAAACTCCGCACAGAAGGGCCCTGTCCAGAATAGGAATTAATCCCAGGACCTTCTTTCTTTGAAGTGAAGGTTCTAGTATCCACCTTGCTATTGTGCCCCCCCAAAACTTTATGTAGTCAATTGTTGCGCATCGGGAAATGATCCCAGATTTTGAAAAGCAATGTAATAAAATCCTCTGTCCTAGGTCCAGTGTCACAATCTCAGCAGGTTGGTTGTGCCAGACATTTGGAGAACACATTTTGTGGCCTCTTCATGTAACTTAGACAAAACCAAGGTAATCCGGACCAAACAAAATCATAAAATCCCACACAGACTTGATGTTAAGACCATCATCACTTCCTGCTCAAAATTGATAGACATTTGTTGTTTGGGGTCAAGAGACTGCTGTACACTGTCTAGGTTTACAACCAGAAGAGCAGAAGACAAAAACATCAAGTTATATTATCTATTTCATTTATTCTAACAAATTCTGCATCTCATCTCCACTTCTCGTCTTTTTTGAAATTCTTATAGAAAAAGCAAACCAAAAAAAATTGCCTTGTACAAACATTTAAAAATGACTTACAGCAAACATCATAAAAAAGTAATATCAAACACAAAGGGAGCGCAAGCTGTACAAATTAGTTAAGAAAGCCAACGTTAGTCCTTTTTACAGCAGTCAGTGAGCTCCTTTTACTAACACAAGCTTTTATTCAAGAGCTGTGACAAAAGTCAGCCACTGTCTGAGACAAGTCCAGCTTTTTTTAGTGGAAAAACACAGTACACAGGAGATGACTTCCATTATCCTAAGAAACACTGGCCTGCTTCACTGCGATTAGTGGTGTCAAAAACTACAGTGGCCCACATGGTTCAACAAGATCCCGAAAATATTACATTAAAATTCTCTTTTTCGAAGTTAATTTAATCATGATTTTATATTTGTGTTGCTGCACGCCATCTGGGCCACTGTAGAAAAAATTAAAAGGATGTTTTTTATGAGCTGGAAGGTGCCCAAACATCTGCTCAAGTTGAATAATTAGGTTTAATCTCTGCTTTATGTCTTTTGTCTGACATTTTAATGCATCAAAGATATGTCGGGAAACATTTATGAACGCAGGTAGTCAGGCTTGTTAGCTAAAGCAATATTTAAATATTTGAGCATTTTAGTCTAAATTTAAATGAGAAATGCTAAACCTGACTTGATATTGTTAAACAATATTTGTTAATGTTAAACCAGATTTGCTAACAATTAACTTGATTTGTAAGCAAAGGTTCTGATTTCATTAGCCAACGTTAAACCAAATTTGGCGGCTAACGTAGGCCTGTTTTGTTAGCCAACATTAAATCTGATTTGTTAAACATTTGTTAGGAAAGGTCAAACCTAACTTATTAACTAATGTTAACAGATTTGTCATCTTTTAACCTGATTTGTTAGCTATGTTAACTCTGATTTCTTAAGTTAATGAACCCGATTTGTTTTGTGAGGTAAGCTTAAATCTGTTTTGTTAGCCGACAGTAGGCTGACATGCTTGTGTTAAATACTGACATAAACCTTTACTAGCACATGATTAAGTTTGTAAACAGCAGTGTAGCTCATGCCTTAGTGAGATATTTCTTTTCTAGTCTTCCTCAAAATCCTGTTCTGTAACATATCACCCTCACAAAAGTAACAGGAAGCTACAGTTGAGCATCCAACCAGACATTTCTGTAGCTTCCTCAGATCTGTACAAGTCCGAAAGAGTGTCATGACCTTAATATAAACGTTATTGTACAGAAACGCACAAATCAAATCAACACAGGTTTTTAAGTTGTGTTGGGTGTTTTTTTTTTTTGTTTTTTTACAGATAAAGCTTAATTTTTGATGATGCTCAAAAATTCAATTTATTTTATTTACATAGACTTTACACAAACCCAAAGCCACATTCAGGACACACATTTCCCAACAGAAAATTTGAAACAAAAGCTTGCATTTCTCATGATTCATTTGTAAAGAAGCAACAAGATGCAATTCAGTAAAGCTAGTCCACCCATTTAATAAAGTTTTAAAAAAGTGGTTACTTTTCTGAGACATTAAAGCATTAATAGAGAGAACTTTGTTTTCTGAAAGCACCGTTTTTGAGCTCAAGACACTCAATAGCAATTTATAATCTTTGATTTATTCTGTTTCAAAATAAAGGCAGGCGCTCAGCTAAAGTTAAATCTATATAAGTCTATTGACTTGGACTCTGCTGACAACCTAAACACTGAACTAACTTCTTAAGATAAATACAATACCCTTGCTTCAGTTACTTTTGCTCCAAGTTTCTCTCACTGTCAGTAAAACAACAGATCTACCTGAAATCTAACAGCTAAAGTTAGTGACCTGATTAGTGACACAGTTGTACCAATCTGAAATCTGAGATTCTTATTTAATACAGACAATATTTTGTATTATTTTAAGTTGACCTTAAACTTTCTAAAGAGGTTTAGAATAGAAATAAATAGCTGAACATTTTGTGAAGCTATTTATTTTTATTATTTTTCTCAAAATATTCATATGCTCTCAGAACAGTTATGAGAACTACTGCTGTTAAAAGTGATATTTCACGATTTTCTCAGTGTACTACTTGTACATACAGCTCATTTATTGCCGTAGTAGAGTAGTGTCTGTTGGTCTTAGAACTGTCCAGAAGCAGGTTAAAGTAAAAGCACCTGGGCTCAGTTTGAAGGTGAAGACGTTTTGTCTCGAATTTCAAGAGACTTTATCAATTCTGAGATCAACTGGTAAGACAGCTGAGCTTATATCTCTATGTCCTAACCTGATGTGAGAACATCAGGAGTCACCCTGTCATTTCATTGCTGCACGACTGTGAGACCAGATCAGTCTGGTTTCATCAGGTTTGCTTTCAGTGGAAACCCCTCCCTCTAGAGATACAAGCTCAGCTCTCCTACCAGTTGATCTCAGAATTGATAAAGTCTTGTGGAATAAGAGAAAAAACGTCTTCACCTTGAAAACTGAGTCCAGATGCGTTCGCTTTAACCTTTTCACACTAGTACACCATAAACAACTACCACATACGGCTCTTCTAAGACAATCCTGAAAGCCTCTGGCCTTTGGTTTTATCGTATTACTCCTTTTACATATCACTTTCTCAGCAGAGAGGAGTATTGTCAGTCATCTTATTCTAAATTTGTCATTTTTAATGACTTTATTCCACAATAAGGCTCATGATTAGGAGTAAAAGTAGGACAGACAGGTGCATAGGGCAGAAATGGGTCTGAGTGGCTCTCGATCCTCTCTGGGCTGTACTGTACAGGGTGCCGGTTTCGGGCTGTGTTATTTGTTTCGGAGAAGCTCCAGTTGGTCTTGATATTCGGTGAAGAGCCTCTGGAATCTGAGGTTTTCTCCAATCACTGGCAACACCTCTTTCAGCAACTCACGCTTTTGAAGGCCCTGCGGGGAAAAAAAAAAAAATTTTTAAAAAGTATTTTTTTATTACCAAGTAAAAGCAAGAGTAATAATAATTAAAGCCGCAAGCGGCGATAAAGGCCCTCGCCTCCCTTGAGACCGCGGGGACACATATATTCGGAGGATTGCATGTCGTGCTTTAAAGCAAATTTGGAGCTGTTTAGATGAAAACCCTTTAGCACAAAGTGTACGATTTAGGTGGTCATGTATTCCACCCAACATAGATTTTCTGTTGAGTTTACGGTATGGCTGTAATAAACTTTTCTGTTTGCCCTAAGGTGTCCTATGGATGTACCAAGTTTTGTATTTCTACATTGGAAAAATTTACTTTCATTTTCCATAGAACCAATTATTTTGACTTTTCTAGGGGTACTGAGTCATTTTTCATATTTTTTTCAGGGACTTCAAATACATACATTTTTGCCGGGCTTGAAGTCTGGGACCAATAAAAATGACTTTTAGTTGCACGTTTACTGGGTCAAATTGAAAATCATTTTTCAGAAAAATTATAATAAAAAATATATACCAAATTATAATAAAATAAAATATACCTCGAGCAAAACGACAAGAAAAACGCCTGTCTATTTTACACACATGTGTTTAGCTCATTTTGCCCAAGTTTGGTGTCTGTGGAATGAAGCAGCTATTTTCTGTTGTTTTTAAAGAGAGGTTGTATTCTAAGTCGGTTCACATCTTCAATTTAAAATGGCCGCCTTCCGTGTGTGATAAGGTGTGGTCCCCTTTGGCTTTTTTGTTCATAAGCCCATACTGGATGTGTGTACCAAGTTTCATTTGCCTACGACAAACTAAAATTTTCACTTCCCATTGACTTTTTCCACATATTTGGGAGCGTTGCTATGGCGACACATTTATAGATAGGGGGTGGTTGTCATTGGCTTTTATGCTCCTCATGACATAGGAGATGTGTGTACCAAATTCCATGTCTCTATGACAAACTAAATTCTTGGGTCCCATTATAAGTTTGTAGGGGGCGCTGGAGAGCCATTTCTAAAGATAACCCTTTTATTTACATATCTTTGTGTTCAGGTCATGAATGTGCACAAACGCCTTTTTGGGTCCGACTTGATCCGAGAAGGCGTTTGAGGATAGAGACATTTTATTTTCACAAAAATGGCCACCTCGTTACAGGCTTGCCACACCCATACCCGATAAGATATCAACAATAAAGTCACAAATTTGGTTGGCACACGTGTCTAGATGATACTCACCAAATTTGGGGCCATTTAAATTAAAACACAATGATTTGCATCTTCTTGCGCAAGTGCGATTTTAGTGGCCATGCGTTTCACCTACATGGCGGACTTCCTGTTTAGTTTAAGGTGTGGCTGTCATAGACTTTTCTGTTTGCCCTGAGGTGTCCTATTGATGTACTAAGTTTCATTTTTCTACGTTGGAAAAAAGTTACTTTCACTTTCCATAGGCCCAATGTATTTTGACTTTTCTAGGGGTCGCCACTGAGTCATTTTTCATTTTTTTCGGGACTTCAAATACATAAATTTTTCGCGGGCTTGAAGTCTGGGACCAATAAAAATGACTTTTAGTTGTTGGTTTACTGGGTCAAATTGAGAATCATTTTGCAGAAAAATTATAATAAAAAAATATATACCGAATTATAATAAAAAAAAATATAACTCGAGCAAAAAAGTCTAGAAAAACACTTGTCTCATTTACATACATGTGTTTAGCTCATTTTGCCCAAGTTTGGTGTCTGTGGAATGAAGCAGCTATTTTTTGTTGTTTTTAAAAAGAGGTGTATTCTAAGTCGGACCAAATTTTCAATTCAAAATGGCCGCCTTCCCGTGTGTGATAGGGTGTGGTCCCCATTGGCTTTTTTGTTCATAAGCCCATGGTGGATATGTGTACCAAGTTTCATTTGCCTACAACAAACTAAAAATTTCACTTCCCATTGACTTTTTTCACATTTTTGGGACGTTGCTATGGCAACACATTTATAGATAGGGGTGGTTGTCATTGGCTTTTATGCTCATGACATAAGAGATGTGTGTACCAAATTTTATGTCTCTATGACAAACTAAATTCTTGGGTCCCATTATAAGTTTGTAGGGGCGCTGGAGAGCCATTTCTAAAGATAACCCTTTTATTTACATATCTTTGTGTTCAGGTCATGAATGTGCACAAACGCCTTTTGGTTCCAACTCGATCCGAGAAGGCGTTTGAGAGTTAAGAGGCGTTTTATTTTCACAAAAATGGCCACCTCGTTACAGGCTTGCTACACCCATACCCGATAAGATATCAACAACAAAGTTACAACTTTGGTTGGCACACGTGTCTAGATGATACTCACCAAATTTGGGGCCATTTAGATTAAAACACAATGATTTGCATCTTTCTGCGCAAGGTGCGATTTTAGTGGCGCATGTTTCACCCCACATGGCGGACTTCCTGTTGAGTTTAGGGTGTGACTGTCATTGACTTTTCTGTTTGCCCTGAGGTGTCCTATGGATATACCAAGTTTCATTTTTCTGTGTTGAAAAAAACTTACTTTCACTTTCCATAGGCCCAATGTATTTTGATTTTGTAGGGGTCGCCACTGAGTCATTTTTCGTTTTTTTTTGCGACTTCAAAACATACCATTTTTGCCGAGCTTGAAGTCTGGGACCAATAAAAATGACTTTTTGTGCATGTTCACTGGGTCAAATTTAGGATCATTTGGTCACAATAAAGATAAAAAAAAAAAAAAAAAAAAATCCGAGCAAAAACAATAGGCCCTCCCGGCCATCACCGGCTCGGGCCTAATTAAAACCGCAAGCGGCGATAAAGGCCTCGCCTCCTCCTACACAGAGGATTGCATTTTTCAGCAGGCTTGAATTTTATGGCCAGTAAAATTAAATTTTTGCGCTAGTTTAGTGGGTCAAATTGAGGATCATTTTGCAGAAAAATTATTTAAAAAAATATAACTCGAGCAAAAACGTTGTGTTTAGCTGATTTTGCCCAAGTTTGGTGTCTGTGGAATGAAGCAGCTATTTTCTGTTGTTTTTTAAAAGAGAGGTTGTATTCTAAGTCGGTTCACATCTTCAATTCAAAATGGCCGCCTTCCCGTGTGTGATAGGGTGTGGTCCCCATTGGCTTTTTTGTTCATAATCCCATACTGGATGTGTGTAACAAGTTTCATTTGCCTACAACAAACTAAAATTTTCACTTCCCATTGACTTTATCCACATATTTGGGACGTTGCTATGGCAACACATTTATAGATAGGGGGTGGTTGTCATTGGCTTTTATGTTCGTCATGACATAGGAGATGTGTGTACCAAATTTCATGTCTCTATGACAAACTAAATTCTTGGGTCCCATTATAAGTTTGTAGGGGGCGCTGGAGAGCCAATTCTAAAGATAACCCTTTTATTTACATATCTTTGTGTTCAGGTCATGAATGTGCACAAATGCCTTTTTGGGTCCAACTCGATCCGAGAAAGCGTTTGAGAGTTAAGAGACATTTTATTTTCACAGAAATGGCCACCTCGTTGCAGGCTTGCCACACCCATACCCGATAAGATCTCAAAAAAAAAAAAGTCACAATTTTGGTTGGCACACGTGTCTAGATGATACTCACCAAATTTGGGGCCATTTAGATTAAAACACAATGATTTGCATCTTTTGCGCAAAGTGCGATTTTAGTGGCCTGCGTTTCACCCACATGGCGGAACTTCCTGTTGAGTTTAGGGTGTGGCTGTCATAGACTTTTCTGTTTGCCCTGAGGTGTCCTATGGATGTAGCAAGTTTCATTTTTCTACGTTGAAAAAAAGTTACTTTCACTTTCCATAGGCCCAATGTATTTTGACTTTTCTAGGGGTCGCCAGTGAGTCATTTTTTGTATTCATTTTTTTTTCTGCATCACTGCCAGTTTCTCAGCCAGCGCCCCAGCCTGGAGCGGCAGTAGCTCAGTGGTAGAGCGGCCGTCCTTCAACCGGAAGGTAGTAGGATCGATTCCCGCTCTCCCCACATTTCATACTGTCGTTGTGTCCTTGGGCAAGACACTTAACCCACCTTGCCTCGTATGAATGTGTAAGAATATTGAAGGTGTTGGTCGGAGAGTCCGTAGGCGCAGAATGGCTGCCTCTGTCAGTCTGCCCCAGGGCAGCTGTGGTTACAGATGTAGCTTACATCTGTGTGACTGTGGAGTGAATGAATAATTGATATGTAAAGCGTCCTTGAGCTCTGGAAAGGCGCTATATAAATATAACTATTATTATTATTATTATTATTATTATCTCGTGTAAGGGCGCCGCCATACGGCGATTTTACAGCGAAATACAGCGATATACCGCCGTCCATCAGAGGGCAGGCTCCAAAAGCGGAAATATAAGGAGAAATGGGCGACTTTACAAGTGTAAAACTCATGTTTACAGCCTGGTACAAAAGATGGCTCCGGTCTCTAGAGCTAAGTTTTTACTACATGACAAATCGGTGGTGGGGGGGTGGGGGGTTGAATTTTTGATTAATATGTTTGTTTACGCCATCTAAAAACTATTGTTTTACTATGGAAAAAGCCCGGATGTAACGGCCATTTTATTGCCCATTCGTAATGACAATATTGGTGAATAGGGGACCAATGGGCGGATATCATCCATATTTATACTATCTATGGCCTGTAGTCCTTGGGGTCGCTGGGACGCCGCGTCTTCGGGACCGTAACGATGCACGTCTTCCACACCAGGGGGACTCTCTGGAGACTCAGGCTCAGGTTGAAGATCTGATGCAGAACTCCGCTGAGCTGGGGCCAATCTTTCAGGACTCTGGGGCTCACGCCATCAGGGCCTGCAGCTTTTCCTGCTCTGAGTCTCTGCAGTTTCCTCACCTGTTCAGCAGTGAAAGTCAGTGTGGAGGTGTCAGGAGGGGGAGGGGTGCCGGTGAACAGTGTGGAGGTGTCGTGAGGGGGAGTGGTGCCGGTGATCAGTGTCAGACGGGGGTCAGACGGGTTCGGGGACAAGGTGTGAGCGTGGCCATCTTGCAGATGAGTAGGGGAAGTAGGTGGAGGGATGTAGATAGGAGTGGCTGCCACTCTGCTGTGGAGACAGGAGTGTTATCAGAGACCGCAGTGTCATAATGTTTGAAGAACCTGTTAAACACATTGGCCTTGTCCACACTTCCCTCAATGCCTCCACCACTGGTTGTCTTGTACCCAGTGATGGTCTGCATGCCACTCCAGACTTCCCTCATGTTGTTCTGCTGGAGCTTCCACTCCAGCTTCTTCCCATGCTTCTTCCTGGCCAGCATCATCTGCACTTTCAGGTCCCTCTGCGTAGCTCGCACCTCCTCTGTGTTTTACCGCACTGAATGCCTTCTTCTTCTTGTTGAGTGTGATTTTAATGTCCTTCATAATCCATGGCTTGTTGTTTGGGTAACAGCTCACGGTCCTGGCTGGGATAATGTTGTCCTCACAGAAGTTGATGTAGCTGGTAAAGCACTCAGTAAGCCCATCTATGTCCTCTCCGTGGGGCCCAGTGAGTACGTGCCAGTCCGTCAACTCAAAACAGTTCTGTAGTGTCTCATCAGTCCGCCCCCTTTGCGCTTACCGCTGCTGGCGTAGTGCCGGTCGGCTCGCACCATGTGAAAGCCCGTGATGGAGGCGTTGTCAGCGGTAATTTCCTGGTGCATCCATGTCTCCGTAAAGCACATTAAATCACACTTGTGGTATTCCCTCTGACTTTGGACTAGTGCCTTTAGTTCCTCTATTTTGTTGACAAGGGAGCGTACGTTTCCCATGAGGATGGAGGGGAGACAAGGCTTAAACCTAAGTCTCTGTTGTTTCTTTGCCATCCTTCCCTATGTGTTCTACGTCTGCAGTCCTCAAATATGTCTGTGAAGGTTCTCAGTCATCCAAGACATCTTGAAAAAAAGGATTCTGGACTCGCATCTGGAATCCACTGCTCCATTCAGGTGTCGAGTCATTAGTGATACTGCTCCATTCAGGTGCTGTGTTTGTTGTTCTAGGGTGCAACTCTTTTGGTTTCAACACACTGTTATAAATACTAGGCAACATGAATCTGAAGCCACCTCCTCTGTTCAAAGAAGGCTTTTCCATTTTTACAAAAATGGCTTCCTTCGCCTCTCTCAAACCATCTGGCCTCTCTTGCCAAAATACGGACATTGCTGTCCTCAAAGAAATGCCCTTTCTCTTTGAGGTGGACTGCAGTTTCAGGTTCTCCAGGATTGGCTCTTCTGTGCTGATACATCCTCTTGTGAAGCTGTTGTTTTGTGTTACCGACATAACTGTCACTGCACTCTTCACTACACTGAACTGCATAAACTACATTACCCTGTTTGCGCGAGGGGATCTTGTCTTTAGGATGGACCAGTTTTTGACGCAGCGTGTTCCCTGGTTTAAAGTGGACTGGAATGTTGTGTTTGTAAAAAATCCTTTTAAGTTTTTCAGATAAACCAGACACGCAAGGGACCAGTTGATCTACCAGTTGATCTCAGAATTGACAAAGTCTCTTGGAATTAGAGACAAAACGTCTTCACCTTGAAAACCGAGTCCAGATGCTTTTACGTCAACCTTTTTTTCATTCCTCAAAGATGTTGGAGAGGCTTGTTAGAGTTGCCGTGGTCGCCTTAGCCATATCGGCCACTATAGCCGCGAGAGCCAGGTTCAGTGCTATCAGCTGATCCTTTGTGTAAACAATGCGATCATGCACATGCGTAGGGTATGTTTTGCAATGGTTGCAATGGCTAGACAGCATACTGATGCAGCCAGTGACATAAGTGCCACCCACTCAGTAGTCCATGAACTAATGTCTTCCTACACAGAGAAAGGCCATCATTTATACATAAATAGCTATTATATGTCATCGGCCATTGCCAGTGAATTAGCTTAACGTGACACTGTTTATGTGGGACACTAAAGAGCAAAAGGAAAACAATGCCAAAAAGCATGACAAAAGATGCTTTATGGTTGAAACAAAATGATGGGCTAGTGTTTATGAGGAAGGGCAAACTGTTGGCTTGTGTGCGGCAGGACACTAAACGCATTACAATGTCATCAAATATTCACACAAAAAAAATTACTTTTGAGTTGTTTTTTTTTTGAGTACCATTGGCACAAAACTCCTGCTGACTCAGAGGATGGGCTCCCTTCTTTTCTTTACCCTCCCTACCACCACAAGTAAATTCTCAACCTATGGGAAACACTGATAGCAATAAACTCCACAACACAGATGACAACTGTACAGCCATCCACACACCTAGAGCTGACACGCTTCACACCCGTCACTGACCAAACAGTTCAAGAGATCATCTCATTCTGAGTTTGTCAGACTGCCTCAATGAGTTATTCACTAGATTTCCAAAATCTGTGCTGAGCAGTTTGTTACCACAGCTCAATCACTTTGGGGCTGTCCACACGGAGATGCGAATCACTGTATCCATATACATTTTGTATCGTATTGGCGTTTCGTCCACACGGAACCGGCGTTTTGGGAGACTGAATCCGCTATTATCTGTAACCGGGTTCTAAAGTGGATAAATCTGAAACCTTCACCCTTGCGATTATCGTGTGTACAGCCAATCCGTCTATTTTGTGAAAACGATGATGTCATCGCATCACGTCGGCCTCTGCGTAACACAACAACAATAATGGTGGACTACATGATTGAGTTCGTGCTGCAAAAGCTACTAAGCCTACTAGCTTTATTACAGCAAAATCTATTGCTTCTATGCAGTTGTGGTGAGCAACAAGCGATAATGGACAACACCATACGCCACATGCTCTTAGATCCACATGAAGAGAACCAGGAGAGCAACCTGGAGAAAATGAATGGAGAGAGAATTTCCGCATGCCAAAGCACTCAGAACTCAGTCCGTATATTGAAGAGCAAACAACAAACATGAGGGCACCAATTACTACACTCTAAATAAATGACTGCAACAATTTGAGAACTTGTTTTTATTAGAAAATAAATATTTAGGTCTTCGTCTTCTTCTGCAGCGCGCAAGGTTATGCGCATGCTCAAAGTCTTCTTCTCCGTGTATAGTGTATATCTGTGGCAGAATTACAGCGCCCCATACTGGTCTGGCATATATACTACATCGTTTTCAGCCGGTCTCAGTGGTTTCGTTTGTACGTAGATATTTCCTGAGACGACGCCGTCTCAAGATCGGATAGGGGATGCACTGGGTTCGTGTGGACATAGCCTTTGTTAACAGCTCACTACAGTCTGGAGCATTTCCTCAGGCCTTGAAAAACAAACTGCTGTCATTAAGCCTCTCCTTAAGAAGCAGTCTTGATGCCACAGTACTAAACAACTATCGGCCCATATAAAACCTGCCATTTTTAGGAAAAGTCCTTGAAAAAGTTGTATACAAACAACTTAATGACTTTCTCCTGAAACAGCGGTTTTGATGCTTTTCAGTCAGGTTTTAGGCCCCATCACAGACAGACGGCTCTTATCAAGGTGACAGATGACATTTGAATGAAGACTGATGCAGGCAGAGTCTCAGTCTTAGTCCTACTGGATCTGAGAGCAGCGTTAGACACAGTTGATGTGATCCTGTTACAGAGGTTAAAGGACTGAGTGGGCATCTCTGGTGCTGCCCTCAAATGGTCCAGGTCCTATCTTGAAGACAGGAAGTACTTTGTTGAAATTGGAAATTGCATCTCAGACCCAACTGCCTTGACCTGTGGGTCCCACAGGGATCCATCCTGGGACCCCTTTTGACTGCTGAAACGAACAAGATGTGCTTTCACTGCAGACCTTTAGCTTTAATTTGAGGGTACAAATCCAAATCAGTTGAACGGTGTAGGATTTATAACAGTTTTTATGTGCCTCTCACTTTTTAAGGGACCAAAAGTAATGGGACAATTGGCTGCTCAGCTGTTCCATGGTCAGGTGTGTGTTATTCCCTCATTATCCCATTTACAAGGAGCAGATAAAAAGGTTCTAATGTTCATTTCAAGTGTGCTTTTTTGCATTTGGAAACTGTTGCTGTCAACTCTAAATATGAGATCCAAAGAGCTGTCACTGTCAGTGAAGCAAGCCATCATTAGGCTGAAAAAGCAAAACAAACCCATCAGAGAGATAGAAAAAACTTGGTGTGGCCAAATCAACTGTTTGGAACCTCCTTAAAAAGAAAGAACACACCGGTGAGCTCAGCAACATCAAAAGACCCGGAAGACCACGGAAAACAACTGTGGTGGATGACCGAAGAATTCTTTCCCTGGTGAAGAAAACACCCTTCACAACAATTGGTCAGATCAAGAACACTCTCCAGGAGGTAGGTGTATGAGTGTCAAAGTCAACACTCAAGAGAAGACTTCACCAGAGTGAATACAGAGGGTTCAACACAAGATGTAAACCATTGGTGAGCCTCAGAAACAGGAATGTAGGGCTGCCAATAGAACTGGTTCTCTTGTATTTATTGATGATGTGACTGCTGACAAAAGCAGCAGGATGAATTCTGAAGTGTTTCGGGCAATATTATCTGCTCATATTTAGCCAAATGCTTCAGAACTGGGCGCATGTGGCTCAGTGGTAGAGTTGTCGCCCTTCAACCGGAAGGTAGGCGGTTCGATTCCCACTCTCCCCACAGTTCATACTGTCGTTGTGTCCTTGGGCAAGACACTTAACCCACCTTGCCTCCAGTGACTGTAACACTGGTAATTAGAAACTCAATGTAAGTCGCTTTGGATAAAAGCGCCAGACAAGACAGAGTCATTATCCACTCAAAGTACCAGCAGTCTCCACGAGTCACTTTCTCTAAAGCCTAAAAATCAAGTTAGAAATCTGGAGGTAATAATGGACTCATTCATACTTGAACTTTAAACAGCCATTTATAGCCATTAAAGCAATAACATTAACAGCTTTTTACCATCTAAAAAATTGCCAGAATCAAAGTTATTGTGACTAAACCAGACTTATAAAGACTTATCCATGCATTTATTTCTATCAGGTTAGATTACTGCCATGGTCTGCTCACTGGACTCACACTGTGAGCTGTAAGACAGCTGCAGTACAAACAAATCTCAGAAAGTACGACCATATTAGTCCTGTCCTCAGGTCTCTACACTTACTGTCTTTCTGAGGATAGAGGAGAGGTAAAAATAAACAGTGTTGGCAATTGAGATAACTTTGTTTCACCCAAAAGATTTTGCACACATCGAGCTCACCTTTACAATAAAACATGTACCACATCGGTGTCACACTCCTTTGCTTTGCAAACGACCATTTTCAAAACTCAATCATAACAGGTTATAGAAACAAACACACCGACTATGAAGTAACCCATACAATTAAAGTACTAGTAGACTTTAATACTTGACAATTAAATAAAAAAAAAAATATTTTGGTGCAAATAAGACACTAGTTTGTTTCAATTATGATTCTGGCTTTTATTTTTACCTAATGATGTACTTATATGATGCATTCATATAATTTATATGAAAGAGCATCATGCTGGCCTAATGACAACCTACTCATTGAGAAAAAGTCTAGAACTTTGTAACTGAGAATGTGCTTTATTATTACCTGAATTTGAATGTTTGTGAACAAACTGGCACAGTCCCTTGTTCTGTCTTTAATCATCACTTTATAAAAGAGTTTAGTGATTAATGCTTTTGTTCCAAAAGGACACTAAAGGCAATTACAATCTGTCAGGAATATTCTATTTCCAGAAATCCTGCATATTTAGTTCTTTATTGTAAGATATAGTAATTGTAAAAATAGTAGTATGAGCACTGATTATTATACAGTAGCATACAGTCAGAATATTCAAAGAATATGGGCTCTATTTATTGGGAATAACTAAATGCTGGCTTCTAATCAAATTACCACATTTACAAAAACAGACGATAAATTTATAAGGTAAAGGACAGAAGATCTCCAAAGCTAATCCCTCTCATGGTACTCAGCCAACGAGGTTTGTTTTTTCTGTTTTATTTTCTAGAAGTTAATGTATCAATTGTACTTATTTTCGTTAAGCTAACTGTTGTTTTATCTGTGTGTTTCATCAGTTTTCACGGTGTTTTTATGGCGCTATTGAAAGACGGATGCTAATAAATTCATCAGTAGAGGAAACCACTTGTGTCTAAAGTACTTGGGGGAATTACAGTCGGTTTGCATTTGTATCATCTTTCACGACTTCACGTTTCACTCTTCGGCATCATAAATGAGTTGCGGCAGACCCAGTGGAGTGCAGTGTTGTATTTGGTGCAATATGATCAGGTGGAACACATTCTTTGAATATTAATAAACATTTAATAAAATGTAAAATATATATATATAAAAAAAGAATATTCGAATCTCAAAACTAAAAATCGAATGCCACCCCACCGAACGAATATTCGAATATTCGATTATTCTAGTACAGCCCTAAAAAACAGACATCTGCCTTTGTAAAGATAAATCTTAAAAGTTATCTTCTTTATACAAAGTGAGAAGGGATATTTACTCCTCGTTTGTATAATTGAATTAACAGACTAAGAGTTGTTGTCTCTGCCCATCGTGTTTGTGAGTGACTTGGACTGTGTGTTAAATTGTTAATCCCTTAGCCTCATGCTGTTTGAGTTTCCTTCAGCAGCAAACCTCTCAAACTAATCACACACACTCATCACACACAGATATAAAGCAGTTATTGACTTAAAAACGCTCAGAGACAGACCTGGCTGCAGCAGATGGCAGCTCGTCTGCTGCGCAGCGCCGATTCGATGGGTGCTCTTCCCGCTAACTTTGTTTGGGAAGCACTGTTCCCAGCTCCAGCAAATCACACACCAGCATTAACGCTCCAAAAGCACATCACAAAGCGGTATTTGCAGAGAGGTGGGACTTGGGACTCACTTAACAGCTCCATATTGATTAACAGGCAGCTAGACTGTTGCTTTGAGAGAGGGAGGGGCTTCTAGGGCTGAAACGATTCCTCGAGTAACTCGATTACAAAAAATATTCGAGGCAAATTCCTCTGCCTCGAAGCTTCTTTTAAATTTATTTTTAAGCTCACGTCAGTTTGTTTCGCAATGATTTTTTATGTGACACAGCGCGTTTACGTCACCCACAAAGCGGAAGGAGACGGAAGGAGTTAGCAGTGTTTTGATTTGAGGGTGCGCTGCACGTGCGAGCTGCAAAATGGAAGGGAGCGATAACAATAGCGATGAGCAAAGAAACAAACAGAAGAAAACGACTCAAACTGTCCAAGGTTTGGGTTTCATATTAAAACGTAAAGAGAACATTGTGGCGTATGTGTCCATTGCAAGATCGAGCTAGCATACCACAACAGCACGAGGGCCATGCTGCAGCAGCGACAGAAAACATCCACTCTACTCATAGACCGGAGGACCGTCACCCTGGACAAGGTAAATTCAATGCAGCATTAAATAAATGTGATTGCTATTCAAGATGAAAGCTGTTAAATCAAGTATGTTAACTATGTCATGGACAACCCACGTTGGGCAGTACAATTATGTGAAAATATACCGCACGCGGATGCGTAGGGGTTACACCAACAGATTATTTAACAGCAGTTTATACCACGGCTACCAAAGGACTTAATTTACTGCAAAAACAAGTTGTGATTGGCTTTTACGATGAAATATACTAGATTCTTTATAATGTGAAAACATGCATGTTGGTTATATCATTTACAGTTTTTAAATATACATTTAAATTTATTTTACACACACAAAGCATTATTCCATGATTGTATATCGAACATTGCATCTTGCTAGTTATCGCATATCACATTTTTCTTCAATATCGAGCCATAAAACAAATTATTCTAGTATTCACAAGTATTTAGTTTGATTGCCATGAATAGGATTAATAAATGCACAGCCATGAACTTGCTGTATATTAATGATATTATAGCTTACTTAGTAGTAAATATTAATAATTATTATTTTTTTCACTTTTTCAGTAAATCCTCACAGCTTCGTATGAACAGATGTGCGGACAGCTACTTCATGTTCCACTGAGCAGCTGAGCATTCCAAGAAGAAGACTTATGTTCAGAACGTTTAGTTAACTTTTATTATTAATTTAATGTATGCCTTAGTTTTGATACTTATAGTAATTTGAAAGTAATTAATTAGGCCCGAGCCGGTGACCGGGAGGGCCTATTGTTTTTGCTCGGAATTTTTTTTTTTTTTTTTGTGACCAAATGATCCTAAATTTGACCCAGTGAACATGCACGAAAAGTCATTTTTAATGGTCCCAGACTTCAAGCTCGGCGAAAATGGTTATGTTTTGAAGTCGCGAAAAAAATACGAGAAATGACTCAGTGGCGACCCCTACAAAATCAAAATACATTGGGCCTATGGAAAGTGAAAGTAACTTTTTTCCAACGTAGAAAAATGAAACTTGGTACATCCATAGGACACCTCAAAACAAACAGAAAAGTCAATGACAGTCACACCTAAACTCAACAGGAAGTCCGCCATGTGGGGTGAAAGCATACGGCCACTAAAATCGCACCTTGCGCAGAAAGATGCAAATCATTGTGTTTTAATCTAAATGGCCCCAAATTTGGTGAGTATCATCTAGACACATGTGCCAACCTAAGTTGTAACTTTGTTGTTGATATCTTATCGGGTATGGGTGTGGCAAGCCTGTAACGAGGTGGCCATTTTTGTGAAAATAAAACGTCTCTTAACTCTCAAATGCCTTCTCGGATCGAGTTGGACCCAAAAACGTTTGTGCACATTCATGACTGAACAAAAAATATGTAAATAAAGGGTTATCTTTAGAAATGGCTCTCCAGCGCCCCTACAAACTTATAATGGGACCCAAGAATTTAGTTTGTCATAGAGACATAAAATTTGGTACACACATCTCTTCAATGGGAAGTGAAATTTTTAGTTTGTTGTAGGCAAATGAAACTTGGTACACACATCCACCATGGGCTTATGAACAAAAAAGCCAATGTGGACCACACCCTATCACACACGGGAAGGCGGCCATTTTGAATTGAAAATGTGAACCGACTTAAAATACACCTCTTTTTAAAGTACACAGACAATAGCTGCTTCATTCCACAGACACCAAACTTGGGCAAAATGAGCTAAACATATGTATGTAAAAGAGACAAGCGTTTTTCTAGACTTTTTTGCTCGAGTTATATTTTTAGGCCCGAGCCGGTGATGGCCGGGAGGGCCTATTGTTTTTGCTCGGATTTTTTTTTTTTTTTATCTTTCTCTGCAAAATGATCCTAAATTTGACCCAGTGAACATGCACGAAAAGTCATTATATTGGTCCCAGACTTCAAGCTCAGCGAAAAATTTATGTATTTGAAGTCCCGAAAAAAAATACGAAAAATGACTCAGTGGCGACCCCTACAAAATCAAAATACATTGGGCCTATGGAAAGTGAAAGTAACTTTTTTCCAACGTAGAAAAATGAAACTTGGTATATCCATAGGACACCTCAGGGCAAACAGAAAAGTCAATGACAGTCACACCTAAACTTAACAGGAAGTCCGCCATGTGGGGTGAAACGCTCGGCCACTAAAATCGCACCCCTTGCGCAGAAAGATGCAAATCATTGTGTTTTAATCTAAATGGCCCCAAATTTGGTGAGTATCATCTAGACACGTGTGCCAACCAAAGTTGTGACTTTGTTGTTGATATCTTATCGGGTATGGGTGTGGCAAGCCTGTAACGAGGTGGCCATTTTTGTGAAAATAAAACGTCTCTTAACTCTCAAACGCCTTCTCGGATCGAGTTGGACCCAAAAAGCGTTTGTGCACATTCATGACCTGAACACAAAAATATGTAAATAAAAGAGTTATCTTTAGAAATGGCTCTCCAGCGCCCCTACAAACTTATAATGGACCCAAGAATTTAGTTTGTCATAGAGACATAAAATTTGGTACACACATCTCTTATGTCATGTGAGCATAAAAGCCAATGACAACCACCCCTATCTATAAATGTGTTGCCATAGCGTCCCAAATATGTGAAAAAGTCAATGGGAAGTGAAATTTTTAGTTTGTTGTAGGCAAATAAAACTTGGTACACACATCCACCATGGGCTTATGAACAAAAAGCCAATGGGGACCACACCTATCACACACAGGAAGCGGCCATTTTGAATTGAAAATGTGAACCGACTTAAAATACACCTCTTTTTAAAAGTACACAGACAATAGCTGCTTCATTCCACAGACACCAAACTTGGGCAAAATAGGCTAAACACATGTATGTAAATGAGACAAGCGTTTTCTAGACTTTTTGCTCGAGTTATATTTTTTTATTATAATTGGTATATATTTTTTATATAATTTTTCTGTAAAATGATCCTCAATTTAACCCAGTAAGCGAACACCTAAAAGTCATTTTATTAGTCCCAGACTTCAAGCTCGGCGAAAAATTTATGTATTTGAAGTCGCGAAAAAAAATTACAAAAATGACTCAGTGGCGACCCTACAAAAGTCAAATAATACATTGGGCCTATGGAAAGTGAAAGTAACTTTTTCCAACGTAGAAAAATAAAACTTGCTACATCCATGGGACACCTCAGGAAAACAGAAAAGTTTATTACAGCCATACCGTAAACTCAACAGGAAATCTACTATGTTGGGTGGAATGCGTGACCACCTAAATTGCACCCCTTGTGTCTAAAGGCTTTTCATCTAAACAGCTCCAAATTTAGCGAGTATCATCTAGAGATGTGTGCCAAAAAGTTATCAATTTGTTTTTGATACATTTGTGGCTGTGGTCGTTATGAGTCTGTGAAGAGGCAGCCATTTCTTTGGGAAATAAATGCCATTTCCCAATTGCCAGGATCCTTCCTTTAGAGGAGGCCCCTCCAGAGCCACGGCTAGAGTCTTAGAAAACTCCTCAGAATCCTTTGGAACTTGTAACCTTGTACTTTTAGACAAGTAATATTTACATTTTGCCTTTTTAAACAGGGGGGTGCAGCGATTCCTGAGTCATCTCAAATCTCCAGCCAGTACTTTGTTTTTCTCGCCTTAGCCCAAGCATAATCTATTATTTTCAAAGGTTCAGACAGCTTCCAGGAAAACCAGGGATTGTGGAGACCTTTAACTCTAAATTACAAGGTTGTGTAGCAGGCCCCAGCAGTAGCACAGGCCCGGTTATTTGACATTACCGTGAAGTTTACGATTTAAAACACGAAATGCATGTGTCCCCGCGGTCTCAAGGGAGGCGAGGGCCTTTATCGCCGCTTGCGGCTTTAATTTTATTTATTTTTGCATCTCAGAAAATGCTTTATTTAAAACCAAAATGAATGGCACCTAAATGCACTTTATTTTTATTGTTCACAGTACACGTACAGATAGAGAAACAATGGGTAATAACTATATGTTTATTTTTAATGTATGCATTGCATTCTATGCATTTAAAAAAATAATTACATTTTTCTTTAAAAAAAAGGAAACGTAGTTGTTCTTTTTAAGAGACCTAGAGTCTTTTCTCTTGCATATTTAATATTGCACTTTAATTAAGTAAAAATACATTTTATCCGATTACTTGATTAATCGATAAAATTTTCGGTAGAATACTCGATTACCAAAATATTCGATTACTACAGCCCTAGGGGCTTCCACTGCAGACAGCAGCCGCAGAAAGCAACAGCGTGACCACCTGTTTTTTGCGTACTGTTAGAGCAACAAATTGTACCGGCGTACTGTGATGTCAAAGTCTGTGCCTGCTATGCAAAATGCGTACAGGTTAGCATGTCTGTGAATGCACTGTAGCTCCTTCATTTGGGGTAAAATTAAACTTCTAATACCGACTCATATACTATTCAATATTTGCTCCATGGGTGCACTACCATTGTACAGGGGAAGAGGTTTCAAGGTGAGTATAATGCTACTGTAATAAGTATAAACTATGTAAATGTCAGTAAGAGCATCTGGATGAGAATCTCTGCAGACTTGTTACAAAAGTATTTAATATTAAATAAATATTGAAATATTAAATATTGATGACCGCGTTTAGTTCATGTTTAAGCTGATCTGCACTCATTATACTGAGGGCAGAGGTCAGACCACACCAGCAAGACCCACACATCTCTGTAGAAAATAACATCATAAGAGCTGCTAACCCAGTATAAATATGTGTTCAGTCATCCCTCGCTGAAACTGTAAAAAGCTGACGTTTCCAAAAAGACAAAAAACACCTTGAATCAAATATTGTGTTATTAAGTGATCTTATTCTTTTTAGGGAAACGTGATCCGTCTCCATCTGAGCTCTGACAAAGCAGACGTGTGAATTTGTTTCTCACCAGAGTGGTGGGTTCCCAGGACGTAGAGGCTGATTTATGAACTGGGCCCAACAGCTCTTTACACAGCTCCCTCAGTCGGAACTCTGAACCTGGACACACAAGAAAAATAATGTGAGGACAATTTAAACAGGAACAAAGCGGCTAATGTAAAAATATACTGATGTAGACGTTTTTGGTGCACTGGGTCACAAACTTTAATAAAATTTATATTTAAATGGTTTCATAGCTAGGGAACACTAACACTTTATTTTCCATGTACAAAGATAATCTGTGAACCAGACTTCACAGCTCCTACAATCAATCTATCAGAGTGACTGTGTACCTTCGTTGACAAGGAAGCGTGCGTAGATGAGCAGCCAGTAGCGGTATTCCAGTGCCGACTGTAGAGTGAGAGCAGCAGCCAACTGGTTTTCCAGAAAGGCCAGAGTCACGCTCTGCTGTAAGTGGTGAGGGGTTGAGGAGAGTCGAGAGACCAGGCGTCCAGCGCTGATGAAACGATGCAGAGTTAGCATTTGAGCACAACATAAAATAGAACTGACCAGAATAAATTGTAATAGATTTATCCATCTTATGCATTTCATTATTGGAAAAAAGAGCTATGACACAATTTGGTAAAGTACCTCCATCTGCTACGTAAACAGCAACAACAAAAGTCACGAAAGTTGCGTTTCAAAATTGTATTAACAACTCACAAATAATTACACAGTATTCCTTATGTTCTGTAACTTTTGGTTTCACACTACAGTTATTAAAAGGAGGACTATCGTATTTTTCCATAGTCTCTATTCACTGTCTTTGTGACGAGGGGCGTGTCTTCTGTAGACCACTTTTACTGTGGTGAATGTGTTGATTTTAATGTGTATTTAAATTAGGGATGCACCGAATGTTCGGCAACCGAAAATAACCAAAAAAAAAACATAGAAAATAGCCAAAAAAAGCACTTTTGGTGTTCGGCCGAATAAGTAAAAAGGCCGAATAAATTTTGCCGAACAATGATGTTTTTAATGACGCAATCAAATAACCCGCTGTAGTGACCAAAACACAGAATCCGGTCATTGACTGTATCACTTTCAGGTCAGCCAGGGGTTTACAGCACTAAATGTCACGCCCTGACAATTTATGCCGTAAAACCCTTCTCCAGGCTCAAAAAGTGTTTGTTTTACCAACAGAAAAGGACTTTTTAAACAAATCCAGATGGCCCATTGTCATTAAGTCAGGAGTGAACCCGGTTTACGATCCTAGATGGCGTGGTGCTTGGCACCCTGTCAGGACAATTGTAAATCCTTTGAGATAAAACTGTTTATCCAGCTCTCCGAGAAACTTTTATGACTGTTCGTTTGAACATTGGAATGCGCTTTGAAGTGTTCAAGACTTGAGACTGTCTGGATGATACCATACTGCCCTCTAGCTACAGTATGGAGGAACTCTGCTAAGTCTTTCATCGAACCAAAGGACATTGATATTGTGTTTATGCCATTAAAAGTGTGTCTCTAAGTATATCAGGGTTTCCCATATGTTCATTAATTTGTGGCGGCCCGCCACAGTATCGACGCGGCCGCCACGGATTGCTTTTCAGTTTTTTTACTATTTAGTTTGGGTAAAGTTGTATTTTATTGTAGATCTGCGCGCAGCTTGCTCCCTTCCAGAGACAATGTCCCTTCTCTACCTCTCTCGCAAACTGACAAACGGAGGAGGAGCAGTGAATAGCTCCTCCTCTTCGAGCACGATCTGAATCAAAGCACGAGCGTCCAAGAAGAAGAAGAAGCATGCGTTGGAGGACGGATTGTTTCCGGTGCTCGAAGATTCCAGAATCAATCCGGAGTTGAATGGTTAGTAATAAACACTTTTGCACAACATAACTCTGAGAAGTTAGTCTATGTATTCCTCTAATTATTTTGTCTTTTATGAATTAAAGAAGTCTTGTAATCTGTTCAAACACACCGCGCTCAAATTGTAAACGCGCTTGTAAACAGTCAGTTGACTGTAAATGTGCAAAAACTGTTTCCATTGCAGTTTTGCAAAATATTTTCACCTCACATGAGCTTAAAACCTTTTTTGCAATAAATGGGAGTCTTTTTTGCGAAATTTACATGTTTCCATCGAGCTTAATTTTCAATTTGCGCGATTTGAAGGGTAATGGAAACGCATTAGCAAGCATTAAGGAGCCTAGCTAATAATTAGCTGTTTACATGAGAATAACAGTTACAGCATGTAAGTTATACATAATGTTAACACGCTGTAAGCTGTTAATATCGACTGCCCTTACTACATAACGTTAATGTTTAAGTATTTAATCATAATTAACGCCGACTGTTTGCTCCCTCAATACAGATGAATATTGAAAAATATTTTAAACGATTTAAAAAGGCTCGTCCAGAGGAGCAAATACAGTCTGGACCAGAGGTAATAGCAAAGCAGAGAAACACATGTGGAAGATCATTATTCCGACCTTTGTGATAAGCTATTCGGTTAATTTATTTTGAATATTTCCAGGCTTCATTCAGTGCTGCTGAAGCAGCAAGAGGCGCAGGGAACATTAGCTGTAGAGAGAGATGTAGGAGAGAAGGACTGCAGCCAACATGCTGCTGCTGTGGGTGAGCCAGGTAGGGCTGAAGCAACAGGTGAGGTTAACAGCAAACACAGGGAGGTGTAGAAGCAGAGCAGGTCAGAAAAGCAGATGTTTCAGGAAAAGCAGTCCCATTTCTATTTGTCTGTGACTTGTAGACAGGACAGCAAGCACAAGCAGCAAGCACAGAGGCACTGGATTTGATCCAGAGTGGCTAAAGATGCCTCAATTTAAGAGTTGGCTGTACCTCACAAAGCATGGTAAATTTAATATCTGCATAATTTGTGTAATCATGAAACAATAATAAAAAAAATATTTTTATTTCATTATTTTATTAATTTTTAATTCTTTGACTGCTGTGTTTTTTTGTTTCTTTTTTTAGGAATGTTTTGTCGACTATGCAGACAACACAAGCCTGCGCCTAAGACAGGCCGCGCAAATAGGGCTTTTGTTGAGGTTGGAGCCATTGTATACAGAAAAGACTACTTGGAACGTCACATCACTATGGAGCACCACCAGGACAGTATCAGATGCCAGGCATCTCTTGCCTCTGGTAGGTTCCAATTTCAAAAACAAGTATAAACTTTTAGTTTTCAAATAGTTTTATAATAATTTTGTCACAGGCATCTCAGTCATAAACTCGTTTGAGCCCACTATTGTTTTGGAGCATGAGGCAGTCATTGGTGGGTTCAAGTGCCTTTACTGGCTCGTAAAAAATGAACTAGCCCACCACACAAACTATCCAAAACTTTTGAGCCTTGCTGAGCTTCTACACTACTTCAGGAAATTAAAGGTAAAGGTCACCTAGGCATTACTTAAGATTACATTTAATCTTTACATTAATAAATAAAAATTACAGTCCTTTTTTCCCTTTTCCCAATGTCAAGATTGACAGGAGGAATAACTATAGGTCTCATCGTATTATTGACAACATGCTTGAGGTCTTAGCAGAGGTCATAGAGGAGCCAATTCTCACCAAGATTAAATCATCACAGGGAATTAGCCTGGAAGTTGATGAGACTACAGATGTGTCAGTCAGCAGGCAACTTGACTTGCATGTCCGGTATGGGAACATTTATTTTGTTTGATGTAAATTCCATAAATTCTGGGTGCTGTTAATGAACTGTGAATTCTACTTGCCTATGCTTTCTCTCAGATCCATAGATAAAGAGGGACTTGTGTTTAATCACTTCCTGGATTTGGTCTCTATTGCTGATGGCAAAGCAGACACTATTGTCGCAGCTGTCAAGAATGTTATCTTGAAGAAAGGCCTCCCAACAGAAAAACTATATGGACTCGGGACTGACGGGGCAGCCGTTATGACAGGTAATTATTTGATGCTCATGTGAGATTGTTTTATTTTTTGTATCCCATGATTTTCACTAAATTATTTTATTTATATTCAGGTCGTGTGAATGGAGTTGCAAAGCAACTTAAAGACAGTTTTCCAAAGATTGTGTCTGTAGCTTGTGCTGCCCACAGATTGGCCCTTGCCTGCAAGGATTCATCAAATGATGTAAGGTACATGGCCACTTTCAGGGACCACCTCCAAGAACTTCATTTATATTTTAGAAACAGTGCAAATCGTACTGCAACACTCAAAGCAGCATCCGCCACCCTGGGTGTCAGTGATTTGAAAATAAAGGTAATAGTAATTTGATACCATTGTAGTTATCTTCTGTCAATTAATAACCAATAATCAGTCTTTAATTGCAACGTTTCCAGGAAGTGAAGGACACACGCTGGCTCTCTCAGCACAAAGCCATCGAGACCCTACAGAGGAACCTGAGCTACATACAGGTTTGTGGCAGCAGTTTACCTCCAAGCTGATGTTTTACCACACCTCGCATGCCCGTCCAAAGTCTTTCAAAAAGCACATGTCAACTTTCTACATATCAAGGAGCAGGTATGTTTTTTGTAAATCAGTTTGATTTGATATATTGAAATGAGGGTTGTTTGCAGGTCTACTAAACAGCAGCTACTCTTTTTTTTTTTTTTTTTTAAATGTAGGTTCCTGTCACAATTCAGACTCTCAGGAGCATCAAAGAGGCTGGACTGACTCCACTGCCTGGATCATTCCTGTCTCGCCTTCATCCGGACCTCAATGATCCACAAGGACTTGGAGCCTTCAATATACAGCATGAGGAGGAGAGGAAAAGGAGAGGGCGAGATTTACACGAAGTGTCGAGGGAGGAGCTGTGGGCCAGATTCCAGAGAGGTAAATGCCTTAAAACTAATGAATTTTCCTTTTCCTCTTCTAAATGGTCCTCTATGGCCTGACCCTTAAAGGATTAGTTCACCTCAAAATAAAAAAAATCCTAAACATTTACTCACCCCAATGCCACCCAGATATGAGTGGAAGAGAAATTATGTTTTTGTAGGAAAACATTTCTGGATGACCCTTTGAAACTGCATTGATTTGGACTTCTACAATTTGGTTGCCATTTAAGCCCATTCTGTGGAGAAACATCCAGAAATGCTTTCCTAAAAAAACTTAATTTCTCTTCCACTGAGGAAAGAAAGACATGGATATCTGGATGGCATTGGGGTGAGTATGTTTAGGAAATTTTCATTTTGAAGTGAACTAATCCTTTAATAGACTGTAGTTAAGGTGGGTGTAGGCTCTTCCTAAAAAGATGTGGTCTGTTCATTGTAGGTCATCCACCCTTACATCACTGGCCTGGAAACACACCTGGACAGACGGTTCCATGATCTGGACATCCTTGGGGCCTTCAGTGTTTTGGGACCGCTTGGTAGACCTACTCCAGAAGATGATATAATAAGCTGCAGACTCTTGCCAGGAAATTTTGCCCTGAACAGGAAAATGAGGTACTGTAGGAGTGGTTCTCTTTCAAGAATCATGTTCTCACTGGGGCATTCAAGGTGGGTGTATTAAAATGATTACTAAATTAAACTATGGTTCACAACACCAACACAACACACTAATGCCATGATGGTAAACCAAATGTTGTTTCAAGAACAAAGACCAGGAGGAGATCCTAAGACTGCTGGCGAGTGAGATTGATGAGTGGGCCAACCTCTACCCCTGCCTGAGCCTTCTTGCAGGCATTGTACTTGTAATTCCAGTTTCCAGTGTAAACTGTGAACGCGATTTTTCAACAATGAACAGGGCAAGAACTTCAAGCACAGCAAATAATTATTCATTTTATTTATTTTAGTGCATTTTGTGGTAATTTTTTTTTTTTTGCACTGTCCTTAGGTGAAAACAGACCTCAGAAATCAGTTGCAAGGAGAACACCTGGCTGCTTGTTTGAGGATCTCAATCAATGGACCCTGTCCTGAGGCCTTCCCTTATGATAGGGCATTGGAGTATTTTTTCAAAAAGCCGCGAAAAATTAAATGTCAAAACAAAGGGTGCAAGATTTGTAGCTAGTCTGTGGAGCAGTCAGCGTAGCAATGTCTGTTATGTAAATATGTGCGTGTCAATAAAAATGACATGAACTATTTAACCCTTTTTGTTGTCGTCATTTAAATATATTAAAATATTGTATTGTAATACTGTAAGAGATACAGACCTAAACCAAATCCCTCACAGCCGTTTTACGCCAGAGAAAACGACTCCAGAGAGACCCTTTTTCAGTGGTCTAGCAATATTTTTCAAAGACTCTAATCTGTTCTTGCCTAAGGCCAACGGCAAAGAAATAGACTAATACGGCTTTATACAGTTGACGCCTTTCACAACTACATCTCCCGGCAGCCCGCGCAACCAGCCAGCGGTCTTGTCACGTGACGGAAACCTTGTGCCAGCGGCCCCTTTGAATCCCAGACGCCCGCTTCAGAACCCGAAGCAAAACTTTGGACCTGTGACGGAAGTCCGCGGAACCGGAGCCAGCGAACCAAAGTAAGCCGCACGTGACACAACAGGAGTTTGGCGTTTAAACTGTATCTCATAAGCCCAAGTCAATTCACCTATCTCCTCCCTAAACCCTTTTTAATAATCCGGTAATTAAACTTCCCAGCCGAGTTAGTCAAAGCATTCATTATCCTCGACAAAGTTCTAGTCAGTAAAGGTTATTGTTTATTGTGTTAATCATTATTCCCATTATATGTCAATAATTTACCCTTTGTGTCATTTCCCATCAAATATGTTAACTTTGTATAATCTTTAATAAAACCCCATAAAACGTTAAAGATTTGGATTTGGTGTTTTATGTTATATCAGACATATCCGAAAACAGGTTGAATTCTATTCCTTCAGATTAATTGAGACTTAGGAAATATAATCAGTTTCCCAGAAATAATCTGGGTGGTGCCCCTCAACGAGACAAAGTTGATAATAAAAATATTAGTTGATAATTTACCCAAATTAATAAATTAATATTTCTATAATCATCTACAGTACAGTAGCGTACAATACATTAAATCCCCTACACCGCGTAGAGTGAGAGGCGCGGGCTTTATGCAGCAAACATGTCAGCAGTGTCAGAGAAAGAGGCAAAAACGGCCGTTTGCAGACATTGTTCTGCTGAATTGTCCAGAGGGGGTGCATCTGCAAAAACGTACTTCAAGTGAAACAGACCACGGAGTGAAAACGACTAAAAGTGCGCTCTTAGAAGCTGTCAGCACACAATTTAGTCAGGCGGACTCAGAACCCCTGTACTGCATCGCGACTGTGCTTGATCCACGATATAAAGATCATTACTTGGATGTGGGGAAAAAGATGAGCACATGAGAAATGATCCAGGCCGAGTTGGATTTGGGAAAGCCGCTAGGTGATGGAGACAGTCAGGTGATGCACAGCGCAGGAGATGAAAACAGCGCAGAGAGTAAACGGGATCGTACTACAGATGAGCCGCGCACAGTCTCGCTGTCTGACATGTTCGATGAGATCCTCCAAGAGAATAACCCATTTGCAAGACAGAGGACAAGCTCGACCGCTCAACAGTTAGATGGGTATCTCTCAGAAGTCCCCATCCCCAGGAGCAATAACCCTCTCGAATTTTGGAGGATCAATCAAGGCCGCTTTCCCGACCTGGCGCAGATGCACGCAGGTAGGCTACTTGTATGGGAAATTAATTTAAGATTTTATTTATATTTTGGATTATGGTAACACTTTATAAGTAGTTTCTATTTTTAACATTAACTAACAATGAAAACCCCTTTTAATAAAGCATTTATTAATCTTAATGTTAACATTTACTAATACAGTATTAAAATTAAGTATCACATTTGTAATTTTTGAATTAAAAAGTATCAAAAGTGGTAGGCCTATTTGTTAAAATTGTGAATGCACTCATACTAACATGAACTAAATATTTTTTTATTATCTTACATTAAGGAAGATTAATAAATACCACAACAAATGTATTGCTCATTGTTAGTTAAATAAATATTTTGAAATTGTATTTTTGTTATTTGATTTTTTTATCTTAAAAGCAACACAAAATAGTAAAAAGCAAATTTTTACTATTTAATTATTGTAATGGTGAAAAAATTGGCAAAATAAATGGAAAAAATGTGAAACACCGCGTTCGGTATTCGGTATTCGGCTTCGGCCAAGAATTTCATTTCGGTGCATCCCTAATTTAAATCACTATAAAACACTCGTTAGGAAACAGTTGGCTTCACAGGAATACAACGTAATCTGTATGTGTTTTATGCGTTTCTAAACCTGACCGATATCCGTTTTCCCCATTTACACTTCTTCGTGTGCTTTATTGGCCATGACTTCCTGCATTTGGGAAATGCCCTTACACACTAACTTTACTCTGCTGTGGCTCCCGTAGAAAGGGTTTGCAAAAGAGCAGGTACCTTAAATGAATACCTGGTAGGTGATTGAAATTTTCAACCAGTTTTATCCAATTCTGGACCAAGCTGCCTGTTTAGGTTTGTACAGCCACAACATCTTAAACCACACCCAGACCTGTCAGTACTGCCACATCATTGAACACAACGAGTCGGAAAAAGCCAGGGTTCAGACCGTGAAGACTTTGTTTGGAGCAGGTCAAGATAAACATTTGCAAGTTTGTAAACTCAAAAATGTCACAAGAATCCAGCTGCAGCGCAAGGTCACTTTCACACTACAAACAAACCGGACCATGGTTCAGTTTAGCCTGGACTGAGACCAAAGAGCAGCAAGCCCGCTGGAGCTTTCACACCTGAAGATTTGGTTCAAACCAAACAGGAAATTTCCAATGTCCAGACCAAACGGCACAGGTGCTAAACTTTCTTTGACAACACTTAACACTGGCTACTTTCTACAGCTGAGTTAAACTTGGAGTTATGTACCTGAGATGCCGTCCCTGCATTGTGGCCAGTGGTCCCGAGCACACAGATGCATCATGGGAAGGCAGACAGCTCCTGAAGTCAGCACACTGAACCAAAGAGTCTCCTTTATCTGCCACCAAAGTCCTGGGAATAATTATAGTAATGTAAAATACTAAACCATTGTCTAAAGCCTAATACATTTAGGCTTTACTATTACATTTTTTTTTAACAGCGAGAGCGAGAGTAATTAAGAGTCATTACTAGAATGTGCTCTAAATATATATATTGAAAAAAAAAAATCAGAATTCATGACAGCAATTTCTAATCAACAATAACACTATTCATTTTAAAACTTTTTTACAAAGAAAGATTATTTCCAGGACACTCCAGACTAGACAAGGTTTTCCAGGACATGTGGGAACTCTTCTTACCATGTCTCCATGTCAGAGCTGAAGCAGTAGGACTTTCCATTGGACAGGGCGATGACTGGGACGCCCTGCTGCGTCAACATCGACTGAGAAACTGTGGTGTCAGGCCCTTCAATTACAAAATAAAAAAATTTAAAATTATAAAAAACATGCTTCATGGAGAATAACACGTACTGTCATATGAGGAAATAAATGCATATAAATATCTTCTATACCACCTTGCACTTAGGGCTGGGCCGATAAACGATATCACATCGAATCGCGATAAAATTTAAATCGATAACGATGATAAGCTCCGGACATTTTCACTCGATATGGATTGATCCATGAACCATAACCGGAAGTACTAGAACATGAATTACACACTCCGGTACAGTAGGTGGCGGTATGCACCAGAAACAATTGGTTGCGATCCGCCAATAATACTAGAGAAGACGAAAAAGATCCAAGAACCAATCACACAGCAGAAATATGCGACAGCAGCGTGCACGTCAGCAGTGTTGCAACCTTAGCGACTTTGTCGCTATATTTAGCGAGTTTTCAGACCCCTCTAGCGACAAATTTTCAAAAAAGCGACTAGCGACAAATCTAGCGACTTTTTCTGGAGTTATTGGAGACTTTTGGAGACTTTCTGAAGTGAAAGCACACATCGTTCTTACTCTAATCAATGAGCATAGGGTGCTGCCGGGCCCCACCCCATCCCAAAGCACTCATAGTCGGCCCAGTCCTCGCAGCAGCCCCTCCCAGCTGCAGTCAGAGCAGGAGTTGTTCACCCCTAGTGATGAGTCGTTCATGAATGATTCGTTCTTTTTGAACGAGTCTTTAATATGACTCGGGAACAACTAGTCATCTCAGAGAGCGAGTCGTTCATTTTTGTGTAGCCCCTCGCATGCGCATTCCGCCACATCTCATACAGGAAACAGAAAGGAGATGCAGACAGCGAGACCAACCCCCTGGAATGGTGGAAGATCAATTCAGCAATATACCCCAGAGTGAGCCTCCTGGCAAAACATTACCTGTGTATTCCTGCCACCAGCTCACCCTCAGAGCGTGCTTTTAGCACAGGTGGTAATATAGTGTCCTGCCACAGGGCAGCTTTAAAGCCAGACACTGTGGACAGACTAGTGTTTCTGACAAAAAACCTGTAAAAGTTCACAAATTGTGTGCACTAGCTAAAAGTTGAATATTTTTGTTTACATTTTGCAAATTTAATCTACCTCTTAAAGCCAGACACAGTGGACAGACTAGTGTTTCTGGCAAAAACCTGTAAAAGTTTTACAAATTGTGTGCACTAGCTAGTTGTTGTATATTTTTCATGTTTACGTTTTGCACATTTAAAATACCTCTTAAATCCAGACACTTTTTACAGACCAGTCTTCCTGGCAAAAAAAGAATAAAAAATACAACTGAAAGTTTTACAAATTGTGTGCACTTGCTAGAAGTTGTATATTTTTATGTTTATATTTTGCACATTTAATGTACCTCTTAACGCCAGACACTGTTTACAGTTAGTCTTCTGGTTGGAAAAAAACTGTAATGTTTACAAATTATGTTTACAATAGTATTATGTTTACATTTTGGAAATGTGTAATTTTTTTTTTTAGTAAACTATACTTTTAAAGTGTAATTTAATGAACCCTCTCATTTTTGTGGCTTCAGTCATTCAGGCATACTATTTTTAAGCTGGAAGCATTAACAACTTGTATTGAATATCGAAAATCGTTATGTTCAATATGGATATTTTATTTCGAGATCACATTTTTGCCATATCGCCCAGCCCTACTTGCACTTATATTTTTTTAAGTCTTAGGGCTTGGCTACATGAACATGGATTTTTTATTTTTAAAACTTTTCTCTAGTTTTAGACAAAAAAAAGAAAAAGAAAAAAAAGCAGTCCACCGTCCCCTTTAAGTGGCATTAAACTACATTTAAGAACAAGAGCACATTTATAAAACAATTTTGAAGTTTTGAATTTGTGTGGCCAGGTGAGGAAGTTGAACTGCCAAAGCAGAATTGAAAAGACAAAAATGTAATATTTCTCTGTGTGTAGCCACGGTTCACAAGAAAGTGCCACACAAATGAAAGAAAAAAACCTCACCTGTTAGAATTGTGAGCAGAGACTCATTCTTCACCAGAGCTTTGTGTTTGTGGACATCCCTGTGGAGAGAACACCATAACTCATTAGTAAAAAAACTAAATCCTGTTGTTGAACATAGGAATAGGTGCTGACCAGACAGAGACTGTGGCTCCAGACGTTAGTGCCATGATGTGGTGCGCAGAGCAGTGCAGAGCGGACACTGGAGAGGGCAGCTGGATTGGAGGAAACAACCGCCGCCCACACGAGGAAAACACAGACAACATGCGGTCTTCTCCCGCCGTGGCCACCACGTCACTGTCAATGGAAAATATACAAGGAAGTACAAAATGAGATCCTCGATTTACAAATGATATCTAAAAAAGAGATCAACCCATTTGTGCCATTTTCTTTAGATTTCCCAGTGTAGCCGGAGAAGAAGAAGAGGTCCAGATATGCATTTCTATTGGTCATGCGCATGCTATGCAGGCTTTAATGTTTGAGTTAGATTGACATAATGTTGGACCCTGTGTTGTGGTCTGTGGAGGAAAATCTGAGAAATTTAAAGGCAGTGCAGATAAATTTATTTTTTTTTATTTTCAGTGATTATTTTATATTTTTTTTTATCAGATTTTATAGACATATAAAATAATAAATATTTACATTTACATTTATTCATTTAGCAGACGCTTTTATCCAAAGTGACTTACATTACATTACCAGTGTTACAGTCACTGGAGGCAAGGTGGGTTAAGTGTCTTGCCCAAGGACACAACGACAGTATGAACTGTGGGGAGAGTGGCAATCGAACCGCATACCTTCCGGTTGAAAGACGACCGCTCTACCCACTGAGCTATTATATATATATATAATATATATAATTATAATATAATAATAAATATAATTTGGGTGGTCTAAGAGCTTCCATACAGCGTTATCATATGCCACTTACATGTACAAGATCTGTATTGTTACTAGAAAATAAAAGACTTAGACAATAAAGAGGTTTCTACAAAAAAATGTTAATTGAAACAATACTTTTCTCCTACCCAAGACTGGGCTTGCTCGTGAGACTGGTATTAAGACCACTTTTAAAACCGTTTGGTGGTCTCAAACTTATATTTGCTTAGACTTATCTCGGTTTTAATCAGTAGTACCACCAAAGACCTCAAAATCTATTAACAGCATTCTTGTAGTAGAATTAAAAAATATATATAAAAATTGTAGCATGTTATATTAATTACATACCTGCAAATTCAGATGGGCTAAAAATGTTGCTGACTGACTGTAGTACAATATTGCATTTCTATTAAATGTAGCCTATTGCCACAAAATGAATGTGAATGACTGGCCTTGAAATGTTCTCTTCCAATGTATCATACACAGTCAATGCCTAAACATCTTGGTTCAGATAGACTCTGGTCTTAACCCGTATAAAACTATTACCAGTGAGTGAGTGTGTTTCAAACCTGCTCCCTGCTGCAGTGACCACAGAGCTGGGCAGAAGCGTGTCCCAGTCCCGGCCGTCTCTGGAGCATCGTAGCTGACTCAGCCTAGAACCAGCCAGGACCGATACCTCGTTTTCCACCTCCAAGAACACGCTGGGCTCCATGCTCACCTACAAAAAAAAAAAAAATTTACTATGTTTTTACTAATTTTACTTTGCTCAGAGGGATCCATTAATTTTTTTCCTAGTACAGCCAAAAGTGAAATTTACTCATGGGCCTTACGCCAAAAGCAAACATAAAAATGCCCTAGAATTGTTTAATTAACCCCCTCAATCATATGTTCTCAGGACATTATCATATGGACATAGAGTATTTGGTATTTCACTGTAAAGTTGGTTATGATATTTCATGTGAAATTTAAGGTGCATCTCACCAGCCCTGTTTAATCAAACTCTAGTTCATTTTCTCAGAAACTCTGGTAGCAAATGTTTAGAGATTATATAGGTAAGATTATATACAGACGTGGACAAAAATGTTGGTACCCTTCGGTCAATGAAAGAAAAACTCACAATGGTCACAGAAAAAACTTTATTCTGACAAAAGTAATAATAAATAAAAATTCTATGAATGTTAACCAATGAAAGTCAGACATTGCTTTTCAACCATGCTTCAACGAAATTATTTTAAAAAATAAACTCATGGAACAGGCCTGGACAAAATTAATGGTACCCCTAGAAAAGACTGTAAATAATGTGACCAAATGGACATGTTAATTCAAGGTGTGTGCACTAATTAGCATCACAGGTGTGTACAATCTTGTAATCAGTCAGTGGGCCTATTTATAGGGCTTCAGGTAGTCACTGTGTTGTCTGGTGACATGGTGTGTACCACACTCAACATGGACCAGAGGAAGCAAAGGAAAGAGTTGTCGCAGGAGAATAAAAAGACAATTATAGACAAGCATGATAAAGGTAAAGGCTATAAGACCATCTCCAAGCAGCTAGATGTTCCTGTGACTACAGTTGCACATATTATTCAGAAATTTAAGATCCATGGGACTAAAGCCAACCTCCTGGGCGTGGCGCAGGAGGAAAATTGATGACAAATCAAAGAGACGGATAATCCGAATGGTAACAAAAGAGCCCAGAAAAACTTCTAAAGAGATCCAAGGTGAACTCCATGCTTAAGGAACATCAGTGTCAGATCGCACCATCCGTTGTTGTTTGAGCCAAAGTGGACTACATGGGAGACGACCAAGGAGGACACCATTGTTGAAAACAAATCATAAAAAAGCTAGACTGGAATCTGCCAAACTACATGTTGACAAGCCACAAAGCTTCTGGGAGAATGTCCTATGGACAGATGAGACAAAAATGGAACTTTTTGCCAAGACACATGTTCACAGACGGAAAAATGAAGCATATCGAGAAAAGAACACTGTCCCTACTGTCAAACATGGAGGAGGCTCTGTTATGTTCTGGGGCTGCTTTGCTGCATCTGGCACAGGGTGTCTTGAATCTGTGCAGGGTACAATGAAATCTGAAGACTATCAAGGGATTCTAGAGAGAAATGTGCTGGCCAGTGTCAGACAGCTTGGTCTCAGTCGCAGGTCATGGGTCTTGCAACAGGACAATGACCCAAAACACAGCTAAAAACACCCAAGAATGGTTAAGAGTAGGGATGCACGATATTGGATTTTGGCCGATATTAGATATGCCGATATTTTCAAAATAATTTTGCCGATACCGATATATATACAAATTTTTCGCCTGATATATTTAAACTTTAATTATACTGAAGCGAAATCCATGTATCTCTTCTGTACTGATTCTACCATGAATGTATTATTTTACAAATGTAGACAGACATTCACACCTGAAAAACAGGTCAATTATTTCACTTGGAGAATAAATGATATGCCAGTGCAACATTTTATTTTTAAGTTTAGACTTTGAAACTTCAGTCCTTAAGAGTAAAATAAATAAATACATTTTCAAATATTTTTTTTACATCTTTTCCTACTGGAACAGGTCTACCAAATGCTCCCCCAACAAAGTGGTTAACATGACAATGTACTGAGACTTACAGAAAACACTTCAAGTTCTGTACATCCGCCAGTCGACTGTATGCCAGCTGGGAGTGTTTGAAATGTCCAATTATTCTCCTTCCAACGGCCACTACATCCGCCACGCTGCGCTGAGACAGGACACCGTCATTGACCGCCAGTTGCAGTGAGTGTGCCATGCACGGTAGACTTGTCACACCAAACTCCATCATAGCTTTAGCCATGTTACGGGCATTGTCACGTAGCACGACATGCACTCGTTCTCTTTCTATTTTCCATTTACCAAACATGCTTTCAAATGCGGACGCAATTGCAGCTGCTGTGTGAGAACCGGAGCATTCCTGTGAGTGTAGGACAGCTTTTTTAAGGGTGAAATCTTCATCTATCCACTGGGCAGTGAGGCTCAACATGCTTACAGGACTCATGCTTGATGTCCAAATGTCCGTGGTGAAGCTAATGTGACACGCGCCGGCAAGGAGCTTTTCAATTTGACTGGCGACAACACTCTGGAGTTCAGGTAAGGCCACGTCAGAAAAATAGCGCCGGCTAGGCATAGCATACCGCGGCTCTAGGTGCATCATTAGTCTCCTGAAGCCAACATCTTCCACCACGCTAAACGACTGGTTATCAAGAGCAATAAATTCAATTATTTTGTCGTTAAGATCTTTTACCTTTGGGTGGTCGCTGCTGTATTTTCTAGCTTTGTCAAAGGACTGAAGTAGAGGCTGCTGATGGGTTTTTGCCGGCATTTTTTCCTTCTTACTTTTTAAAAAGTCTTGGTGCTGGTCAGGATGACGGCTCTTAAGATGTGTAATCATAATTGTAGTGTTGAAAGACTGTTGTTTTACGTCTCCTCGCATCACTTGTGCTTTACAAATATTGCAAATAGCAACTTTGTTATCTGTTTGACAGATCTCGAAATGCCTCCTCACAGCTGACATGTAAGTTTAAGTTTTTGGCACTCAAGCTACGTTCATGGTCATTTCAACACTCAATCTTCCAATGTGAATTTAAACAAAAAACTGGAAAGGTTTTGGAATCAAACAAAACTTTAAACAAAGAATTCAGAAAGAGAAAAAGCCTTCATTGGCAGAATTTAACTAAAATATTGTATTATTTATATAATTAAATTGGTTACTCATTTCTTATCTCCCTTTCCCCATTTCTTCAAGTTTTCAATATATTTCTTTATAGTTAAACTTAATTTGAGTTTGTGTCATTCATACCCACAAGCCATCTATAAACCCCAGGTTCTTCTGACTCTGTCTCATTGCGTCAATTGCCATATACACACTGAGCCTCATAAAATAATAATAAATAATATTTTCTCCTTTTGTTTCATTTCTCTTTATTTAATTACTGCTGCAGCTCCCTGTTCATTAGGTTTGACTCCTTTGACAGAGCTCAGTGAGAAAAGGAGCCAGACCAATGTTTTTCTAAATGTATGCATTCAGAGTAAAAACTTTAAGAACCAATGGACTGATAAACTCTGATGTCTTTCTTTAGCAGTAATACCTGCAGACTGAAGGATTTCTTGATGCTGGGCGTGGGCAGTTTAAAAACAGCTACTGGAGTTGGAGGAGCTGCCACTCGACTGGGCTCTCGCTCTGAAGGAGTGGCCTAGACAAGAGGATAAAACACAGCTATTAGACTAAATACTAAACACAAAATGATCAGACCAAATTAGAGATGCTCCGATCAGCATTTTTGGGGCCAATCATCGATTACCGATCACCAAAATCATGATCTGCCGTTTGCCGATCACTGCCGATCACAGAATGGCAGGGGAATGGGAATCTTTTATCTATAATCATGCAGAGTTTGCAAGGTCTCCCTCTCCCTCTCTGCCGTGCGCGCGCTACACGATTTGAAACACTTGCATGCGCGCTCTTGCTCGCTCGCTCTAGATTCCGGGAGATTTTAACTAATTTGCGGGCATCAGGGAGCCGCTATCAATATGCGGGAGACTCTGGCAACTTCCGGGAGACTTGGGATGTCTGCTTTGAAAAACTTCCAGACGGGAGAGCTCATGTTGCCACTGACAAGCTCCGCTCTGCTGTTGTGTACCTGTGCCGCACGCCGTGCATGCACGTGTGAAAAAGTCGCATGATTTACGTCACGCGATTGGCTTTTTTGATCAGCACTTTTGTGATTCGCCGATCAAGCTATTTTTAGTCAATATCGGCCGATCATGATCGGTGGCCGATCAATCGGAGCATCACTAGACCAAACAGGATACTTTATGTCCATTTTATGTCTATCATATATTTATAACCAGTTACTGGTTTCCTTTATGATACTGCAACATACGTATATGGTACTTTCTCTTGTGTAGTGAATGTAAATCTAATAGGGCATTAAACCTAAAAATGTCTGAAGTTTCTCTTTCAGTACCTGTGTGAATGGCTGAGGGATCGGAGCGGCAATCTTGTCTTTCCTTGGCCGTCCCTTCTTCTTCTTCTCTACCACTTCTCCTCCGTCAATGAGCAGCTCCGGTTTCCTTTTGCCCAACGCCAGGTTTTTGTTGATGGCCGACATTTTGTCCTCGCTGTCGCTGCTCGTCTCTTCTTTGGATTTGAGGTCTTTCAGAGTGGAAACCGTGTCTTTCGGTCTGAGGAACAGATGTTAAATCAAAGTATAAATATTTACAAAATATCACTGCATTGTGCATTTAAACTTTGTCATTTTCATTTAGAGAGAAGATTAGTCTGGTGATGATGTGTGGCGAGGTAGATGTTCAAATGTTTGTGGACAATGAAAAGAAATAAAAAAAATAAAAATTAACCGAGGTCATGAATGACATTGCAGATACATTTACCTCTGCTTCTCTTACACTGAATATAAATAAAACATTGGCAATGTATTTCACAAAAACTAGAAAATCAATGATTTTTCCATGTATTTTTGCAAAAGGATTTGTACAGCTCTGCTCAGAACAACTACGGCAACTAGGTCTTCGGGTCGAAATAACTGCAGTTTACTCAAAATAAGCTCTGCCTTTGCACAGACAGCGTTCTCATTCAAAGCCGTTAACCAATGGAACAATCTCCCACATAGTCTGAAACTGTCCTCTGACCTGAGAGACTTTTCTCATTATGTTAGAAAAGTATTATTACAATACCAGTTATGTCAGCACTGATTATGTTTATGGTAGTTAGTAAGGTTTAAGGTTAGGTAAGGATTTGCTGTAGTAATTTTAGAAAGTTGAATGTTATGTATAGTGTGATTAGCTTAGGTTGAAGTATTAATGCTGATGGGGGGGTCGTCAAATAAATACTAAACTAAAACAAAACTAAAATGATGTAATGGGGGATCTTCTGGATCATTCCAGATTCTATGGTCTGTCAGATTCTGAATGGAAAGAAAAATAATTCTGACTGGAACTTCCACAATGTTGACAAACTGCCTGATGAACACTTAATCTCAATCTAACTCTGCCTGTGGGGTAACAATCCAGGGATAAAAGTTATTAACAAATGAAGTGCTTATATTCACCTGTCTAAAGGAGTGAGAGCTGTAGTGGAGGTAATGGCAGACATGACCCCTGAAGTGGCCTTCGACCTCTCTGTGAACCTGGAGTCGAGGGCTTTCATTGGTTCGATCTTGGTCGCAGATGTCAGCAGCAAACTCTGCTTCACACTGAATGAAACAGAGGGGTAATCAGAGGAAAAAAAATATTGAAATGGGGACCACTCTTTTTCTCAAATCTATTTTTGTCTAGTTCAGCCATTTCCAAAGTCAAGGACCCCCTCTAGTCTTAAACCTTCACTCTAATACAGTGGCATGAAAAAGTATCTGAAGCCTTTGGAATTTCTTACATTTGTGCGTAAAATCACCATCAAATGTGATCTGATCTTTGTCAAAATGACAAATGAAAAAACAGTCTGTTTTAAATAAAACCACCCAAACATTTATAGGTTTTCATATTTTTAATGAGGATAACATGCAAACAATGACAAGGGGGAGGAATAATTAACTGAACCGTCACATTTAATATCTGGTTGCCCCCCCTTTGGCAGCAATAACTTCAACCAGACGTTTCCTGTAGTTGCAGATCAGCCTGGCACATCGATCAGGATCAGTCTTGGACCATTCCTCTTTACAAAACTGCTGCAGTTCAGTAAGGTTCCTGGGATGTCTGGCATGAATTGCTGTGTCTTGAGGTCATGCCAAAACATCTCAATAGGGTTCAAGTCTCGACTTTGACTTGGCCACTGCAGAACGTGTATTTTGTTCTTCTGAAACCATTCTTAAGTTGATTTACTTGTGTGTTTTGGGTCATTGTCCTGTTGCAGCATCCATCCTCTTTTTAGCTTCAACTGTCTGACAGATGGCCACAGCTTTTCCTGCAAAACATCCTGATAAACTTTTGAATTCATTTTTCCATTAATGATTGCAAGTTCTCCAGGCCCTAAGGCAGAAAAACAGCCCCAAACCATGATGCTCCCTCCACCATGCTTCACGTGGGGATGAGGTGTTGATGTTGGTGAGCTGTTCCTCCTAAAGAGAGGGTGTATGGGTAATGTAGTCTCTGCTCTTGGTGGGACGAATTAGGAAGCGTGCATTGTGAAGGGCGCTCTGGAAAGCGGCAGAGCAGGCAAAGGATTAAAACCTCTATTAAAACAGATGTCGAAATGAGCGTACCAGTACGCTAAAAGCACGTTCTGGGCGCACGGAGAAGTGGCGGTACTGAGTACAGGTGCGTGCCGGCCCACTTAAAGCATTGGATGAGGGCGGCTCATACGTGCAGTCATTCGTTGCGATCTTAAGAATGTTCTTCAGACCGACATCTTTCACTATACTAATCGGCCCGGCGTTAACGCGATAAAATAATTGTCGGCGTTAATTCATTAATGCGTTAACGCGATAAAAACGCGTTAACTTGCCCAGCCCTAATATATATATATGTATATATGAATATATATATATGTATATATGTATATATATATATATATATATATATATATATACATACATACATATATAGAGCCAAGATCCTGTGGGACTTCCAGATTCAGACTGACAGAATGGTAATGGCGAACCAACCAGACATTGTGGTGGTGGACAAACAGCAGAGGAAGGCCGTTGTGGTTGACGTGGCAATACCAAGTGATTGCAACATCAGGAAAAAGGAACATGAGAAACTAGACAAATACCAAGGGCTCAGAGAAGAGCTGGAAAAGGCTTGGAAGGTGAAGGCGACAGTGGTGCCTGTGGTCATCGGAGCAGTCGGGGCAGTAACCCCCAAACTGGAAGAGTGGCTACAGCAGATCCCTGGAATAACACCAGACATCTCGGTCCAGAAAAGTGCAGTACTAGGAACAGCAAAGATACTGCGCAGAACCCTCAAGCTCCCAGGCCTCTGGTAGAGGATCCGAGCTCGAAGGATGAGACCACTCGCGGAGGGTGAAGGACAAAGTTTGGTACCCTTCGGTCAATGCCTTGCGTTTCACCCCACATGGCGGTATTGTTTCCTGTTGAATTTAGGGTGTGGCTGTCATAGACTTTTCTGTTTGCCCCATAGATTGTAGAAAAATGGTTGTCATCCGCCCACTGGTCCCCTATTCACCGATATTGTCATTATAAAAGAGCAATAAAATGGCGGTTACATCCAGGATTTTCGGCTTTTACTCCATAGTAAAACAATAGTTTTTAGATAGCATAAACAGACAAATTAATCAAAAATCTACTTTTGTGTTTGCTTTACTGAAGAAGACCCGGTTTAACACCCCTCTGCTAATTCGTAGCAGATGGCCAGTTGTTTTCCTAAGGACAAAAACCCCAGGAGTAACCCTAATTAACTACTTTGTTTTCTTACATTCCAAAACAGACCAAGGTGTTATCCCCAACAAAACCAGACTTTCTGACTCGCATCCCGACAGGATGTAATCACTTAAATTACGGTTTGGCTATTGACACTCTCACAGACTCGGACAGGAATGCTTTGAAGTGTAAAAGACTTGAGACTTCTGGGATGGCAACATACTGCCATCTAGTGACAGTATGGATGAACAACACTAAGTCTTTCATCAAATCAATGACTTGGACCCTTTTATTAGAAGAAAGGTTTTCAAGGGACATTGTGTTATTGTGTTTATGCCATTAAAAGTGTGTATCTAAGTATATTGTGTTAAATGTGTTAACCTTCATGCTGTTCACTACAGGGCGCTGAGTTATAACGGGATAAAATGACTTTGTTCATCGCCCTCCCAGCAAGCAGTATGAATGAATTGAAATGAATACATGCTTCCATGAGGTACTTAAAATGGTATTTTCTATGTATGAATCCTACGAGTTAAAGCAATGTGGTTTATATGTGTTTAAAACTTTATGTTACTTTGTGGACAAAACAAGGAACATTTTGACAAATTTAGCTAAGTCAAAGCCAAACGCCCTAGGGCGTGTCGAAAACAGTCAGTGTACACTTGCCGCCATCTTGTCGCTTGGCAACAACCAGCTGGAGCAGCCGCTTAAAAAAGTCTGGAGCATCACTTCGGACCCTTTTGGCCGGACCGCTGGACCTCTGGACGTGACACTGATGTTTGGCGTTATAAAACTGTACACTGTCTTGAGTAAAGGTCCATTCAGAACTTCGATTATATCCATAAATTCACCTATCTCCTTCCCTAACCCCTTTTTAATAGTCCGGTAATTAAGCTCCCCAGCCGAGTTTTAATTATCCAAAACTTCCCTTTTCCTCCACAAAGTTCTAATCAGTAAATGTTATTGTTTATTATTCTGTTTTAATCATTCTCATTATCCGTCAATAATCTTTTCCTTTGTGTCCTTTCCCATCATGATAATTAACCTGTTAACTTTGTATAATCTTTAATAAACTCCCATAAAACGTTAAAGATTTTGATTTGGTGTTTTAATGTTTATAAGACATATTCGAAAACAGAGAATTCTATTCCTTCAGATTAATTGAGACTTAGTAAATATAATCAGTTTCCCAGAACTTATCTGGGTGGTGCCCTCAACGAGACAATAATTTTGATAATAAAAATATTAATCGATAATTTACATAAATTAATAAATTAATATCTCTATTACATTATAAACGCTACAATTGGAACAAATTTACTTTCACTTTTCATAGGCCCAATGTATTTTGACTTTTATAGGGGTCTCCACTGAGTCATTTTTCATATTTTTTTCTCTGGGACTTAAAATACATACATTTTTTCACCGGCCTTAAATTTTGGGACCGATAAAAATGACTTTTCGCGCATGTTTACTGGGTCAAATTGAGGATCATTTTGGGGAAAAATAATTTGAATAAAAAAATAAAAAATAACTCTAGGCCCAACAATAGGCCCTCCTGGTCATCACCGGCTCGGGCCTAAAAAATAAATAAATAAAATAGACAACAGCACGTGCTTTAAAACAAGGAGTGTGAGGAGTGTAAAATAACAGAAACTTTCCACCACCAGATACCAAAACCAAAACACTTCACCTTTAAAACTGCACTCATTGTAAAAAAAAAAAAATGTATCCTGTCATGTTAACATTTATGTGCAGGCATGCACCCTCCTCCTCTTCTAAAGAGAAACAATTCATTATAATAATAATAATCCTTGTCAATGAGGCAAACAAAGTCTTGAATTACCTGTCCTTGTTGTCTTCTTTTATGCCACCTGGAGGTGAGGTGAGCATTGCCTCGTGGCAAGGCCTTAGCCCCAGAGCGGAGACCTGTCCTGGGCTGGAGTCGGAGTTGAGCTGGGCTGTGAGCTGATTGGACATGGAGGAACCTGACGGCAGGATTGGCACACTGTTGAACAGGGCTGGAGAGAAGTCCCTAGAGAGAAAAAAGTGTTCATCTCAATCAACGTCTAAAAAAAAAATTTGGAGTTAGAATTTTAGACCTCAGTTATAATATATGATTAGACCTATGATTATATATATAAAAAAACTTTTACTGTTGAAAAACATCAGTAACTGCAAGCTTAACTGACATTTGCCTCCAAAACAATAAAATACATCTGTCAAACTTTCTTGCAAAAACAAAAAGGCTTGACAAATGACAACCGAAGTGTCCGCTGTTAGTATGTGGGTAGAGAACATATTTAGCTTTGACAGCCAAAACAAGTAAGCAAGTAATACTGTCACTTTACAAGGAAGAGATGCTTTAGAAGCTTGTGTCTGTTTTTAATACCCTGTGTCCAGTTGGGCGATACACAGCGGCGTGATCCGTCTCCTGCCATCAGCGGTTCTGGTCTCAACCTGTTTCTTTAGGAGGTTCTGCAACAAGACAGAATATTATAAAGAGCTGTCCAAACACTGATACTCGCCAGTATCAGAGCCCTTTCTTCTTTTCAACAACTATTTGATTTTTTTTTTTTTTTTTGCTAATGACCTAAAATGGTATAATATATTAGAAAGTAATTTGAACATAATAATAATAATAATAATAATAATAATAATAATAATAATAATAATAATAATAATAATAAATTTTATTTGTAATGCACTTTACATTTGGACAATCTCAAAGTGCTACAGAGCATAAAGTTAAGTAATTTAAGTCATAGCCATACATCTCCATAAACCAGGTCAAATATAATTTACAAGTCTTGTTAAAAGAATTAATAAAGATATCATCCCCTATATAAAGACAAGTCCAAAAGGGCATTTACTGCAACAGTATTTTAATCCTTGTCCCACCTTCCTGATGTCCTCCAGCGACTCCCCATTCATCATGTTGAGTTTGGGTGCAGATGTCTCAGTCCCGGAGTTTCCTGGTCCAGCGCCTGTTTGGGCTGAGCTCTGCCTCTCCTGTTGGTACTTTAACATCTCTGGGTTCTCGATGATGGTGGTGGAGAGCTGTGCCTCGGTGTTCGTTATTGCCAGACTCTTACCGTAGATGTTCTGATGAATGGTGTTCTGGAGGGAATAACAAATATTTACTTATAATAGTACTAGCAATAAAACAGGAGTATCAGTGAGTTTTGTGAAAATAAATCTGATGTGTCAACCACATGTTTGAGTGAAGTTACACCTTTTCCTCTTCGCTCAGTGGATCTCCCAGTTCATCCAGTGAGAAGTCCAGATAGGCCACTGTCCCGTCCATGGAACACACCAACATCCCTAAACCAGTCAGAGTCCTGCAAGACACACAAGCGTCATGCTTACCATCCTGAATTATACACAAGCACAATCAATAACTCTAATTCAAAGTCTTATATACAGCAACATTTGAGTAATAAGTAAATTATATTTTACCAGGAAATGTCCATAATGGATTTGTCAAACAGATCGTGGATAACAACAAGAGGGCGCTTTAGAGAGGTGAGCTGGACGGAAAAAACATGAATTCATTTGTATTAAGACAAACCACAAGGACTTTAACAAGAAGGATAATGTATAGAAGCTAAGTAAAATGCAGTTTAACCAGTTTGCTGAAATAATTTTAGGTCTCCTTAAAAATGTAACAGAATTCATTAGAAAATACACAAATGTATTATCGTCATACATTATTAGGTCATTTCCACTTCACTTCTTGAACAGACATTTGGAGTCAATATACCTTTTTATTGATGACTATAGTCAATGAAACTAATCTGGACCCTTTTTTCTCTCTCCTAACAGCTAATTGGTGGAACATTTTTGTAAATGACACATTCCTTTTATCTACTGGTACATTCATTGTACAGTATGTTTAGTTGTTATCTGTCTGCAGGATTTGTGAAGTGTTTAATTAGTAACAGGACTGACCCAGACGGATAGAGACCGGTCCTTGCTGCCCACGGCGCAGCAGCAGTACGGGCAGCTGGGCTTTGGAGAGCTACCGTTCTTCTGCTTCTTCTTGAAAATTTTGGGGTTAAATTTCTACATATATAAAAAAAAGACCGATATGCCTGAGGCTTTAGAAACTTAGCAGTGCTCCGAGTTTCCACTAAATTGCGTGAGTTGACACATTTGAAGTACTTACCACCACAGTGACAGCTTTACGGTGGCCCACAAAGTCCATGTTAGTTTTCCAGCCGTCTCTCTCCACAATCTGCGCCGTGGGACCGGAGTTGTTCATGGCATGAGCAGAAACTAGGTACTGTCCGTCTGGTGACCAGGACAATCTCAGCACATGGGTTGTCCCTCCGCACTGCAACAGAGAATTACAGGACTTAACCTCTAGGGCTGTGACGGTCGCCATGACAACCGTGTCACAACAGCAACCCACCACCGTGGGGTTGCAACCAGCGGTGACCGGCACATCTCTAAGACAAAAATAAAATGCAAAGTTTTGTAGTATATAATTGTGATAATCATAACAATTGCATTAGCAGTGGGTATTAATAGCCTGCTATTGTAATTCTGTTTTATTTCGATCATAAGACTTTATATTAGTTTTGAAATACCTCAGACACTGCTAGAGTTTCTGTTAGCCTTAGGCCGGCTTTTGACTGCTCTGATTTGTGGCCTAATTGGCGAGTAAAATAAAAACTTACAGGCCCAAATCTCAACAATTAAATATTACTGTGATAGACCTAATTTATCAAATGGCTCCGTCTCTAAACAAATCTTTCACAAGATTGGGGCATTTTTAGCCTTTAACCAAATAGATGTAATAGTTAGTGCACTTGAACATGTCGTGAATGGCTCACTTGGCTTTTCCTCCCCTTCTTTGTCTTGACACAGCCTAGTTCAGACGCATACACGTGGACTTTACTAGTATAAATAAATATTCTCAGACTTATACCTAAGCTTGTAAATGTAGGCTACCTTAGTTCAGAGACGTACTGGGCGCTGGAGGATGAGTATTTTACAATCTACTCAGTTACTGGGATTTTCACGCACAACCATTTCTAGGGTTTACAAAGAATGGTGTGAAAAGTGAAAAACATCCAGTATGTGGCAGTCCTGTGGGCGAAAATGCCTTGTTGATGCTAGAGGTCAGAGGAGAATGGGCCGACTGATTGAAGCTGATAGAAGAGCAACTTTGACTGAAATAACCATTCGTTACAGCCGAGGTATGCAGCAAAGCATTTGTGAAGCCACAACATGCACAACCTTGAGGCGGATGGGCTACAACAGCAGAAGACCCCACCGGGTACCACTCATCTCCACTACAAATGGGAAAAAGAGGCTACAATTTGCACGAGCTCTGCAAAATTGGACAGTTGAAGACTGGAAAAATGTTGCCTGGTCTGATGAGTCTCGATTTCTGTTGAGACATTTAGATGGTAGAGTCAGAATTTGGCGTAAACAGAATGAGAACATGGATCCATCATGCCTTGTTACCACTGTGCAGGCTGGTGCTGGTGGTGTTTAAGTGTGTGGGGGGGTGTTTTCTTGGCACACTTTAGGCCCCTTAGTGCCAATTGGGCATTGTTTAAATGCCACGGCCTACCTGAGCATTGTTTCTGACCATGTCCATCCCTTTATGACCACCATGTACCACCTCTGATGGATACTTCCAGCAGGATAATGCACCATGTCACAAAGCTCAAATCATTTCAAATTGGTTTCTTGAACATGACAATGACTGAGGTCACTGAACTAAAATGGCCCCCAGTCACCAGGTCTCAACCCAATAGAGCATCTTTGGGATGTGATGGAACGGGAGCTTCGTGCCCTGGATGTGCATCCCACAAATCTCCATCAACTGCAAGATGCTATCCTCTCAATATTGGCCAACATTTCTAAAGAATGCTTTCAGCACCTTGTTGAATCAATGCCATGTAGAATTAAGACAGTTCTGAAGGCGAAATGGGGTAAAACACAGTATTAGTATTAGAGATGCTCCGATCAGCATTTTTGGGGCCGATCATCGATCACTAAAATCATGATCTGCTGATTGCCGATCACTGCCGATCAGAGAATGGCAGGGCAATGGGAATCTTTTATCTATAATCATGCAGAGTTTGCACCATTTGTAGAAATGAAACCAACTCTAAATGAACTGTATTGAGAAAAAAAAAAACTGTAGCGGTTTAGTTTCTCGTACTCTGCATATTCAGTTGTGTGGCGTGTTCTAAGATGCCTAATCATGTTAGTGGTGTTAAAATGACGTTGCTTGCTTCCACCTCGAGGGAATTCATGACGACATACATTGCAAACGGCTAACTTTACATCTTTATCGGACACACATCCCAACCTGCAAAAAGTCATTTCAGGGAGGTAACTTAACCCTCTAAGCGCCAAAGTCGCAAAATTGCGACAAGCAACTTAACAGGAAAAAACAGCTGCTACTTCCGGTTTATGTGCTAAATTATGCTTCCACTCCCTTCCACCAGATGTCAGACACCCTGTACTTCGTTTCTAGTCCACCATTACCATGTGTTGCCATTAAAAAAATTTGTAGAAGAAGACCTCAAAGACGCGTCTCAGTGGGAGTGTCAGGACCGGCTCAATAGAAGCTTCATTCTCTACACGCGAGCTGATAAACATGAAAATAACAAATAAAAAATACACCTGTGATGAAGTTTTGGTATTAGTAATGGCTGACTCTGATTCTGAGGGAGAACATCTACCTTTAGAGTCTTTTCAGCCGAGTGAAAGTGAGAATGAGCGAGAGTGAGTGCGTCTGTGACTTGGACAGCGGCGCCGCTGCTCGTGCCTTTCTCAGCGTCTCTCATAAAGCACACGCTGTTTTTCCCACATTTTGCCAAACATCAGTGAAAGAAACGGGAGGAAAATAGTCGCTCTGGCCGCGGTAGTGACCAGGAGGTTGGGAAGGGAAGCCGTGAGCACGTAGCACCTGCAGCTTTACCTTTAGCACCTGCAGCTTTACCTTTAGCACCTGCAGCTTTACCTTTAGCACAGCTGATAGAAGCCGGGGCGGGTGTACAGCCGTGGCCGCGGTAGTGACAGGGAGTTTGGGAATAATGCGGCTTCTATTGACAGCTGTTTGGGACAAATACGTGTTGGTCATCCTGACACTTTACCCAGAAGAGGAGGGAGAGGCAGCAGTAAACATAGTCAGCGAGACTGCACTAATCAAAGCAGCGATCGTAATAAAAGTGATGGCTGTGTGCTGTGCTTTATGAGAGGTCCCACACTCTAAAAAACTACTAACTGGCATAGTTAGTAGTTTTTAGAGTGTGGACCTCTCATAAAGCAAAAGATGGATGGATAAGAAAAGATAAATCTACTGCAACCACACACATACAGTACATGTGTATATTTCTCATAACTATTTGCATACGTTTTAGTTATGGTATATTAGAAGTTGTAGTTATTCTTTATTTTGGTAATGTTGCTACGTTGTTACAAATTACTGTTATAAAAAAAATATTTCAGAAAAAGAAAAAAAAAACATTATAATATGTTCATTAGTGTGTATGTACTGTAAAAAACATAACCGCCAATATATAATGTCATGGTATGCAAATTATATGCAAATTAGATGGTTAAAATTTATTTACTTGTATACTTTGGGTCATACCTGACCTTTTTCTAGTTTAGAGTAGGACTCTATCTCTTATCATTTTCAAACCACAGCCTTTTGAAATTTGGTTCTCAAAAATCTGTATTTTTTAAAATAAACCCTGGCGCCTAAAGGGTTAAAACAGGTCTAAGCAGTTTGGTGTTTTCATGTTGCCTTGGCAACAAGCCTGAATAATATGCACATGAAATGAAACTTATCAACTCACCTCAACATGCCTTTTGCAATCATTTAGATAGACATAACTGATTAATTTAGTTTGGGAGAACAAATAAAAGCCCGCCCACACTGACAATTGATTGGTTGATTTGCAGAAACAGGCCAATCAGGATGCTCTCTGTCTTACAAGCGCTTCGCGCACACACTAGCACACACACGCAAGGTCTCCCTCTCCCTCTCTGCCGTGCGCGAGCTACACGATTTGAAACACTCTCGCATGCGCGCTCTTGCTCGCTCGCTCTAGATTCCGGGAGATTTTAACTAATTTGCGGGCATCAGGGAGCCGCTATCAATATGCGGGAGACTACCGCAACTTCCGGGAGACTTGGGATGTCTGCTTTGAAAAACTTTCAGACGGGAGAGCTCATGTTGCCACTGACAAGCTCCGCTGTGCTGTTGTGTACCTGTGCATACGCCGCATGCATGCGTGTGAAAAGTCGCATGATTTACGTCACGCGATCGGCTTTTTTGATCGGCGCTTTTGGGGTTCGCCGATCAAGCTATTTTTAGTCAATATCAATCGGAGCATCACTCATTAGTATGGTGTTCCTAATAATCTATATCTCTATCTCCATCTCTATATATATCTATATATCTATATATATATATAAAATAAAATCCCCCACCGTCCCACCCCTGGTAGATGGTCATTTACCACCACAGTGGTAAAAAAAAAAAAAAAATGCCACTGTCACAACCCTATTAACCTCATGTACAGACTGACAGTAACAGCTGTGGTCTAGAAGTACCTCGCTAAAGGGTTTGGTAATGTTGGCCTCCATTTGCCAGTCCACCGTCCTCCACACTTTGAGGCTATGGTCATCGGCCTGAGATGCGATGTACTTCCCAACTGGGTCCCACGTCAGGCCTTTGACCAAACCGGTGTGTCCACGCAGACAGCTCACCATCTCTGGAGATTAAAAAGGATTTAAATCAAAAATAAACTTTCATCACAGTAGTGCCCTGAACAAATCTTGTAAAACATATAAACCACTTCACTTATTTATTAGGTGCAGACCATCTTCTCCTAACTAGCTAACTTACAGGGTTTTGTTAAAGCAAGACTATGTAACTTTTCACAATTTTGTTTCCTGGCGTCTAATAGGATAGATCTCACTTGAAACTATTATATGTAATTTGGGGAAAAGCTATATATATTGTTGCTTTCAGTCGCCGTTTGGCTCTGACCTGGGAATTTGCGTGCGTTCCAGATGACGATGGTGTTGTCCACGCTGCATGAGGCCAACCAAACGTCGTGAGGCGACCAGGCCACATCCATCACATCTACAGAAAACACAAAAACTCTCAACTGGTCTCCTCCCTGGATCCGAAAGGCTTGAGGTTACAGGGACATAGTCCTTACAAATAACTTAATCCCATTTCTATCATTTTTGTAAAGTATAAAAAATAATTAAAAATGCGCACAGACATTTAAAGTCATAATGTTGAAGAAAAATTGACACTTTACACTGAATATTTGGGCATTGTCAAGGTAACACCCTTGAATTAAAAATAGTATTTAGTGAATGTCCAGGTTTTCCAGGACTTGTGGGAAGCTCACCTCCAGTATGGTGCCTGAGGATTGTCACACACCTCCACTGCTCCACATTGGCCAGTTTTGAGCTGGAGCCAAACACTGTGCTTGGCCCGATAAACCTGTTTCAGAACCCAAACAGTTCAAGTCAACTCAAAGTGGAAAAATACAATACAAAAAACTAAATAACTAAAATACAATAAAAGAACATAATCTAAGAAGTCAACAGTTTTTGTCTTTTTCTTCCCTTTCCCTTAATCTTTGTCCTCCTTAAAGACTCACTGTGTTATTCACCTACCTCACTCTGTAACAGAAGCCAAGCTTAAGTTGAGAGAAATACAATCTGGAGAACTTACGCTGCTCTCTTCCAGACCATGACCAGTTTGTCGTCTCCTCCCGAGGCCAGGTAAAGGCCGTTGTTGGACCAGCGAACACAATTTACACAAGCTGCACACAAATACATTAACAGAACATCCATAAACAATCCACTGATTTACAACCCAGCTCTGTGGCCGTTTGTACTTTCAGAGCAACACAAGCAATATGGATATGTCCGAATCAACACACTAATCACTATATATTGCACTATTAAATAATTATTTAAATATTTAAAATATCTTTGAAAATTCAGAACAGCATTTTTAATATCAAGTGTCAAATCATTTACAAAAGACCCAACACATTTCTTCCGTGTTTTGGTATAAGCTCTAATCCACATACGACTGCAGCCTTTGATTACAGTCCTGAAATCCTGGAGCCACACTCACAATACACTGAAGTAAATGCTGAACTTTAGAAATGCTGTCTGAGGGGCTGTTAACACGACAACGCAGGCCAGAAAAACATAACAGTCATGCCATCGCTGATTCGACGTTGCATTACAATCCACGTTTACACAGAGCCACAAAAACTGATATAGGTATATGCCAGACCAGAAGGAAGGGTTTTTATTTTAATACCCCCTTTTTTGTAGTTGTTGGTTTTGCATGTGTGTTGTGCAAATGACGTCATTTTTTTTACAGTGAGGATGCAGATTTCGCAATTAACAAGAAAGCGGAGCGGCAGCCGCAACGAAATGAAATCACCTCTTGGCCAGATTTAAAAGTTTGTGGTTTTCAGTGTGAGAAAACATTGGCGCTGTTTAAACGGTAACAATGCTAATTCGGCTGTATTGTACTTAGCCCGACTCCGGATAACGCTGTTCAGTGGAGTCAGAAAACGGATCATTACACAAATTTGCCCAGAGACCTGGTTGGAGTCTTTCTCGGGTCATTTGCCCAATGCTTTTCTGTTACAGTACAGGAGTAATGGTTACAATAGTTAGTTTGGTATAACTTGTAAAACATGTTATTAGAAATCGTTTTTTTCTAGCATCAAATGTAACAAAACGTTCACTCAAACTATCATACTACCTAAGCATACACTGTGTGCACAATTATTAGGCAAGTGATTATTTTTATCATATCATTTTATCCATAATTTTCAACTCAAAGCTGTATAAACTTGAATCCTTATTGGATTTACTGCATATCAGGTGATGTGTATTTGTGTAACGAGGAAGGTGTGGCCTAAGGAGATCAACACCTTATATCAAGGTGTGCATAATTATTAGGCAGATTCTTCTCCTCAGGAAAAATGGTCCAAAAAATACATTTAACCGACTCTGAAAAGTCAAAAATTGTAAAAGGTCTTTCACAGGGATGCAGCACTCTTGAAATATCTAAGATATGATATTGGGGCGTGATCACAGAACCATCAAATGTTTTGTAGCAAATAATAATAATAATAATAATAATAATAATAATAATAATAATAATAAACTTTATTTTATAAAGCGCCTTTAAAGGCAACTTCTCAAAGCGCTGTACAAAAACAAGCAATACAAAGCTCAAACAATAAAAGTAACATCAACAATCAAATGCTAATTTAAAAAAATAAGTCTTAAGTTTACCTTTAAAAATGTCGTAGCCCTGTGCTTCCCTAAGATCAGGAGGCAGAGAATTCCAAAGGACAGGAGCATAGGAAGAAAAGGCCCTGTCACCCATAGATCGTAAGCGTGTTTGAGGAACAGCCAACAAGTTGGATTGTGAAGAACGCAGTCTCCGAGTTGGGGTATAGGAAGTTAACAACTCAGATAATTAATAAGGGGCCAAGCCATGCAATGCTTTATATGTCAGCATCATAATTTTAAAATCTACTCTGAATCGGACTGGGAGCCAGTGCAAAGACTTCAAAACTGGAGTGATGTGATTGCATACCCTGGACCCAGTCAGTATCCTGGCGGCCGAGTTTTGTACATATTGTAGTTTGTTAAGTGTGGATTTAGAGACTCCGGCTAGAAGGGCGTTACAGTAATCTATCCTAGAGATGACAAAGGAATTCATCAGCTTTTCTGCTACTGAGAAGTTTAACATAGGACGTAGTCTAGCTATATTTCTGAGGTGAAAAAAGGATGATTTAACTGTACTCTGGACAAAAAAATCAAATGAAAGCCTGGTATCAAAAATAACTCCAAGATTTCTCACTTTAGCTTGAGTAGCCAAGACAGAGCCATCAATAGTCAAAGATAAGGAACCAGCTTTTGAAATTTGATGACGGGAACAAATAAGCATAACTTCAGTTTTACCACTATTCAGACACAAAAAATTTGTACTCATCCATTTCTTTATCTCAGAAACACACACGGACAGAAAATCAACATCAAGATGCTCACCAGATTTTGAGTGTATATAAATCTACGTATCATCAGCATAAAAGTGATAATGGAGGCCAAGCGGTCGCAACAACTGTGCCAGATAAATATTAAAAAAGCAGAGGGCCCAAGACTGAGCCCTGAGGAACCCCAGTGAAAACAGAGCTAATCTCAGACCTGAAACCGCCCATAGAAACGAACTGAGAACCACTTCAAAGCTGTCCCCGAGACATCAAAATCTTGTTCAATGCAGGCGAGTAATTGACTATGATCAACAGTATCAAAAGCTGCTCTTAAATCAAGAAGGATGAGAATGGAAATTACACCAGACTCAGAAGCCATCAACAAATTATTGGTAACTCTGACCAGAGCTGTTTCATTATGTGGAATTTACGAAAACCTGACTGAAGAGGATCAAACAGGTTATTAATTGCAAGATGGTTATGTAGATGAAAGGCAACGACACGCTCAAGTATTTTTGCCATGAACGGAAGGTTGGAGATAGGTTGAAAATTATTAAAATCCTCCAGAGTAGTATTTTCTTTTTTTGGTACTGGGGTTACAGCAGCAATCTTTAATGCTGCAGGAACCTCTCCCATCTGCATTGAATCATTCATAATACTAAGGACAGTAGGGCTCAAAACATCGAAGCACGATTTAAATAAGCTTGAGGGAATAGGATCAAGCAAGCAAGAGGTAGATTTCATGCTTGATACCTCCCTTTTCAGACCCTCAGAATCAAGATGTGGAAAATTAGTGAGAGGAAAACCAGTAAATCCAGGTGAACAGAGAAGTGAGACAGTGGGAGCAGATGCAGCAGAAAATTGTTTGCGAACACTATCAATTTTAGAGTTAAGAAATTTAAGAAAAGAATCACATAGCTGTTGAGAGACAGGCAAGGTGGTGGCAGCATCAACTTCAAGCAGTCTATTTATAGTGATATAGTCAACAGGGTCACAAGAAACGCGTCGAGAAGAAAAGACGCAAATTAACCGCCAAAGATTTGTGAAGAATCAAACGTGAAGCTACCAGGAACCCACTATCCTCCAGTGCTGCCATATTCCACAACTGCAACCTCCCTGGAGTGTCAAGAAGTACGAGGTGTTCAGTTCTCAGAGAAACGCTGAAACCCAACCACCTCTGAACAAGATACATAAGTTGAAATATCAAGAATGGGCCAAGAAATATCTGAAGACAGAATTTTCAATGGTTTTGTGACTGATGAGATGAGAGTGACTCTTGACGGACAGATGGATGGGCCCGTGGTTGGATCAGTAACAGAGAGCTATACTTTGACTCGGACGCCAGCAAGGTGGAGGTGTGGTACTGGTATGGGCAGGTATTATTGAAGATGAGCTAGTTGGACCTTTTCGGGTTGAAAATGGACTCAAAATCAACTCTAAGACCTACTGCCAATTTTTAGAAGACACTTTCTTTCTAAAGTTCTAAAGTTGAATCTAATCTTGAATCTAATCTAATCTTTAAGCAGTGGTCCAGAAAAAAAAGTCTGCATCTTTCAAGAAGACTTTGATTTTTATTCAAGACAACGCTCCATCACATGCATCAAAGTTCTCCACTGCATGTCTGGCCAGTAAAGACCTTAAAGATGAAAAACTAATGACATGGGCCCCTTCTTCTCCTTAAACCCTATTGAGAACTTCTAGGGCCCTTCTTAAGCAGGACATTTACAGTGAAGGTAAACAGTACACCTCTGAACAGTGTCTGGGAGGCTGTGGTTGCAGCTGCACAAAAAGTTGAATCTGACCAGATCAAGAAACTGACTGACTCCGTGAATGAAAGGCTTGTGACCGTTATCGAAAAGAAGGGTGGCTATATTGGTCACTGAGGTTTTTTTTTTGTGTGAAATTTCAGAAATGTTTTCTTGTAAATTTTGAGTTTGTTCATTATTCTCACTATAACAGGTGAAAATGAGTGATAAAAGTGAGATGGGAAAATCTTTGTTTTTCATTCAGTTCCATAATAATTCTGCACACTAATAGTTGCCTCATAATGATGTACATGTAGATATTCTGTTAAGAAAGCCAAAACTTCACTTTTACTACTTAAATGCTCAGGATTGAGGGTTTGTTAACATTTTGGATTGACCAAGAGCACTGTAGTTGTACAATAACAAAATGAATCCTCAAAAATACAATTGGCCTTATAATTGTGCACACAGTGTATGATTTGTTTTTTTTCTGTTATATGCCATTTGTTTTGCTTGTAAAATAAATTTACCAGCTTTACAGAAGGGCGCACTAGTGGTGTTATTGTTTATCCAAATCCAGATGAGTTTCAGAAAAAACACACCAAGGTTCATAGATGCAAAAATAAAGATAGAGATAAAATACTACTCAATATTTACAGGACAGTGTAAGTTCTTTCCAAGACAATTGGACATTTGAATCCATTTCCAGGTGATTTTTATGAAGTATTCCAGGGCAGGTGGGAAACATTGTTAGCACTGTGTTGTTTATGAAAACTGTGGTTACCTAGGTGATTGTCCATCTGGCAAAGCATCTTGGGAATACTCTCGTTCTTTTCGTCTTCTTCTCTGAGGACGGGTGCCATGTTCCAGATCATCACCTTCCCCGAATCCTCCCCTAAAACAGGTCAGATGGCTTTCCTTAATAAACATAGCTCTTTAAGAAAAATTAAATAAAATGGTTTCTAGCACCAGTGTGACCAGTGGACGCTGATCTGCAACCTATATTTATTATATTTTATAAATAATTAGGGCTGGAAATCAAAAAACAATTCCAATTCCAGAATCAAATACTTGTTAAAAAATATCAACCAATTATCGATGCTTGGCAAGCATCATCCATTGGCTCTCTGGCTTGTCGATAAATGTTATTATACGTTAGAATTTGTCAGAAAATTTGTAAAATAAATTATTTTTGTTACAAACATGCAATCGACCAGTGCAAGAAATAGAAGTTTCCTTTTAAAGTAGATATAACTTAACTTTAAACTATGATATCCCTAACAATCTATTTACATATTCTTTTTACATGATACATATTCACATATTACATATTCACTTGATGTACAGGCAGAATATTGCACGGTGACTCTACAGAGGATTTACAGAGTTCAGAAGTTTGATGGCGACTGGCAGGAATGATTTCCTGTGTCTCTCGGTGGAGCAGCGTGGCAGTTACAGTCTATTGCTAAACGAGCTCTTGCAGCTGACCAGTACTTTGTGGAGCGGGTGGAAGGGAAAGCCCAGAATAGTTCTGATTTTGGACAACATCCTCCTCTCCGACACGACAGTCAAAGAGTCCAGCTCCTCCCCTACAACATCTTCTTAATGATCTTTTCGAGTCTTTTAGTGTCCCTCATGCGCAGACCGCTGCCCCAGTAGACCCCAGCGTACATGATGGCACTGGCCACCATAGACTCGTAGAACATCCTGAGCATAGTCCTGCAGATGTCAAAGGACCTCAGCCGCCTCAGAAAGTAGAGTCGGCTCTGGCCCTTCTTGTAGACAGTGTCCATGTGTCACGTTACGCACGCGTGTTCCAGTTGCTGCGCATTCATAGACAGTTTGTTAATGTAGCTCCGAAAATCTCCTTTTGAGGAATATGAGAATAGGGAAAAAAACGGCTCAACAGATAAACAAAACCAGTGTGTCTTGAGTAATCTTTTTCACAATGGCGTGCTCTGAAGACACAGAAAAGGCTTCCTACCAAGTGTCCGTCACCAAATTTCTACTGGACAGGTAACTTTTACAAATTGTTTGGTGAAAAAATTTGATTTTGGGGAGTTTTGTAAAGGTACAACTGTGTATTCTGGAAATGTAAAGCAACAGGCAATGCTACAAGTAATAGTGGGAGTACTGTCCAGCAGTGAGTCCAACAGAGTGAATCCACTAATGGGACACAGAGAATGCCGGTCGTGAACAAACACTATTGTTCCAATGCTAGTGCATGAGATTTTGGAGCCGTTCACTTGAAGGTGGGCTGTTCATGCGATCATTTCAAAAACTCACTAACAGTCGTTGGTTTCTCAGTTGTCAAGGACATCCTTTAATTTATTTCAACCCAGCTATTTTCTCACATATGATATTGTTATGTCAATTTGTGGATGTTTTAAGAAATGTACATCTTGTCAATATACTACACATTTCCACACTTAACTTGAGCTGCCTTAACAAGTGAATGACCCCCGGTGAGGGATCAAGTCTAGGGCTGTGACGGTATGGGATTTTTTCTTACCGCGGTGATTAGATTAGATTAGATTCAACTTTATTGTCATTACACAAGTACAGGTACAAGGCAACGAAATGCAGTTAGCATCTAACCAGAAGTGCAATAAGCAGTAAGTACAGAATATACAAGGTCTATAATATGTACAATAACTACACCGATAAGTATTATGACCATAATCGACAGATTTTAAATACTATAAGCATGATATACAGGTAGGTGTACTATGAACATACTATACAGATGGATTATGTAAAAGTGTATGTACACTATAGGCAAAACTATGAACATCATTTACACTAGTGCAATGGACAGTACAGTGCATAGAAAATATTACAGTGTGCAAATGGATGTAGTGGAAGTAATAACAAGTTTACTGTTTGCTTGTTGTAAATAATAAATAAATCAGTCAGACGCAGTGGTGATGTGGGGGAGGAGTCTGTGTGTGTGGTGGTGTCTGAGGGCAGAGTTCAGTAGGAGACAGCTGTAGGGAAAAAGCTGTTCCTGAATCTTGTGGTCCTTGTCCGGAGGCTCCTGAAGCGCCTCCCGGAGGGCAAGATGAAGCAGAATCTAGAATCTAGAATCGCGATTTGGCGGTTAACAGACCCACCCCCCGGAAGTGTTTATAGTTCAAATCACACACCATATGCATTCCTGTAACTATCAGCAAAAAAAAAATTAAAAATCATGTGCGGTGATGACCTCACACCACGGTAGGCATCTCATTAATGCGGTATTGCACACCCCTAATCAAGTCTTCACATTTTTATTCAAAAGGTGCTTTCCATTAAGTGCATTATAAGCAGATCAAACAAAGGAAACACAACAAAAAACAGACCTCTACACTCACCTTGTCCACCTGTGGCAAACTTGGTCCCATCGGGATGGATGTCCACTGAGAATATGGGTTTGCCTGCAAGACAATGCAATGCAATGTGTAGTCAAAACTTTTTATATTATGTACACCATTTACTTAAACATAGGGATTTTTTTCAGTGAAAATAGAAGATACTTCCAGGGGCAACAAATTTACCACCAACAGATTTCTGTAATTGTACTACATATTTTAAACACTTCACAAATGAAATTTTTTTGGTTTCTACATGTTAGAAATTAAGTTATGTCACACATAAGATTATAGTAAGACACTTCCAGATAAACTTGACGAGTGTTTGAAAAGGAATAAAACGCTGTGAAATTGTTCACCTACATTTAGTCATTTTAGCTGACGCTTTTTATTCAATGCGACTTACATTAACCTTCTAGTCACCAGTGTTACAGCTGGAACACCACTGGAGGCAAGGTGGGTTAAGTGTCTTGCCCAAGGACACAACGACAGTATGAACTGTGGGCAGAGCGGGAATGGAACCACGTACCTTCCGGTTGAAGGACGACCGCACCTAAATCTAAAACGCAATTCTAAATATCAATGCTTAGGAAGAAAGCACACAAATCGCAGAGAACATTTGAAAGAAAAGCTTACAATCTATTGAAAAAGTGTTGAGCAAATTCAAGACATTGTTTAATTAATCATTTAAGATAATACATAGGTTATGTTATTCAAACGCTAGGCTGGATAAAATATGTGTCTCCCATTTGCAGCAAATGTAGTCTTCAAGATGCCACTTCAGCTCATAGCTTTCTACTTTGGTTTGGAATTTTTCGGACCTATTCACTCCATAGATTGTGACCCTAGATTGATTGATTGCACATCAGAATACTTCCTGAAATTAAATGGATTTCAACAACAATTAATTTCACACAGCCTTATAGTTGCAAAGACACAAATCCTGATATTTTGGCAGTGGGAAGACATCCCATCTTTAAAAATGTTATTTGAAATTCTAAATGACAAATTGCCGCTTTATAATAAAATGTGTCAACATTTGTCCACTACTTGGAGCGCACTTAACTGTTAATTCCACTATTGAGAATGTCTGGGTGAGAGGGTTGGGAGAGGGCAACAATTAAAACACTTAATGTATTACTAAAATATCTTCATAACAGGGCTGGACTGGTAATCTGGCATACCGGGCAAATGCCCGGTGGGCCGACGCACTTGGGGGCCGGTCCATATAATATGATTTTTTTTTTTTTTTTTTTTTAATTGGCCAATGACCGGCCCATAAAGCAGGGACAGCGGCCCATTGGTTCATTTTACATACTGACACTGGGCTGGCCCAATCATCTCTTAACAGGCTCCACCCCTCCTCCTCTGTTTCTTGTGTCAGATGCAGTTAGTGGCTCAGAGCCAGAAATCTGTGGATTTAGGATGGAGAAACAAAAGTGCAAGGGGGGTGCGGAGAAGTTGCGGGCCAAAAAAATAAAAATGCTAGAGGTTGATGCCTCAACATGTGCAAAAATAACAGACATGTTTAGTGCTGTAGCTTCAGTATCCAAGCCTACAGTACCTGGCGACATTTTGCAGAAACATGGAGAGTGTAATTGAAACGGTAAGCATGTTAGCTACATGATTAACAGGGAGGGAGTGTTAATCAGGGCAGGTGCAGGAGGAAAGTGTGTGTGTGTGTGGGCCTGGTTGGGCCACGACGAAGATGATGATTTACCTAAATTAATGAATATTATAATAAGACAACTTAATCGTTGTTGCCATTATATAGTCTGTCAGATTGTCACCCACTGCACTAGCCACTCAGTCAGCTAAAGTCAAGTAACACAGCATAAGCTAGGTTAGCAGAGTTAACTTATTCAATTGCAACTTTGGCTGACTATTCTAATGTTAACCCTTTAATTCCCATAATGGCCATACGGCCCTTCTCTAGAAAAACTTAAATGATGCCATTTGATTATTTTAATTATTACTCAGAATGGTTGCGTCAAAGCACCCAGGACGAGTAGCTAACGCATGCTATTTGGGGATTAAAACCCGCCTTGCATTTTGAAAGCTGTACTGTATATTTTTGTTTAGCTGTATATTCAACGAAGTAGATATTTGCTCATGTTTCTAATGTATTTCCAACATCATTAATATGTTGCTCTGCCCTGTTCATACTGTCGTTGTGTCCTTGGGCAAGACACTTAACCCACCTTGCCTCCAGTGTCCGTAGCACTGGTGTATGAATGTGTGCGACTGTAGAGGTGTGTTTGGTGGTGGTCGGAGAAGGTTGAGCGCCGTTTGTATGGCAGCCCCCATCTCTGTCTGCCCCAGGTGTGAATGTGTGTGAATGGGGTGAGTGGAAGCACAATGTAAAGCGCTTTGGGTGCCCGAGAAGGGTGCAAAAATGCGCTATATAAATGCATGCCATTTACCATTAATATGCAATATTTACGGTGAGTGAATAATATGAATATCATATATTTTTAGGACGTTTTGTGTGAGTAATTTGGTAGTATAGGTTGGTTTTCTTTTTTTTTTTTTAAGGGGAGTATCTCAACAATGAGAGGTAAATCTTGTTTGGTGTCATATTAAAGAGGGGTTTGTGCTTTTAAAACAAAGTAGCCTATACTTGAAATTGTAAACTAGTTTTTCTGCTGTCTGGTTCATTGGAAAAAAAACAAAAACATTTCTTTTTAGAATTAGCAGTATTCTACATCCACATTATATTGGGTTCTAAAGGGTTAACTAGCTTTTATAACATGGAGCACTTTGTTCATCTAGAAATCCTGCTCTTCAAGAATACAGGACTATATAACCAAAATGGATCCTTACTAAGTGTACTTTTAATAACTCTTCCAAATAATTGTAATCCTCTCTCTCTCTGTCCTTATGTATAGTCAAGCCAGGTTGAGTTAGCAGTGGAGGAGAGAGACAGGGAGGAACCTTTGATCACCAGGAGTCTGTCAGGAGAGTGAGTACACTGGTCCATGGCACTTAGTTCTCAGCTTTGTAGGGGTTTTTGGAATGGAACAGTAGATATGCATATCTACAGGGACCGCAAGGATGGTGTACTAGTTGGTTGTGTCTGACCGATTGTGGTGGGCCAGTCTGAGCAAAAATGCCAGGGCCTTTTTTTTGTCCCAGTCCAGCCCTGCTTCATAACCTCGACTATTGTGGAATTGTGGTTAAATCGAGACATATTTCAACATAAAAAATGGCAGTCAATGTAACCACCGTAACTAAAGAGAGCTTGAGGAAACACTTGTCGCAAACTCAAGTGGATTTTCAAGAGTTCCAGTATGTACTGCGCTTTTTTGAAACAGTTTTGATCTGTAAAATTAAGTTAGTATGATGTAAAAATACGGGAATTGTTTGGTTAAAAGAGCAGTTAAGTTGGTTGCATGTGTTGTTTACATGCTACAGGGTGGTCTGGGTGACTATTAAACGTATTCCTGGCTAATAGAAAACACTATGGTTGCAGCAAAACGTCCTACTGTCAAATGGAGAAGTGCAAAAATTCAAACACGCTTACTGCAGAATGTTAGCGGGTGCATTGGTTAGCAAAAGTTCACTTAAACCCAAATTCCTTAGAAAAACTAGGAGAAATCATCTGGTATAAAATAATTATCCGATAACGTTTCAAAGTTCCACTCAAGCCATTTCAAAGATTAACTTTACCATCTGCCATCTTGAAGTCACCACCACTTATGTTATGATCGTCTTTTGGAGCTCCAAAATTAAACTATGCCCTGAATTGGGAGTGAAAGCAGTAGAAGTAAACCTCAGACGTCATTTTGGTAGAATTACAAAGATTAGAGGTCAGAAAAGTGAGCTTATTAAAAGGAATATGGATGGTTAATGAAGCTAGCCAAGAAGCTAATGGCTGCAAACTGTTAATACAGACGAGATCTTACAAGACAAGAGGATGCAAAATAGACCCAAATAAAGAAAGGCTAAATGATTCGAAAGTTGGAAATTTATTACAGAGGAAGGAGGTGGTGGGGACAAGTCAAACAAGTGTCCACCTTCTTGCATGTTTATCAGCTCGCCCCCCTCCGACAACAAAAGCTCAACTTGGTCCAAAAGATTCAGGCTTACCGTTGTGGCTCACCCAACTCGGCTTCAGCAGCTTCATATTTTACCAACTCCCTTTAGTTTTATCCCCGGCTAAATCCCTCCAGAAAAGAAGTATGTTCGGGTGAAGAGCAAAATTAAAGCTCCGTCTCTTTGTCTTAAACTCTGCGTGCCGGTACTTGGCTGTTTTTGTCATTCAGCTCCATCGCTGAACCGCGGGTCTCCAAGCGACAGCGGCCCGAGTCAGTCAAAGCGGCACTGCGCATGTCCGGAAGCGCTTCAACGCGGGCAGGAAACAGATTCAACCATCTGCCCTAATCTATCAGAATAATAACACGCTATACTGAAGATTATATATATATATATATATATATATATATATATATATATATATATATATATATATATATATATATATATATATATATATATATATATTATATATATTATATATATTATATATATATATATATATATATATTATATATATTATATATATATATATATATATATAATATAAATATATATAATATAAATGTATATAATATAAATATATATATAATATAAATATATATAATATATATATATATATATATATGAGACATATACATCCTTGATGACAACGTGCCAAATCAGTCAGACCAACATAGTGGATTATCTTTTGAGCCAGTCTTTTTCTTCGATTCAAATCACAAAACCTCATTAATTTTAGTACACTTTACTAATTAGGCCCGAGCCGGTGATGGCCGGGAGGGCCTATTGTTTTTGCTCGGATTTTTTTTTTTTTTTTTTTTTATCTTTATTGTGACCAAATGATCCTAAATTTGACCCAGTGAACATGCACAAAAAGTCATTTTTATTGGTCCCAGACTTCAAGCTCGGCAAAATGGTATGTTTTGAAGTCGCCGAAAAAAAACGAAAAATGACTCAGTGGCGACCCCTACAAAATCAAAATACATTGGGCCTATGGAAAGTGAAAGTAAGTTTTTTTCAACACAGAAAAATGAAACTTGGTATATCCATAGGACACCTCAGGGCAAACAGAAAAGTCAATGACAGTCACACCCTAAACTCAACAGGAAGTCCGCCATGTGGGGTGAAACGCGCGGCCACTAAAATCGCACCCCTTGCGCAGAAAGATGCAAATCATTGTGTTTTAATCTAAATGGCCCCAAATTTGGTGAGTATCATCTAGACACGTGTGCCAACCAAAGTTGTAACTTTGTTGTTGATATCTTATCGGGTATGGGTGTGGCAAGCCTGTAACGAGGTGGCCATTTTTGTGAAAATAAACGTCTCTTAACTCTCAAACGCCTTCTCGGATCGAGTTGGAACCAAAAAGGCGTTTGTGCACATTCATGACCTGAACACAAAGATATGTAAATAAAAGGGTTATCTTTAGAAATGGCTCTCCAGCGCCCCCTACAAACTTATAATGGGACCCAAGAATTTAGTTTGTCATAGAGACATAAAATTTGGTACACACATCTCTTATGTCATGACGAGCATAAAAGCCAATGACAACCACCCCCTATCTATAAATGTGTTGCCATAGCAACGTCCCAAAAAATGTGAAAAAAGTCAATGGGAAGTGAAATTTTTAGTTTGTTGTAGGCAAATGAAACTTGGTACATATCCACCATGGGCTTATGAACAAAAAGCCAATGGGGACCACACCCTATCACACACGGGAAGGCGGCCATTTTGAATTGAAAATTTGGTCCGACTTAGAATACACCTCTTTTTAAAAAACAACAAAAATAGCTGCTTCATTCCACAGACACCAAACTTGGGCAAAATGAGCTAAACACATGTATGTAAATGAGACAAGTGTTTTTCTAGACTTTTTGCTCGAGTTATATTTTTTTATTATAATTCGGTATATATTTTTATTATAATTTTTCTGCAAAATGATTCTCAATTTGACCCAGTAAACCAACAACTAAAAGTCATTTTTATTGGTCCCAGACTTCAAGCCCGGCAAAAATTTATGTATTTGAAGTCCCGAAAAAAAAATGAAAAATGACTCAGTGGCGACCCCTAGAAAAGTCAAAATACATTGGGCCTATGGAAAGTGAAAGTAACTTTTTTCCAACGTAGAAAAATGAAACTTAGTACATCAATAGGACACCTCAGGGCAAACAGAAAAGTCTATGACAGCCACACCTAAACTAAACAGGAAGTCCGCCATGTGGGGTGAAACGCATGGCCACTAAAATCGCACCCCTTGCGCAAGAAGATGCAAATCATTGTGTTTTAATTTAAATGGCCCCAAATTTGGTGAGTATAATCTAGACACGTGTGCCAACCAAATTTGTGACTTTGTTGTTGATATCTTATCGGGTATGGGTGTAGCAAGCCTGTAACGAGGTGGCCATTTTTGTGAAAATAAAACGTCTCTTAACTCTCAAACGCCTTCTCGGATCAAGTCGGACCCAAAAGGCGTTTGTGCACATTCGTGACCTGAACACAAAGATATGTAAATAAAAGGGTTATCTTTAGAAATGGCTCTCCAGCGCCCCCTACAAACTTATAATGGGACCCAAGAATTTAGTTTGTCATAGAGACATAAAATTTGGTACACACATCTCTTATGTCATGGAGCATAAAAGCCAATGACAACCACCCCTATCTATAAATGTGTTGCCATAGCAACGTCCCAAAAATGTGAAAAAAGTCAATGGGAAGTGAAATTTTTAGTTTGTTGTAGGCAAATGAAACTTGGTACACATATCCACCATGGGCTTATGAACAAAAAAGCCAATGGGGACCACACCCTATCACACACGGGAAGGCGGCCATTTTGAATTTAAAATTTGGTCCGACTTAGAATACAATCTCTCTTTTAAAAAACAACAAAAAATAGCTGCTTCATTCCACAGACACCAAACTTGGGCAAAATGAGCTAAACACATGTATGTAAATGAGACAAGTGTTTTTCTAGACTTTTTTGCTCGAGTTAAATTTTTTTTTATTATAATTCGGTATATATTTTTTTATTATAATTTTTCTGCAAAATGATTCTCAATTTGACCCAGTAAACCAACAACTAAAAGTCATTTTTATTGGTCCCAGACTTCAAGCCCGGCGAAAAATTTATGTATTTGAAGTCCCGAAAAAAAAATGAAAAATGACTCAGTGGCGACCCCTAGAAAAGTCAAAATACATTGGGCCTATGGAAAGTGAAAGTAACTTTTTTCCAACGTAGAAAAATGAAACTTGGTATATCCATATGACACCTTAGGGCAAACAGAAAAGTCAATGACAGTCACACCCTAAACTAAACAGGAAGTCCGCCATGTAGGGTGAAACGCATGGCCACTAAAATCGCACCTTTGCGCAAGAAGATGCAAATCATTGTGTTTTAATTTAAATGGCCCCAAATTTGGTGAGTATCATCTAGACACGTGTGCCAACCAAATTTGTGACTTTATTGTTGATATCTTATCGGGTATGGGTGTGGCAAGCCTGTAACGAGGTGGCCATTTTTGTGAAAATAAAATGTCTCTTAACTCTCAAACGCCTTCTCGGATCAAGTCGGACCCAAAAAGGCGTTTGTGCACATTCATGACCTGAACACAAAGATATGTAAATAAAAGGGTTATCTTTAGAAATGGCTCTCCAGCGCCCCCTACAAACTTATGATGGGACCCAAGAATTTAGTTTGTCATAGAGACATGGAATTTGGTACACATCTCCTATGTCATGAGGAGCATAAAGCCAATGACAACCACCCCTATCTATAAATGTGTTGCCATAGCAACGTCCCAAATATGTGGAAAAAGTCAATGGGAAGTCAAAATTTTAGTTTGTCGTAGGCAAATGAAACTTGGTACACACATCCAGTATGGGCTTATGAACAAAAAAGCCAAAGGGGACCACACCTTATCACACACGGGAAGGCGGCCATTTTAAATTGAAGATGTGAACCGACATAGAATACAACCTCTCTTTTAAAAAACAACAGAAAATAGCTGCTTCATTCCACAGACACCAAACTTGGGCAAAATGAGCTAAACACATGTGTGTAAAATAGACAGGCGTTTTTCTTGTCGTTTTGCTCGAGGTATATTTTATTTTATTATAATTTGGTATATATTTTTTTATTATAATTTTTCTGAAAAATGATTTTCAATTTGACCCAGTAAACGTGCAACTAAAAGTCATTTTTATTGGTCCCAGACTTCAAGCCCGGCAAAAATGTATGTATTTGAAGTCCCTGAAAAAAAAATAGGAAAAATGACTCAGTGGCGACCCCTAGAAAAGTCAAAATAATTGGTTCTATGGAAAATGAAAGTAGATTTTTCCAATGTAGAAATACAAAACTTGGTACATCCATAGTTTATTACAGCCATACCAAAAGTTTATTACAGCCATACCGTAAACTCAACAGAAAATCTATGTTGGGTGGAATACATGACCACCTAAATCGTACACTTTGTGCTAAAGGGTTTTCATCTAAACAGCTCCAAATTTGCTTTAAAGCACGACATGCAATCCTCCGAATATATGTGTCCCAGTCTCAAGGGAGGCGAGGGCCTTTATTGTTTTGTATTTGATTTGTTTATATTAATGTCCTTAGATTTTACTCATTGTTTTAAACTTCTAAACCTTTTTTGATTCGTTGGGACTCAACTTATGCATATAACTTTTTAAAATGTCATTAACTTTTTAAATAATTGGTAACCAAAATAATTAGTACACTTAGCATATTTAAGGTTTCAATTGTTTGTTATTAAAAGATCTAAATGAATAATAATGATAAGTCATTATTATGCGCTATAAAAAAACAAAACAAAATAGAGCCGTCATACGGAGCCCCTCTGGTCACACTATTTTACTTTAGTCAAAAGTGGATAAAAACAGTAGGACTCACTTTTTCTGATATTTGTTGGGCTCAGGGCATGCTTCATGAACATGATCGAATAACCCATGTTTTGGAGGCAAAATATCAGTTAAAAAAGAAATTTCACTCGTATTGAAAAATTCTTTATTACAAATGTAATGGTGCTTTGTATACTATTCACAAAGCACCAAAAACACAACCACATTCCCAGAGGAGACAGTACAGCTTATACAATCTGATTTTCTTTGCACAGTAAACACATACAAAAGAGTTTCACATGATCCCATTATTAGAACACATTACATACCCTATTAGAATAAAATCTCTACTGAAATAATTTCAATAATATTTCATTAAATTGACAAAGTGTCTAAAGAAATCCTTCACTTAGAAACGAATTACAGCAGTGAAACCTGAAGGAGGCAGTATTTTAAACCATATACAACCATTTTGGCTGCATATACAACTTAATCTGACAAAAGTGGTCTTCAGCATCAGCAATTTCAGGTAATCTCCCTCTCTTGCCCTCTAGTGTCTGGTAGCCCCCTCAAAAAAAAGTCACTGGATCTAATGTTGCCTGCGTTATTGTAAAGGTGTAATTATGTCCTGAATGGCCATGTCTCAACACTCGCACTAGGCCCTAAGCACAGGCAGGGCCAATGTACATCAAAGACTTTGCTTTGTAAAGCTTTCCAAGTCCAGAATGGTACCTTTAAAGAAGAATAAACACGTCATAATACCCTGCAACAAGTCTTTAAGTCAGTTCAGAAAGGTTTGAGATCTTCCGTGTAGTGTGTTTGGCAGCTCACAGTGGGGTCAGCGTCCAGAGCCCCCACTGAATGTGGTTTCAATCTGCTCCAGCGTTTTGCCCTTGGTTTCCGGCAGAAAGGCGGTGGTGAAGATGATGTTGAGGACGCACATGGAAGCGAACAGCCAAAATGTCCCAGCGCTGGTCAGCAGAGTCTAGGAGAAACAAAAATAAAGGTGGTTGTAAACAGGACTATAGGCAGGGTTAAGTAAGGAGGTGTGAAAGTTAAAAGCTAAAAAGCAAAGTGACTGTAATTGTCTTTAAGAAACTTGAGAAGGCAGCAAGATCTCTAGGCAACACGCTAAAGGGTGAAAATAAGTTATTCATTTATTTTTTTAATTGTTGTAGAAATTGAATAGTGGAAGAGGTCATAATTTAACTCATTCTCTCTCTGTCCTTCAGACAAGGCGGACGTGTTTTCCCTCTGCTCCCTCTGTGCTCTTGCTCTCTGCTATCAGTATAAGTCTCTCTTGTCTCGTGTCGTCATTTTTCGTAATTCTTTCTCTGTTATTTCTTGGACTTTACTGCCTGCTGGATTCCTAAGAACCGATATGGATTTAATTACCTGGTCTCTGAGCGCTATTGACACTATTTTTTCACAAAAGAAGGGTGCTCCGGGAGAACCCATTTGCCCTGGCGGAACCTTTGCCGCAGGCTATTCACAGGACGCCTGGAAGAACTGGCAGGTTCTGTGTCTGGAAGCTCTGTCAGTTGAGGACGTCGAGGATATCTATATGTTTGGATTCATGATAGCTGGATTCCTCCTTATTGGTCTGGGGAATGCCTTCAACTATCGGAAAATTTGCAAGACAGCTGCCTTCAAATCTACCCAGCCGCTGTCTACTGAAATTAAAAGTGCTTCCATGGACGTGGGTGAAAGTTTGAAAGGGCTACATCAAAGAGACGCGCAATCCGAGGAGCTGACCCGAGATCTCTCAGCACGGACTGTGGACATACAGAAAAGAGTTCATAACACCGAAAGACAGACTGGAGAGCTACTGTGCGGCTTAACTGATGTGAAAGGGTTACATCAATGGGGCACACGAATCGAAAAGCTGATTCGCACCATCTTGGCCCGATCTGAGGACATTCAGAAAAGAGTGGACATCATCGAGAAACTGACCGGTGAGCTGCTACGTTGTGTTTCTAGTCTGAATATAATGAAGGATACATCAAGGTTACTCCACGACATGGACTCACGAAACTGACGCTGAGGACCAGAACTGATCGATCACGAGCCGGACAAATTACCGAAGATCAAATACACAAATTACAAATTTCTGCTGTGCCCCCCCCCTCCCTCCCTCCCTCCCTCTTAGGAGCCTAGCCGGCAGCTGGGTCTTATCTTATCCGCTTGAGACTCTCCGTTCCCAACAAGCCCAAGGCCACTGATTCTCACTCCAACAGACGGCCTATTCATCGCCCCACAGAGGCCTTGGACTCTATCCTAACACCAGCCCAGACCAACAGTCTGCCACTTTTACATCAGTCTGACCCTGTACTATAATGCTACCCCCTCGTGCACCCTCCCCTCTCCCTCATGTAAGCCACTGAAAAAATTCCATCACGTGACCACGTGTGCTGTCATCCCCATCCTAACTGCTGGAACTGCCACTGTTGTTTATGTTTTAAATGCTTCTGTTGTTATAACTACTTGTCTGTTATGTCCGCATATTTTGATGTCTGTTATGTCTGTACAATGCCTTATTTCATTTTCATCATTTCTTGGAGCGCTGTTCAGCAGCTGCACCGGTGTGGTCTGCAACCTTAGTGTGTCTTCTATGTATAAATGTAATATGTTGCGCCACCATCTCACATTTCACTACTGGTTATATATGCTGTATATAATTTGGTATGTGACGAATAAAGTAATCTTGAATCTTAAAATAAGTAGAAGGCCTTTTGTCACAGTAAAAAAGTATGCATGTTATGTCCAACCTAAATACCTTATTAGAGCCAATCGGACAGTAAATTGTTTGTATCAGCAAAATACTAAGTTTAAACTTCACTCAGCAAAACTACAGCAGCCTCAAAAGTAGGGATGGGTATCGTTAAGGTTTAAACGGTATTACTACTCTTACCGATACTGCTTAACGGTCCGGTACTTTAACGGTATTCTTATCGGTACTTTGTGTTGTGTGTGTTTTTTTTTAAGAACAAGTTGAGAACAGAATTTCAAAGCAGCTTTTATTTATTTTATATATATATATATATATATATATATATATATATATATATATAAATAATAAACTAACTTGAAGTGCTGTGCATTTAAGTTAGCCAAATGTTTACATTTACAAACTGATTTTTCTTTATTTGGAATTTTAAAAACAAGTAGAAAATATGTTGATTTCATTCTCTCATTTCTCCCAAAAGAAATCAACAGAATTTCTACATAAAGTTAACCAACCAGGGAGATTTTACACTTATTTTCAATGACGTGAACAACGTTGATTCAACATGATTTTAGCATACATACCAGACGTATATGGGGCAACAACCAGAGACGAGCTAGCTAGGCAGTCGAAAACTTTGCATGTCTCTGTCTGCACATAATGCACTTTTGAAAGGTGCTTAGACAGATTGCTTGTGTTTCCGCCCTTACATGAAAACATTTTGCTGCACTTATGACAACGAGCGTTGTCTGCATCAACTCTAGAGAAGTGTAACCACACTTTGGAACGTTTTGCTCTCTTCGCCATCGTCACTCTTTATTATTAAGCGGGAGTTTTCGTACTGTTGTGCGTGCACCACGCGTGTTGTGTTGTGTGTGTGTGACTGACAGACAGCCTCCACGGCGCGCATGAGAGATCTCACAGATCTCACAGATCTCACAGACAAACGTCTTAATATGATCGCACATTAGAAATGTTTGGTGAGATAAAATGTGCACAATAACATTATTAAGCAAAAATACATTGTACATTATTTTTTTCCCCTCCAGTACCGAAAGCAGAACCGATAGCGTCAGATCTAGGGCTGCCCACAAATAGTCGACTAAACGTTAGTCGATATGAAGAGGGCTTGGTCGAATACATTTTCATTAGGTGGTTAGTCGCAAAAAGAAAAAAAAAAAAAAATCACGTGAAAAAATTATGCAATCGGGGGCTTCGCAGTCAGTGTATGACATGACATCAAAGCAACGAGATCAACGAGATCTCGTGCCTCATGATATACCAAAGCACACTTGTGGGAGAGGTGTCTGGCTGATGCTAATAATTATGTCAGGAAAAAAGTCCAAAGTGTGGGATCATTTTGAAAAGTCGAAGGACGACCCTAAAAAGGCTGTTTGCAAACTCTGCAGGCAAACATTTGCCTATCACTCGTCAACATCGAATATGTCTTATCATTTAAAACATGTAAGTAGTAATGCGTTAACCACCACATGGCCTCGTTTTAACAATAAGGATATGTTCTGCCTGTTCTGGGGATGTGGTATTTGGGTGGTGCGGGTTTGTACTTTGGCTTGCAGCGCCTCGTGTGGTTGCGCAGTGCTATTGTTGTAAATTGGTGAACTAAGTAAAAACCCAAGATGGCCGAACGTAACATCTTGACGGTTACGACTTGCTCATGTTGAAAGTTCAAGTTCCCTTAAAATATGTTGTTGCCTTGGACTATATTTGTCCGTGAGTATTGTGATGTAACAAATGTTTGTTTTTTATGAGATTTACGTTAGTTGAAATGCTTAAATGATATGTTAGCACAAAATTAGCAATCATTAGCATATGTTACGTGAGCTATGTATTAATGTCCAGCTAATATGACATTTTGTATTATTTCAGTTTTACGGTTGGTCGAAGAGGACAATGGTAACAAAGTCTGTTTATTGGAGCGCCGTTATCTCGCAGTCTAGCCTTGCAAAGACAGTAGCTTGGGGCGAGGACAGCACAGGATATAAACACATTTGCGCTGTTAACTTAATGCTTTACTATTTTGTTTTAAGCGCTTAATTTTCATTGTGAACGCGCTAATATCATGCTTTAGCATTTTCTGTCATATGGAAGTGTTAAACTTCAACTTGGACTATACCTTTCCTTGTATATACGCAAGTTTTTATATTAATATCATAAATGAACGATTATTCGACTAATCGCTAAAATGCAGAAGTGTTAGTCGACTAGGAATATCTTTAGTCGGGGGCAGCCCTAGTCAGATCTTACTGATACTACGGTCTTTCATAATTTAGCCCCAGGGCCAGTTTAATACCGGGTTTCGGTACCCATCCCTACTCAGAAGGGGCAAAACATTTTACTAATATGGTCCATTTGAGTGGCACCTTCAAAATAAGCAGGTCTTCAGGTTCTTTAGAATAGATAAACCATGTTTCAAGTTAACCAGTTTTCTCTCAGATGCCTCCAATTTGTACAAAACGGTGCTGCTCGTCTCAAACAAACTCTTAAAGGCCGAGTTGAGTCACTGTTGTGCTGTTCACCCTCCAAACAAAACCTGTATAAACCAGCTGACAAGACTCATCACAGTAAGTAATCACGTGACTCTTCTGAAGAAGACTGCAGGTGGTCAAAATATATCAAGATTAAGGCTTTATAATTATTTTTCTACAGAAGCTTGGTCAGACGTCAAAGGTCGATACTCTCACACTATGTTTTTAGCCATCTCCTAGTCCTGTATTGATGGTATTTAAACTTCTCCCGCCTAAGACATTCAGAAATATACTTCACAACAGCACAAAACGTGAGCTGAACCAAACTGTGCTGTACTGACTCAACCCATACCACACCAGTGGAAGCAAGGCTGTGTTTTCTTTTTCTGTTTGGGCAATAAAGTACATCTTAGAGTTTGAGATAGTCAACAGTTTCTACCCACCATCATGTCCTGGAAAGATTTGGTGACAACAAAGGCCATGCCCCAGTTGGTGAGGACACAGACGGCGCTGGCGAAGCCCCGCGCTTTAATGGGGAATATCTCTGACATGACAAGCCACGGGATCGGACCCCATCCCAGAGCAAAACCTGAAACAAAAGGCTGGTCACGGATATTATCAAAGGTATGAAATTAAACGTCCTAGGTGCTGTGTGCTGACCTGTGATGAAGACTCCCATACTGACTAGAGCCAGCCAGGCTAAATCCGGGTTTGGATGAGGGTCCAAGGACAGACCATGGACCTGGGACATCAAGTAAAAGTAGACCCCAAATGCTGTGGTGCTGACGGCCATCATGGTACCTGTAGTCGATGGGAGAGGGTTTATAAAGGTCTACACAAGAGCTAAACGCGGACTAAACAAGGTCACAGAACAAGCTACGTCTGCATAAAAAAAAAATGACCTGAGATGATGAGTAGCACCTTCCTCCCAGCTCTATCCATGATGAGTGCTGCCACAGCCGTAAAGACCACCTGGATTACACCCACAATTACAGAGGCCAGGTCCCCGTTCTGAAAGAAATCCATTCGAATCAACAGTTAGCATTAGACTTGTAAATTAGTGAGTGGACCTGCTACAAATATAATAGTCTAACAAAAAAGAAACAGTGGAAAATCCTGGTAAAGTGTTAACAGTCTTTATAAAAATGACTAATCTGACAGTTTTGGATCGATGTGGTCCTCAGAAACTCAGGAAAATGTTTGTTCAAGCTGAAAATCTCTGATAGTTAATGTTTAAGTTGAACTTGCATATCGACTTTTTGCCTAAATAGAGTTGATTACCTGGAATCACCTTTAGATGTTGCCTACATAAGAGTGACTATAACTTGTTAGGAAAACCCCTGATTATAAAGATAAAGTATTAAAATAAATAAAAAATACAATAAAAGTATTGCCAGGGCCAGAGTTGAGGCTCGTTTGCGAGCACCTGGTGGCCGGGTTTTACCCCATGGGGCCCGGCCGGGCTCAGCCCGATGGAGCGAGGTCGGGTCGACCTCCCGTGGGTCCACCAACTGCAGGAGGAACCGTAAAAGGGCTGGTGCAAAGTGGATTGGGTGGCAGTCGAAGGAGGGGGCCTCGGTGACCCAATCCCGGGACACAGAATCTGGCGCCTGGGACATGGAATGTCACCACGCTGGCGGGGAAGGAGACCGAGCTTGTGCGGGAGGTTGAGATACCGACTAGACTATAGTCGGGCTCACCTCCACGCCCAGCTTGGGCTCTGAAACCCAACTCCTTGAGAGAGGCTGGACTCTCCACTACTCTGGAGTGCCTGCGGTGAGAGGCGGCAGGCTGGTGTGGGCTTGCTCATAGCCCCCCAGCTCAGCCGCCACGTACTGTGAGGGTCTGTTGGGAACGTTTGGCCGAGTACCCTGTCAGAGAATTTTTATTTATTTATTATATATATAAGCAGCCCTGAGTGGCCGCGTCAACAATAGAGGTGGAGAACATTGTCCACTCGGACTAAATGTCTCCAGCCTCCCACGGAAATCTGTTCAAAGATCTGCCGGAGATGGGATATATATATATATATATATATATATATATATATATATATATATATATATATATATATATATATATATATATATATATATATATATATATATATATATATTCAGGGCTGTGGCTGTAAAGTCTCCAGTGCCTGTCGTGGCGGCAAACCCCAAACCCATTGGTGGACACCGGAAGTAAGGGATGTCGTCAAGCTGAAGAAGGAGACCTATCGAGCCTGGTTGGCTTGTAAAACTCCTGAGGCAGCTGATGGGGGAACCGGCAGGCCAAGCGGGCTGCAGCCCGGGTGGTTGTGGAGGCAAAAACTCGGGTCTGGGAGGAGTTTGGTGACGCCATGGAGAAGGACTATCGATCGCCCTCGAAGAAATTCTGCCAAACCGTCCGGCGTCTCAGGAGGGGGAGGCAGTGCCCTGCCAACATTGTTTACAGTGGAGGTGGGAACCTGCTGACTTCAACTGGGGACATTGTTGGGTGGTATACTACGAGGATCTCCTCAACCCCACCAACACCGCTTCCACTGAGGAAGCAGAAGCCGAAGGCTCAGAGGCGGACCCATCTATCACCCAAGCTGAAGTCACTGAGGTAGTAAGGAAGGGAAGCTCCTCGGTGGCAAGGCACCGAGGGTGGATGAAATACGCCCCAAGTACCTCAAGTCTCTGGATCTTGGCTGACACGCCTCTGCAACATCCCGTGGCGTTAGGGGACTGGCAGACCACCAGGGTGGTGGTCCCTCTTTTCAAGTAGGGGGACCGAAGGGTGTGTTCTAACTACAGACGGCTCACACTCCTCAGCCTCCCCGTAAAAGTCTATGGAGAGGAGAATGCAGCCGATAACTCGGAAACCTGGATTAAGGAGGAACAATGCGTTTATTTGTCCCGGACGTGGAACACTGGACCAGCTCTATACCCTCTCCAGGGTGCTGGAGGGTTTATGGGAGTTTGCCCAACAAGTCCACATGTGCTTTGTGGATTTGTGGCTAAGTCCCTCATGGTGCCCTGTGGGGGGGTGCTCTTGGAATATGGGGCCCGGGGCCCTTTGCTAAGGGCTGTCCGGTCCCTGTACAACCAGAGCAGGAGCTTGGTTTGGCAGTAAGTCAGACCTGTTTCCAGTGCATGTTGGACTCCGGCAGGGCTGCCCTTTGTCACTGGTCCTGTTCATTATCTTTATGGACAGGATTTCTAGGCGCAGCCAGGAGCCGGAAGGATGTGGGACCACAGGATCTTGTCTCTGCTTTTTGCAGATAATGTCGTCCTGTTGGCTCAAGGCCAGGACCTTCAGTGTGCACTGGGACGGTTTTCTACCAAGTGTAGAAGTGGCTGGGATGAGGATCAGCAACTCCAAGTCAGAGACCATGGTTCTCAGTCGGAAAAGGGTGGCTTCCCCCCTTCAGGTTGGTGGTGAGTTCCTACCTCAGGTAAAGGAGTTTAAGTATCTTGGGGTCTTTGTCACGAGTGAGGGAAGGAAGGAGCGTGAAATTGACAGGAAGATTGGTGCAGCTTCAGTGATGCGGTCGATGTACCGGTCTGTCGTGGTGAAGAAGGAGCGAGCTGCAAGGTGAAGCTCTCCATTTAATAATAATAATAATAATAAACTTTATTTTATAAAGCCTTTAAAGGCAACTTCTCAAAGCGCTGTACAAAAAACAAGCAATACAAAAACAAGCAATACAAAAACAAGCAATACAATGTTCAAACAATTAAAAGTAACATCAACTATCAAATGCTAATTTAAAAAAATAGGTCTTAAGTCTACCTTTAAAAATGTCATAGCCCTGTGCTTCTCTAAGATCAGGCGGCAGAGAATTCCAAAGGACAGGAGCATAGGAAGAAAAAGCCCTGTCACCCATAGATCAGGCGTGTTTGAGGAACAGCCAACAAGTTGGATTGAGATGAACGAGTCTCCGAGTTGGGGTATAGGGAGTTAACAACTCCGACAGATAATAAGGGGCCAAGCCATGCAACGCTTTATATGTCAGCATCATAATTTTAAAATCTACTCTGAATCGGACTGGGAGCCAGTGTAAAGACTCCAAGACTGGAGTGATGTGATTACAAACCCTGGTCCCAGTCAGTATCCTGGCGGCGAATTTTGAACATATTGTAGTTTTTAAGTGTGGATTTAGAGACTCGGCTAGAAGGGCGTTACAGTAATCTATCCTAGTGATGACAAAGGAATTCATCAGCTTTTCAGCTACTGAGAAGTTTAGCATAGGACGTAGTCTAGCTATATTTCTGAGGTGAAAAAAAGATGATTTAACTGTACTCTGGACAAAAGAATCAAATGAAAGCCTGGAATCAAACATAACTCCAAGATTCCTCACTTTAGCTTGAGTAGCCAAGACAGAGCCATCAATAGTCAGAGATAATGAACCAGTTTTTGAAATTTGATGACGGGAACCAATAAGCATAACTTCAGTTTTACCACTGTTCAGACACAAAAAATTTGTACTCATCCATTTCTTTATCTCAGAAACACAGCCGGACAGAAAATCAACATCAAGATGTTCACCAGACTTTGAGTGTATATAAATCTGCGTATCATCAGCATAAAAGTGATAATGGAGGCCAAGCGATCGCAACAACTGTCCAAGTGGTGCCAGATAAATGTTAAAAAGCAGAGGGCCCAAGACTGAGCCCTGAGGAACCCCAGTGGAAACAGAGCTAATCTCGGACCTGAAACCACCCATAGAAATGAACTGAGAACGGCCAGTAAAATAGGATTTAAACCACTTCAAAGCTGTCCCCGACACACCAAAATCTTGTTCAAGACGCGCGAGTATTAGACTATGATCAACGGTATCAAAAGCTGCTCTTAAATCAAGAAGGATGAGAATGGAAATTACACCAGAGTCAGAAGCCATCAACAAATCATTGGTAACTCTGACCAGAGCCGTTTCAGTTCTGTGGAATTTACGAAAACCTGACTGAAGAGGATCAAACAGGTTATTAATTGCGAGATGGTTACGTAGATGAAAGGCAACAACACGCTCAAGTATTTTTGCCATGAACGGAAGGTTGGAGAAGGGTCGAAAATTATTAAAATCCTCCAGAGTAGTATTTTCTTTTTTTGGTACTGGGGTTACAGCAGCAATCTTTAATGCTGCAGGAACCTCTCCCGTTTGCAATGAATCTTTCATAATACTAAGGACATTAGGGCTCAAAACATTGAAGCAAGATTTAAACAAGCTTGAGGGAATAGGATCAAGCAAGCAAGTGGTAGGTTTCATGCTTGATACCTCCCTTTTCAGACCCTCAGAATCAAGATGTGGAAAATGAGTAAAAGGAAAACCAGTAAACCCAGATGAACAGAGAAGTGAGACAGTGGGAGCAGATGCAGCAGAAATTTGTTTGCGAACACTTTCAATTTTAGAGTTAAAAAATTTAAGAAAAGAGTCACATAGCTGTTGAGAGACAGGCAAGGTGGTGGCAGTATCAACTTTAAGCAGTCTATTTATGGTTTGAAACAAATGTCTGGGGTTTCCTTGGTTGTTTTCAATAGTCTGAGAAAAATAAGAAGATCTTTCAGTCTCAATTAATGCTCTGTAGTCACCCAGAAGGTCCTTCCAAGCCAAATAATGAACATTCAAGCCAGTAAGACGCCATTTACGCTCCATTTTACGACATGCAGCCTTCCTAATGCGCAAATCATCATTATACCAAGGAGCAGTGCGGGCTGAAGTAATCTGACGTGACCTTAGAGGTGCATAAGAGTCAAGATTAGTAACAAGTGCATTGTTAAACTGTGAAAGTTCCTCCTCCAAAGATGTTGAATGTTGGTCACGTAAAGTGGATACAACAGAATTAGAAAAAACTGTTTGATCAATAGACTTCCACTTCCGGAATGTTGCAGTTCGTTTTGTAGGCACACTTGAAAGATGCATCTCCAGATTAAAGAAAACAGCTGAGTGATCAGACAATCCAATGTCAACAGATGATAACTGTGATACAAATGAACCATTTGATATCACAAGATCCAGGGTATGGCCTTTACAATGAGTTGGGCCTGTTACCAACTGTGAAAAGTTAAGACAGTCAAGAAGTGATAAAAATTCCTTGGCAGCCGCAGAGTCATTTCGGTCCACATGTATATTAAAGTCCCCCACTATAAGAATTCTATGGAACTTCAAGCTCAACATAGACAGAAACTCAGCAAAATCGGATGTAAAAGCTTCATGTGATGTCTTTGGTGGTTTATAGACTGTTGCAATGATGGTAGATGTAGGAGCAGAAATACTCAGAACTAGGCATTCAAATGATGAAAACTGGGAGACAGATACAGGGCTTATCTTGAATTGCAGGTTGTAGACCACAATAATGCCTCCACCTCTGCCAGATAACCTCGGAAGATCTATGATTCCAAAACCAGCAGGAGTGATCTGATTAAACAGAAGTCCATCATTTTCTTTATGCCATGTTTCAGTTAAAAACAGGAAGTCCAACTTTTTGTCCAGAATAAAATCCGACATGAGCAGTGCCTTGTTATTCACAGAGCGGGCATTAAATAATGCAGCATGAGCCGAGCTATGAAATGGAGTCAACAATGATTTAATCTACACACGGGGTACTAGTATTAAATTACGTTGATCAATACCAGTGTAGGATACATTGTTAGTCTTACGTCGGCATGTAGAAGTACAAATGCTGGGAGAAGATGAAACTGTAAAGCTTCGCCCTAACCCCCGGTGAATGTACCGTTTAGGACGTAGCAAGCCAGCGTCACGGCACAGATCATAAGAGTCTTTAGCTAAACGAGATGGATTCTGTTTTAAACTCAACAGTTCGCGTGCAGTGTACCTTAAGGCCATAGTCATTAGATCCACAAACTCGGCTGGTTCTAGGCGTTGAATCCCAGTAGCACACCGTGATCTTGATGTCGTAGAATCCACATACACAGACCAACGCGTTGAATTCCCCGTCGCTCGTTGCAAATTATTCCTTTGCAGATGTTCCAGGTGAAGCACAGAGATAAAAACAACAGTCCAAAACAAGTAAAATGGCACCACCATTTCAAACATAGAGGCGCTAAAAATACTATTAAAACATTACTAGAATAAACAAAAACGGTGAGAGGAGCGGCAGCCAAACGCGCCAGCGTACCCGACCCGGAAGTGTCCGGTCGATCTACGTTTCTACTCTCACCTACGGACATGAGCTTTGGGTCATGACCAAAAAAAACAAGATACAGGCGGCCGAAATGAGCTTTCTCCGCAGGGTGGCGGGGTGCTCCCTTAGGGATAGGGTGAGGAGCTCGGTCACTCAGGAATAGCTCAAAGTAGAGCCACTGCTCCTCCACATTGAAAGGAGCCAGCTAGGCGGTAATACGGTAATATGGTATACCGCGGGATCTAAAGATAGCAACGGTATCAGTTTCAATACCGTCATACCGTCATAAAAAAAAAAAAAACAATGCACTTATATAGGAGACAAGGATTAAATATTAACCCTTTAAGCGCCAAAGTCACAAAATTGCGAAAAGCAACTTAACAGGAAAAAACAGCCGCTACTTCCGGTTTATGTGCTAAATTATGCTTCCACTCCCTTCCACCAGATGTCAGACACCCTGTACTTTGTTACTAGTCCACTATTACCATGTGTTGCCATTAAAAAAATTTGTAGAAGAAGACCTCAAAGATGCATCTCAGTGGGAGTGTCAGGACCGGCTCAATAGAAGCCTCATTCTCTACACGCGAGCTGATAAACATGAAAATGACAAATAAAAAATACACCTGTGATGAAGTTTTGGTATTAGTAATGGCTGACTCTGATTCTGAGGGAGAACATCTACCTTTAGAGTCTTTACAGCCGAGTGAAAGTGAGAATGAGCGAGAGTGAGTGCGTGTGTAACTTGGACAGCGGCGCCACTGCTCGTGCCTTTCTCAGTGTCTCTCATAAAGCACACGCTGTTTTTCACACATTTTGCCAAACATCAGTGAAAGAAACGGGACAAAAACTAGTCACTCTGGCCGCGGTAGTGAAGGGGAGGATGGGAAGGGAAGCCGTGAGCGCGTAGCACCTGCAGCTTTACCTTTAGCACCTGCAGCTTTACCTTTAGCACCTGCAGCTTTACCTTTAGCACCAGCAGCTTTACCTTTAGCACCTGCAGCTTTACCTTTAGCACCTGCAGCTTTACCTTTAGCACCTGCAGCTTTACCTTTAGCACAGGTGATAAAAGCCGGGTGGGTGTACTGCCGTGGCCGCGATAGTGACAGGGAGTTTGGGAATAATGCGGCTTCTATTGACAGCTGTTTGGGACAAATACGTGTTGGTCATCCTGACACTTTACCCAGTAGAGGGTGGAGAGGCAGGGGTAAACAGTCAGCGCAAATGAAAGCAGCGATCGTAATAAAAGTGATGGCTGTGTGCTGTGCTTTTTGAGAGGTCCCACACTCTAAAAAACGACTAAACTGTTCTGGATGTTTATGTTCATTTAATTATGTTTGACTCTTGTATTTGCACTTTTTATAAACTGCTATTTGTTGCTAATAAAAGTTGTTTATATTGTTGTGCATGTTATTTTGTTATTGTTTCAGTATTAGTGTTTGGTATTCAGTTTCTGAACAGTTTAGGCACAAGCCAACAGTTTGGTGACGCTGTCTAAGCCTTACGTCATATTTTCTTTTAATTATTCACGGTAATACCGTATACCGAGGTAAAATAGGGAGGAGGTTTGACGGTATCAAAATTTGGATACCGCCCAAGCCTAGAGCCAGCTGAGGTGGCTCGGGCATCTTTTTCGGATGCCTCCTGGACGCCTCCCTAGAAAGGTGGCGGAAGTGTCTGGGGAGAGGGAAGTCTGGGCGTCACTGCTTAACCCAACCCCCCAAATAAGCAGTAGAAGATGGATAGATGGATGGACATTGCACTGTAGCCACTGGAACTTGAAAACATTTAGATACACACGTGGACAAAATTGTTGGTACCCTTCGGTCAATGAAAGAAAAACTCACAATGGTCACAGAAAAAACTTTATTCTGACAAAAGTAATAATAAATAAAAATTCTATGAATGTTAACCAATGAAAGTCAGACATTGCTTTTCAATGGATAATCTGAATGGTAACAAAAGAGCCCAGAAAGACTTCTAAAGAGATCCAAGGTGAACTCCATGCTCAAGGAACATCAGTGTCAGATCGCACCATCCGTCGTTGTTTGAGCCAAAGTGGACTACATGGGAGATGACCAAAGGAGGACACCATTGTTGCAAACAAATTATAAAAAACCTAGACTGGAATATGCCAAACTACATGTTGACAAGCCAAAAAAGCTTCTGGGAGAATGTCCTATGGACAGATGAGACAAAAATGGAACTTTTTGCCAAGGCACATCAGCTCTATGTTCACAGACGGAAAAATGAAGCATATCAAGAAAAGAACACTGTCCCTACTGTCAAACATGGAGGAGGCTCTGTTATGTTCCGGGGCTGCTTTGCTGCATCTGGCACAGGGTGTCTTGAATCTGTGCAGGGTACAATGAAATCTGAAGACTATCAAGGGATTCTAGAGAGAAATGTGCTGGCCAGTGTCAGACAGCTTGGTCTCAGTCGCAGGTCATGGGTCTTGCAACAGGACAATGAAACAAAACACAGCTAAAAACACCCAAGAATGGTTAAGAGGAAAACATTGGACTATTCTAATATGGCCTTCTATAAGCCCTGACCTCAATCCTATTGAGCATCTTTGGAAGGAGCTGAAACATGCCGTCTGGAAAAGACACCCTTCAAACTGGAAACAACTGGAGCAGTTTGCTCATGAGGAGTGGGCCAAAATACCTGCTGAGAGGTGCAGAAGTCTCATTGACAGTTACAGGAATCGTCTGATTGCAGTGATAGCCTCAAAAGGTTGTGCAACAAAATATTAAGTTAGGGGTACCAACAATTTTGTCTAGGCCTGTTCCATGAGTTTATTTTTTAAAATATTTCTTTTGAAGCAAGGTTGAAAAGCAATGTCTGACTTTCATTGGTTAACATTCATAGAATTTTTATTAGGCCCGAGCCGGTGATGACCGGGAGGGCCTATTGTTTTTGCTCTGATTTTTTTTTTTTTTTTTATTGTAACCGAATGATCCTAAATTTGACCCAGTGAACATGCACGAAAAGTCATTTTTATTGGTCCCAGACTTCAAGCTCGGCGAAAATGTTATGTTTTTGAAGTTGCCGAAAAAAAAATACGAGAAATGACTCAGTGGCGAATTCTACAAAATCAAAATACATTGGGCCTATGGAAAGTGAAATAACTTTTTCCAACGTAGAAAATGAAACTTGGTACATCCATAGGACACCTCAGGGCAAACAGAAAAGTCAATGACAGTCACACCCTAAACTTAACAGGAAGTCCGCCATGTGGGTGAAACGCTGCCACTAAAATCGCACTTCGCAGAAAGATGCAAATCATTGTGTTTTAATCTAAATGGCCCCAAATTTGGTGAGTATCATCTAGACATCGCAAAGCAACCAAAGTTGTGACTTTGTTGTTGATATCTTATCGGGTATGGGTGTGGCAAGCCTGTAACGTAGGTGGCCATTTTTGTGAAAATAAACGCCTTTAACTCTCAAACGCCTTCTCGGATCGAGTTGAACCCAAAAAGGCGCTTTGTGCACATTCATGACCTGAAATACAAAAATATGGTAAATAAAAGGGTTATCTTTAGAAATGGCTCTCCAGCGCCCCCTACAAACTTATAATGGGACCCAAGAATTTAGTTTGTCAAAGAGACATGAAATTTGGTACACACATCTCCTATGTCATGAGGAGCATAAAAGCCAATGACAACCACCCCCTATCTATAAATGTGTTGCCATAGCAACGTCCCAAATATGTGGAAAAAGTCAATGGGAAGTGAAAATTTTAGTTTGTCGTAGGCAAATGAAACTTGGTACACACATCCAGTATGGGCTTATGAACAAAAAAGCCAAAGGGAACCACACCTTATCACACACGGGAAGGCGGCCATTTTAAATTGAAGATGTGAACCGACTTAGAATACAACCTCCCTTTTAAAAAACGACAGAAAATAGCTGCTTCATTCCACAGACACCAAACTTGGGCAAAATGAACTAAACACGTGTGTAAAATAGACATGCGTTTTTCTTGTCGTTTTTGCTTGAGTTATATATTTTTTATTATAATTTGGTATATATTTTTTTTATTATAATTTTTCTGAAAAATGATTTTCAATTTGACCCAGTAAACGTGCAACTAAAAGTCATTTTTATTGGTCCCAGACTTCAAGCCGGCAAAAATTTATGTATTTGAAGTCCCGAAAAAATATGAAAAATGACTCAGTGGCGACCCCTAGAAAAGTCAAAATAATTGGTTCTATGGAAAATGAAAGTAAATTTTTCCAATGTAGAAATACAAAACTTGGTACATCCATAGGACACCTTAGGGCAAACAGAAAAGTTTATTACAGCCATACCGTAAACTCAACAGAAAATCTACTATGTTGGGTGGAATACATGACCACCTAAATCGTACACTTTGTGCTAAAGGGTTTTCATCTAAACAGCTCCAAATTTGCTTTAAAGCACGACATGCAACCCTCCGAATATATGTGTCCCCGCGGTCTCAGGGGAGGCGAGGGCCTTTATCACCGCTTGCGGCTTTAATTTATTATTACTTTTGTCAGAATAAAGTTTTTTCTGTGATCATTGTGAGTTTTTCTTTCATTGACCGAAGGGTACTAACAATTTTGTCCACGTGTGTATGGCCTTATAGCCCTTTCCTGACTTGTGAGCAGCCACAATGCGCAGCCGCAGGTCTTTACTGAGCTCCTTTGTCTTAGCCATGACTGTCCACAAACCAACTGCAGAGAGCTGCTGTTTTTCAACTGTTGAGTTGATTAAAAACAGCTTTTCCCAATAAATTGTGGTAATTATTATGCTTTAGAACAGCTTGGACAGTTTGGAATGGTATAGAACTTTGAATTTGCCCATAGACTTTGACAGTTTTGGAAAAGGTATGACATGCCACTTTTTGTTCAAGTGTAAATAAAAGCTGAGAAATATTTATTTCCACAACGATGCCTCTTGTACATTGTCTTATTATCTTCTGGAAGATGCCTGTGTCAATTTAAATTAAGAAAAACTTGCTGGTTGAATAAAAGTAACTAACTCAAAAAATTACAGGGATATGTATAATTTTTGGCTTGACTGTATATGTTTTTTTACTAATAATTGAGTTGGTTTGTGGACACTATATATTATGACTTTTTAGACTAAGAAACTGTGAGTAGCTGAGGAGCACGTTAATGCAGCACTAAGCTTGTGACCGCTGCAGCACTCTCACCTGGAAGTGAGCCTGTTCAAAGATGTTCTCGGCGTAGAACATGATGGCGTTGATGCCAGTCATTTGCTGAAACACCATGAGCAGGATACCTATGACCAGAGGCTTGTAAACACCAGGGTGCCTCAGGTCCGACATCTGGAAACTGGAGCCCTGAAAAACAACAGAAACACACAAGAGTTATGGTGGCGAAAAATAAATTAGTGTTGTCAAAAATATCGATATTTCGATAAATATTGATACTGAAATATCTCAAACGATACAATACTCATTTCCCGAAGTATCGATATCAGCTGAGCTTTGTATTTTACTTGAAAATACAAATTTTTTTTTTTTTTATTACTTGCACTATTGGTTTCTGAATGTATGACAATCTGAGGGGCCTTTGAACAAGTGCACTACCTCAGGGGTCTTCAAAAGGCGGACCGCGATCTGGCCCGCAAGACATTATTCATAATTACAAGTGCATTGTGTAAAACATATTTTTGAACCGGCACTTCTAGGACAGCTACGTCAACACGCGCGGGTCCTCAGGTTACTATGGTTACAGACAGAGCAGCGGGAAATTTCAACATGTTTAGCGTAGCCTGATAATGAGTTAGAAACGACTAAAATTTTAAAGTTGAGCCTTGGCAAAACATAATTAAGACTCACTGACGTTATGGACGGAGAGGGAACGTTTATTTTTAAATCAGAAAATACAGCTCCTCAGTGTCACTGACACTCTAGCTCGGAGGAAAGTGGGGACGTCTAATGTGGTGAGTTGTACATGTGTCAACTTCTTTATTCTGTCGTAGGTTAAGTATTGACTCGTTTGTTCTCATATTTGACCTCATTTACAAACAACGTGAGTAATTAGATCATGCTATTCACGTTCATTTGAACCCAACACATGTTCATTTGGGTGATTAAAAACAGAAAAGGTGTGAAAGGAGGGTTTGGAGACGAGTGACACAAGTCTTCCTTAAGTTGTGTCAGTTTCTGTGTGAATCCTAAATCCTGTTACAGAACTAATCATAAGCATTTTAATTAAAATGATACCCCACACGGGGAAAATACAGGAAATAAATATTTCTATTCTAAATTTTGAAAATGTTTAAAGATGAACCTGCAAATTAAACAATAACAGTTAGTTATTGGCAACAGATAATGCTAAAGAAATGCTCAGTGCATTTTCCCTTGTTCCTGTTGTTTTCAGCGGAACGACAATAGAAAGAGATTAATTATGACAGGCATCTTTGTCATATTTGTTTAACAAATATGTTTTGGCTTAAATTGATGATTTTGTATTTAAAATGAAGTAGTACTAGGCATTATATTTTATTTTATTTATATATGCATGAATCCAGGCTGTTGTCAATAAACCACCAAGTCTTGAGCCTTAACTTTAGCCTCTTTTTATTTTGTAGTTTTTTCCTTTTGTCTGTGAGCTGTGTTTGGTGAAAGCTAAACACTCAAACATCCTCCTTATGTGAACAAAGAATAAAATACAGAAAACAGTGGATTATCAATATTCATCTCCATATTGTTTAAGAGGCTGTAGGTGTGGAATAAATGAGACTTTACTTTAAAGAATTATATTTAAACATATTTAAACGGAAAATTTTAATAAAAGGATATGCCTTTTATTAAAATTGAATTTTGGAAACAGTAAATTTGACTTTTCGGTGCACGTTTACTGGGTCAAATTGAGGATCATTTTGCAGAAAAAAAAATAAATAAAAATAAATAAATAAATAACTTGAGCAAAAACAATAGGCTCTTCCGGTCATCACCGGCTCGGGCCTAATAATAATAAGTATGTGTAGACATGTACTAAATCTGAAAGAGCTCTCCTCCTTATATTGTTTACTCATCCTATCGTATATTAAATACTGCAACATTCTTACAATTATATACACTAAAACTTGAAGACTTAATCAAATTAAAAATATTATTGATATTATAAAAGCTAGCAACAATTAACCATTGTGGGATGAATGGTTACTTCGAAACCCACAATCCAAGGGGGAGCCAGGATGAGAGGTCAGAGATTGGGTACAAAGCCCCAACAAGTGCAATAACGCTGAACGTGGCAGCGACTGACAAGATCATGGTGAGAATGAATGAAAAGGCAACCTCGACTCCAATTACAACGGCTAAGTGAAGTACCATCAGAAAGTCTCCTAGAAGATGTGAATGCAGCATTGAGTGCGATCCCTACCACAACCATCACTGAAACAAATGAGCTGCTATACACCTCAGCAGCAGTGATCCTCGAGTTGCTTGGCTATAAGAGCAACCATGGGAGCCATGAGAAACAGTACCCACCATGGAAACGAAGGCTGGAGGCTAAAATCAAGAAGGCACAGAGAGAGGTGAGCCAACTGACAGAGGCGAAGAAAGGTGCAATGAGAAAGCAAGTACCCAATAGATACAACCAGATGCCCATACCTAAAGCACTTGAAATTGCCAAACAAAGGCTCCAAGCCCTGGCCAGCCGCCTAAAGAGGTACACAAGAGAGAATGAAGCGAGAAGAATAAACTGGCTGTTCGCAACTCAATCTGCGAAAGTGTACGCTCAATGGCAGGGTAATAACAGCAGAGCCGAACCACCAAGGCTGGAAACTGAACAATACTGGAAAAGTATATGGGAGAGGGAGGCATCACACAACAGCGATGCACAGTGGCTGGTGGCTCTGAGAGAGGACAACAGCAACCTCCCTGAACAGAATCTAGTTACCATCACAGCGGCAGACATCCAAGAAAGACTCTCAGGTATGAAAAACTGGACAGCACCGGGCCCTGACAGGATCCACACCTACTGGCTAAAGAAGCTCACTGCACTCCACAAGCACCTTGCATCACAAATGAACCAGCTGCTAAGGGATGGGACGTAATGGCTTACCGAAGGGCATACAATCCTGATTCTGAAGGATCCCACAAAGGGTACAGTCCCATCCAACTATTGGCCAATAACCTGTCTCTCCACAACATGGAAGCTCATGTCAGGCATCATTGCGGCTAAGATAAGTGGGCACATGGATCAATACATGAGCAAAGCACAGAAGGGCATCGGCAAAGAAACCAGAGGAGCCAACCACCAACTCCTGGTTGACAGAACAGTCACCCAAGACTGCAGAACTTGACACACCAACTTGTGCATTGCCTGGATTGATTACAAGAAAGCATATGACTCAATGCCAAACACATGGATCACTGAATGCTTGGAGATGTACAACATCAACAGGACTCTAAGAGACTTCATTGAAAACTCAATGAGGCTGTGGAAAACCACCCTTGAGGCCAATGGCAAGCCACTTGCAGTATCCATCAAATGTGGCATATACCAAGGAGATGCTCTGTCCCACTGCTGTTCTGCATAGGTCTGAACCCCCTCAGCCAAATAATCAACAAGACTGGCTATGGATACCAACTCAGGAATGGGGCCACCATCAGTCGCCTCCTCTACATGGATGACATCAAGCTATACGCTAAGAGCGAGCGGGACATGACTCACTGATCCACACCACCAGGATCTACAGCTCTGACATTGGGATGTCATCCGGGCTTGAAAATTGAAGTCGAATGGTGACAAAGAGAGGGACACAGAAGGGGTTTCACCCCCAGAAGGAACAATAGCAGACATTGAGGATGGGTACGAGTACCTTGGAATACCACAAGCAAATGGCAACCTTGAAGCGGTAACAAGGAAAACAGCAACTACAAAATACCGACGACAAGTAAGGCAAGTCCAAAGAAGTCAGCTCAATGGCAAAAACAAGGCACGGACAATAAACAGCTACGCCCTGCCAGTGATCAGATACACTGCAGGAATAAAAATGTGGCCAAAGGAAGAGATACAGACCACAGACGTTAAGACACGAAAGCTCCTCACCATGCATAAAGATTTCCATCCCAAATCCAGCACCCTGAGACTGTACGCTAGCCGTAAAGAAGGCGGCCTTGGCTTAGTGAGTGTGAGAGCCACTATCCAGGATGAAACATCCAAGATCCACAAGTACATCAAAGATAAGGCCCCTACAGATGACGTGCTCAGTTAGGAGGAGGAGCTGGAGGAGGGACCATCATGGGAGAACAAACCCCTACATGTGATGTACCACCGGCACATAACTGAAGTGGCTGATATCAAGAAATCCTACCAATGGCTAGAACGGGCCGGACTGAAGGACAGCACAGAGGCACTCATCATGGCTGCACAGGAGCAGGCCCTGAACACCAGAGCAATAGAGGCCCAGATCTACCACACGAGACAAGACCCATAGGCTGTGCAAAGAGGCCCCTGAGACAATCCAACACTTAACTGCAGGGTGTAAGATGCTGGCAGGGAAAGCATACATGGAGCGCCATAACCAAGTGGCTGGCATAGTGCACAGGAACATCTGTACGGAGTACGGACTGGAAACCCCGAGGTTAAAGTGGGAAACAGCTCCAAAGGTGGTAGAGAATGACCAAGCCAAGATCCTGTGGGACTTTAAAATTCAGACTGACAGAATGGTAATGGCGAACCAACCAGACATTGTGGTGGTGGACAAACAGCAGAGGAAAGCCGTTGTTGTTGACGTGGCAATACCAAGTGATTGCAACATCAGAAAAAACATGAGAAACTAAAGAAATACCAAGGGCTCAGAGAAGAGCTGGAATTGGCTTGGAAGGTGAGTTCTGGCTTCTACATTTACACCATCATTAGGCAACTAATAATGGACCTTTTCAACCAGAAAAGGTCCAACTAGCTCATCTTTAACAATACCTGCCCATACCAGTACCCCACCTGCCCATACCAGTACCCCACTTCCACCTTGCTGGCGTCTGAGTCAAAGTGGAGCTCTGTGTCTGTTACTGATCCAACCACGGGCCCATCCATCTGGTCCGTCAAGAGTCACTCTCATCTCATCAGTCCACAAAACCTTCAATCAACCTTCAAATCTGTCTTCAGATATTTCTTGGCCCATTCTTGACATTTCAACTTATGCGTCTTGTTCAGAGGTGGTCGGGTTTCAGCCTGAACACCTTGTACTTATTGACACCCCAGGTAGGTTGCAGTTGTGGAATATGGCAGCACTGGAGGATAATGGGTTCCTGGTAGCTTCACGTTTGATTCTTTGCAAATCTTTGGCGGTAATTTGTGTCTTTTCTTCTCGTCACGTTTCTTGTGACCCTGTTGACTATTTGCTACAAAACGTTTGATGGTTCTGTGATCACGCCCCAATATCTTAGATATTTCAAGAGTGCTGCATCCCTGTGAAAGAACTTTTACAATTTTTGACTTTTCAGAGTCAGTTCTTCTTTTTGGCCCATGTTTCCTGAGGACAAGAATCTGCCTAATAATTATGCACACCTTGATATAGAGTGATATGCATTTAATCCAATAAGGATTCAAGTTTATACAGCTTATATAGTTGGAAATTATGGATAAAATGATAGGGTCAAAATAATCAATTGCCTAATAATTGTGCATACAGTGTATGAAGAAGAAAAAAAATGCAAGGCCAAAGTCAGGAGGTTGGGCATAGACGATGCTTTCGGAGTAAAATTTTGACAAAAATGCGATGCAAAGCTAAGATGAAAAGCCTCTCATGCTTTCAATATAAATCCAGGTTTACACTCCAAAAAAGGTACCTCTATCTATTAACATAATAACATAAAACTTTGAACAATTTTAAACTTGCCTAATTGATCTTTGTCTCCATTCTGCCTCACCTGCTCTGCGGCGGACTCCTCGATGCGTGCACACTCCCACTGCACAGGAGCATCTGGGCCTCTCAAGAAACGCAGCGCCTCCTCTGCCTCGCGTCTCTTGCCCTGGGACAGGAGGAAGCGCGGCGACTCAGGCATGAAGCACATGCAGACCATCAGCAGAGTGGGAGGAATGGAACTGCAGATGGCCAGCCAGCGCCAGTCCATGCACAGACCTAAGACACACAACAAGATTAGATAAACTCGACATAAAGAGAGGAAGGTTCACTAAAGCTGGGGTGTGTAGTTTTGGGTCTTTTTGGGCAATGCCAGATTGCAAAACACAGGACATTAACAAAAACACAAATAACAATTTTTACAGTTACAATTACCAAGCTCATTTAGTTCACGCTTCTTTAGAATAGATAAAAATTCTCCTAAAGTCACAAGTTCAGACAGATTCAGGTCCTTTTGCAGTTCATTCCATGCACAGGGGAAGTGTACTGCCTTACCCAACTCCGTTCTAGCTCTGGGAACTAGTGTTGTCAAAAATATCGATATTTCGTTAAATATCGATACTGAAATATCTCAAACGATACGATACTCATTTCCCGAAGTTTCGATATCAGCTGAGCTTTGGATTTTAGAAAATCCAGTATTGTGACAACACTACTGGGAACCACCATCAGTATGTTCTTCTGAGAACGCAGAGCATACTGTTGTTGGTTTTTATGCATCTATGTGCAGAGGTAAGATGGGAGGAGCCCAAGAATACATTTATATATGAAAGTCAACAAATGAGACCACCTGTGAAAATACAGGGACGGAAACTCAGCTGCAGCATACAGTGAACACGATTTCCACAAGCAGTCATAAAACGTAAAGCACAATGATAAACAGTGTCCAGCTTTTTTAAAAGACGGTCAGATGCATTCATAAAAAGGAGATTGCCGTAATCCAATAAAGGTAAAAAGAATTCCAGAAATTAAACGTTTCATGGTATAAACAGAAAAACACGATTTGTTTCTGAAAAGAAAACCGAGCTTTAGCTTCAGTTTACGTACAAGATGCTCAATATGTTGCTTGAAGGACAGATTTTCATCAATAACAAAGCCTAAATACTTGTAAGATGAGACCATTTGGATTTCTTTTCCTTCAGCTGTTTTTATTTTAGGGAGCTGAGAGGATAGCCGTTTTCTATTTGAGAAGACTATAACTTTAGATTTGTCTGCATTTAACACTAGCCTCAGCTGATTTAGATGAGACTGAACAGCATCAAACACAGACTGTAAGAAATCAAAGGCTTCAAAGGAGATGAACAATAGACAACTGTGTCATCAGCATAAAAGTGAAAAAAGGCATTTGACACATTTTTACAAAGATCATTCACATAAATAGAAAACAGCAATGGCCCCAGAACAGAACCCTGGGGTACTCCTTAATTACTGAAAGAAAGAAGGAAGACATGCCAACGAGGTGCACACTCTGAGTTCTACCTGACAGATAGTTAGAAAACCAGCCAATAGCAGTGTCAGACAGACCAGTTTTATGTAGCCGATTTAACAAGGTCATATGATCAACAGTGTCAAAGGCACTGTCAAGTCAATAAACAACACTGTACAGAGCCTCAATGATAATTGAAATGATAACATTAACTACTTTAACTGCAGCACTTATTGTACTGTGTAGTTTTTGGAAACCTGATTGATTTTTTGATAAAAATTTTATGAACCTCAAATTTTTTAAGCTGTTCACCAACAATTTTCTTATAGACCTTTGCCAGGATACATAACTTTGATATCGGCCTGTAGTTATTAGGATCGGCCGAGTCCCCTCCTTTTAACAAGGGAAGAACAAAAGCACACTTCCAGACACAGGGGCGCAACTACCCAGTGCTAGAGGGGTATGCCGCATCAATATTTGTTGATGCTGCATAGACAAGTAATATTCAGATTAACTTTTTTTAATAAAATGGAAGTGAAGCTATTTCTGAGTTGTCTAAAACTCAGCCAGTCAACCTGAGACTTTGTTTTTCTCGCCTTAGCCCAAGCATCATCTCTTTCTTTTAAAAGTTCAGACAGCTCACAGGAAAACCAGGGATAGTTGCGACCCTTCACTCTAAATTTGCGAAACGGTGCATGTTTGTTAATAATTTCAGACAAAGCATCATAAAAGTATTGCTTGTTCACAAAAATGTTTAAAATCCCGTTTAAACACAATTTGAGGTCTTTTAGTATTTTTAGTTTTTTCCAACAGTGGTAAATCATTGGCAAATATTCCAACAGCAGTATATTTATGCAGGACATTCATAAAAATTAGATCAAGGATGGAGGATTTTATTGGCTGTTTAAGATTTGGCCGTGTTGGATTACTGATCAGCTGTGTGAGATTAAAAGAATCACAAATTACTTTAAAATGATCAGAAACAGACGTTAGCTAATCCAGATTAAAATCCCCGACAAGAAGAATTTCATTGAAGTTTAACATTGCTAGCTGTTTAGTCAATAAGGACAAAGCATCATTTGTTGCTGAAGGAGGTCTGTAACAGCCTACAACTGTGATAGAATGGCCCTCATAAAGTTCTAATTTCAAAGCAAGACATTCAAACTTTTTACTAATTGACAACGATGACAGAACAGTTACAAAAAATCAGAGTCGTACATAAAGAACACCACCACCTTTTCTTGGACGGTCACAGCGAAAAACATTGTAACCTCTGATAGACATGTCATTAACTAGGGATGCACCGAAATGAAATTCTTGGCCGAAGCCGAATAATAATGAAATGCTTGGCCAAAGGCCGAATACCGAACGCAGTGTTTCACATTTTTTCCATTTATTTTGCCAATTTTTTCACCATTACAATAATTAAATAGTAAAAATTTGCTTTTTACTATTTTGTGTTGCTTTTAAGATAAAAAAATCAAATAACAAAAATACAATTTCAAAATATTTATTTAACTAACAATGAGCAATACATTTGTTGTGGTATTTATTAATCTTCCTTAATGTAAGATAATAAAAAAATATTTAGTTCATGTTAGTATGAGTGCATTCACAATTTTAACAAATAGGCCTACCACTTTTGATACTTTTTAATTCAAAAATTACAAATGTGATACTTAATTTTAATACTGTATTAGTAAATGTTAACATTAAGATTAATAAATGCTTTATTAAAAGGGGTTTTCATTGTTAGTTAATGTTAAAAATAGAAACTACTTATAAAGTGTTACCATAATCCAAAATATAAATAAAATCTTAAATTAATTTCCCATACAAGTAGCCTACCTCGTGCATCTCGCCAGGTCGGAAAGCGCCTTGATTGATCCTCCAAAATTCGAGAGGGTTATTGCTCCTGGGGATGGGGACTTCTGAGAGATACCCATCTAACTGTTGAGCGGTCGAGCTTGTCCTCTGTCTTGCAAATGGGTTATTCTCTTGGAGGATCTCATCGAACATGTCAGACAGCGAGACTGTGCTGTAGTACGAGCCCGTTTACTCTCTGCGCTGTTTTCATTTCCTGCGCTGTGCATCACCTGACCGTCTCCATTACCTAGCGGCTTTCCCAAATCCAACTAGGCCTGGATTATTTCTCGTGTGCGCATCTTTTCCCCCACATTCAAGTAATGATCTTTATATCGTGGATAAAGCACAGTCGCGATGCAGTACAGGGGTTCTGAGTCCGCCTGACTAAATTGTGTGCTGACAGCTTCTAAGAGCGCACTTTTAGTTGTTTTCACTCTGTCTGTTTCACTTGAAGTACGTTTTTGCAGATGCACCCCGTCTGGACAATTCAGCAGAACAATGTCTGCAAACGGCCGTTTTTGCCTCTTTCTCTGACACTGCTGACATGTTTGCTGCATAAAGCCCGCGCCTCTCACTCTACGCGGGTTATTTGATTGCGTCATTAAAAACGCCATTGTTCGGCAAAATTTATTCGGCCTTTTTACTTATTCGGCCGAACACCGAAAGTGCTTTTTTTGGCTATTTTCGGCCAAATAATTTCAGTGGCCGAACATTCGGTGCATCCCTATCATTAACAGTGATTGATTTTGTCAGCCATGTTTCAGACAAAACAAGAATATCGGTGTTCAATCTGTCAGCCCAGACTTTTATCAAATCTAATTTAGGGAGAAGACTTCTGACATTTAGATGAGCAATTCCAAAGCCACACTTAGCTTTGAAATCATCAGGAGTACTCAAACATGAAGGTTCTGGTCCAGGGTTGGATTCAACATTCCCCGACAGTAAAAGCAGCAATAAAATAACACACTTTTTCTTTACAGAATTGTGTACTGGCATAAGATTGATTTTCTTGTGCCTTGTCCAGCTGACTGTAAAAAGTCTGTAACCAGTTGTATGGTTCATACAAGAAGACAAAAGCGTGCACAGTCAAAATAGTTTCTGTAAACAGTAAAAACCAGTTTGCAGGACTTCTATTAAAACTCAACGCATTAAAAAGTTGGGATCCCAGTCCAGAGACTTTAGAAACAGAAAAAATGAGGACAACTTTGACATCCATATTTGACCATATTGGAAAAATAGACAGATACAGACCTTTGTGGCAGTTGCCGAATTGTACAGACCTCAGTCAATATAAGGCCTAAAATAGTGCTGCACTCCACCAGTAGCACAGGCTTGTGTGATGTAGCAGGCTCAAGCGGTAGCGCAGGTCTGTTGTGATTTAGATGGCCAAAGCAGTAGCTTTGTGTGTCAGGCCCATACAGGGTATATACAGGGT
>CM044556.2:2904972-3119972 GCA_024416835.2 Perccottus glenii | reverse complement strand
TAAATAAAGTCAAATATAGCAAATATACAAATATTGCATACACAACCTTACTTTTAAGGGATACTGACTGTACTAATGTCAATCAGTAGCCTTTGTAAAGGTCCAGAGCACTCTTGTGTAATAATAACTAATGTAATCTGTAAACTGTAGACAAAGAAGCAATGCTAAAACTAGTCTGCAAATTGGAAATCAAAATCTTTACGTTACAGTAGATTTACAAGTTTCCAAGTTATTTTTCCGATGAAGAAACATTTTTGATTTTAGTTAGATATTTTGCCTATAATAGTCTACTTCTGGGTTCATCGCAGTCATATTATGTCAAGGGTTAGTTTAGACATGGGATAAGTCATGATTTTTCTCATAGATTAGTGTGGGCTTCAGCACTAATTCTGTCCTGTCTGAGTCCATGTTTTAGTCCGTAGACCACTTTTACTGTGGTGAATCTCTCTTCAGAGGCTCATTTTACAGCTGAACTGGAGAAATACAATAATCAGAATGAATTAGCCTAAAGAGACATGTTATTATTAATATAGAATTAAAACAAACAGATGAAACTTTAAATGTACTGTTTAAGACATGATTTGAATCACTATAAGACTCATTAGGAAACTGAACAAAGAAAACAGTTGTGGTCTTTGATTTAAAATGCACAGACCTCTATGTCTGAGACCAAGTGACCTTCCAAGATTGGTCTGAAGCACCACAACTCTAACTACTGTATATCATTTTGCATGTGATTCCATACCAATGCATGGAGAGTATAGTTTTATTATACAAGTGAACTTCATGAGCCCGTACCCCGAACCATGAGGCCTGGACATTGTTGAGTCTTAGGCGTGGGTCATCAATGTTGGTGAGATCGGGGATGGCGGGAGAGCTGTACCCCAACACAAACCCAAAACTCATTGGCCCTAGGACGGCCACAAACGTCGCCAGGTACAGTTTCCCGTTCCTCACTTTACTGTGGAGAAAAAGAAAGAAGAAATCAGGGGAAAAAAATGTATGTGACAGATGACAGGTTTGTATAGTTTAGATTGTTCTCAGAATTGAAAATGAACCACTGGGGATAAGAAGGTCTAGCTTTGTAAATCAACATTAAAAAATTCGGGTTAAAACCAGGGTCTGTGAGGTCAAAACAGTTACCGGAACGCACACATAATATATTCATTTAGACAAGAGTACTTAATGATTTTGAACAATATCCTCTTACACCCGATGGTTAAAGGTGCATTACGGAAGATCCAGAGTTTTAGTAGTGTGCTACCTCAGGCCTTAGGGGTACTAAGTGCATCCAGTGTCGTGCATGTTCACTCTGCACACGCTTGTACGAGCATAAACAAACAACAACCGGAAAAGAGGTCTGTCCCTGTTCTCTGTGTTCACAGGATTCATTTTCAACTGACGCTAGTGTTGCTTAGTTTACTTAAGGTTGCAAATCAGGACGTGAGAACCAGGTAAACATACCAGGCATTACGTCACGTCCACGAAAACAGCACAGGAGTTTTGATCCCAAAACCTTCTAATTTAATTTAATTTAATTTAATACAGAGGCAACCGCGGTGAATTCAGATGAATATTTTGCACATCAGGCTGATGAAAAATCTTATTTGAACCACTGAACCTTCAGTAATAGACCTTTAACGTAACAAAGCAAACACTGCCTACCGGTGTGACGGATCAACTGGAGTGAGGTTATCTGGTGGCACTGTGCAGCTGCCACAAAACACAGTGTAAGTGGCTAGAGAGACTCCTGTTTAAAACACAAACTCACTAAGTCGCATGAGTAATGTTCGTGATAATGGTAAAGCTTTTGTCCCAAGGACGTGGATTTTACCAACAATATTGTTGATCAAAGGTAAGGTATTGGTGGAAAGTGTACACTCCAGTAAAGTAAGTTTGAGATTAGACAGAGTCGTCTTTGACAGATAGCGTTATCTCAGGTGAACTCTCAGGTTAACTTGTGATGCATCGACAGCTGCTTTTGACTTGACTTTGCAATTGTGAAGTTTTACTACAATGACTTTATCTTAACGGTTGCATCTGGTGTAATGTATGTAACTATTAATTGCCATTAAACATGTGTAACTAAGGATCTTTAGGATCTCTGTTTGTCGGCAGGTTAGCTTAGCCATAGCCTTAACAGTTACGTTATGTTTGTTTTCCTCTGAACTGAAACAGCTGAAGCTTACAAGGTGAAGAAAAAAAATGTATTTTTGGCAGAGTGGTTTAGACTAGACTGTGTACTTAAATTGAATGTACAACATATCCTGTATACAACAAGTCTTTTATTATCTTCAGTCAACAGTTTCACTGTGACTCCAACAACTATGTTGTATTGTAGGCTAATCCTAATAAAAGTATGTTTTTACCTTCTCATTTCAGATCATGTCCAGTCTACACTACAGTTGGAGAGTACAGCTGTACTTTCTTGGAACCTTCAGCGATACTTGCATCTCCCACAACCTGTTTGTAAAAGTATCAACCTGCTGCATTTGACTGATTTTTTAAATTTTTTTATTTAACCTTTATTTAACCAGGACAGTCCCACTGAGATTACAAATCTCTTTTGCAGGGGAGTCCTGGCCCCATGTGTGTTTGGGGGGCTGTTGTACATGTTTTTTGGTGGAAGGGGAAACCGGAGTACCCGGAGGAAACCTACGCAGACACAGGGAGAACATGCAAACTCCACACAGAAATGCCCTGCCCTGGATGGGAATCGAACCCAGGACCTTCTTGCTGTGAGGCAGGAGCGCTAACCACTTTGCCACTGTGCCGCCTGATGCTCTCATTGTCAGTAAATAAGAAGGAACACACTGTGACACAACTGTGACATTAAAAAGAATTCAACCTTTCCAGATGTTTGAATTACCTTTCAGTCACAAGAGCCCCTACTCTCTGAACTACCTTTAACAAATATTACAGTGCTTAACATTCACACAGGGCATAAATCAAATTTAGACAACTGCAATATGTTTACCAATATTGTATCGTTTTAATAGCATTCATTCATACTTTTATGTGTGTTCAAGTCTGTATGTAGTTTTTATTTTTACATTCTTTGGTGATTTCTTTGTGTGATGTACAATTAAAAGTAAAATGTCAAATACAATGTCATTTTTTTTAAATCTACATGTTATTTAACAACGATCTCCTTTCAGCTGTTATAAAAAAAAGCACATTTAAACACTTAAGTCTTAAACTATGCCACATAAAAACTGTTCTGTAGAATGTTTAGAATAAAAGCTGGGTTAAGGTCCTGTGAGACATCAGTAAAGCACTCTTAACATTTATTTGCAATAGAATAGAAAATGCATATATATGATCTAAAATACATTTCTAAATGTCTGAAATATTAAGTACGTCTTAAAAGAAAAATTAGGTTGGTAAATGGTGTGCATTTATATAGCGCTTTTTTTCACCTTCTCGGACACCCAAAGCGCTTTACACCGTGTCTCCATTCACACCTGGGACAGACAGAGATGGTGGTAGGTCACAGTAGAGGGAAAGATTCAATTATACAAAGATGAATGAAATTAGCTTCTCCTTCATTTCTCACTTCTTTATGTATGTTTATGAACTACAGTGACAAAACTATGTTTAGTAAAAAAAAAATAGCCCACCACAGCAAACAGGGCTTTAGAGAACTGCCTATTTTAATATTTGTGTGTGAATTCAGCTGTATCAGGTGAACTGGGGAAAGGTGTCTGTGTCGATGCCTGTTCAAAACAACTGTAGCTGTAACACGGTTGATTATGTGAAACTGCTTATCGCTAAAGATTGCTGCTAATCTGATTTGTAATCGAACAATCTACTTTTTGGCACGGTTTATTAAGGTTTATTAATCTCGCTGCTCAGTCGTTGGAGAGAACAGAACACTGACGTCAGGTTGTCTTGTGGCTAATTCCCAAGTTAACCTGTGATATTTCAACAACTTGTTTTAGATTTTGGTGTAAGCTTGGTGATGGGTTAACAGTAAAAACAGCTGTTCAAGTAGAAATGTTTGCTTGTTATTGGTCTTCTGTAGTGTTTCTTCTGTAGTGTCTCTTCTGCAGTGTTTCTTCTTAATTTAAAAGGCTGTTTCTCATGTTACGTAAGTTAAACGGAGATCGTCTGGATCAACTGGTGACAGCGCTGTTTACATCGAGTTATAATCCACAAACCGCTCTCGAATCAAAGCCGTCTACGTTCGTTCTTTCTCATCGACACTAAAAGAGACATCATTATAAATATGTCCGCTGTAAAAAGAATTGCATCGATGTAATTTAAGACGAAATAATACCTATGTTTTCTTGTTGTGAAAGCGGGGTCCTAAAGAGGAACACCAACAAAAAACATCTGCATGTCGCCAGAAAACCGGCTTCACCAGTTCATCCGTCACACACCACACAATAATAGTTTTTCCGGATCCTCTTCCGGTGTTATGTCGAGAACTGCGTGCCTGCCGAGAATTGCATCCCCTTGCATACAAGGAGATGTTTCTAGATATGACTTACACATTTTAGGAAAATAAGAGGAGGTAAACTACGTCATTTAACACTAGCCAACTAAATACTATCGAGTTTTCGTCCTGTCGAGATTTGCATTCCTTCTGCCGAATAATGAACCCTATGTATTCACCAATAAAATAATTTTAGAGTGATACAAATATGACTTATTACCTATTTTACACAATGGAACTAAAGCACACACTGGTTAACTCATTAGGGCTAACAAAAGAAAAAGACGTAGCGTAGCCGTTCCCATTGAGTTAAAATTTATTTCTTATATTTCATTTATAAGGCTACAACGTTTTAGGCTATGGTTTGTCTCAACTGTCTAACTTATTTATATTGGTCCTTTTTGTTACTTTAAATGAGGGGGTTTTCACTCACTTTTTACGAAGGGACGCTATTCTTGGCAGGCACCCAGATCTTGGTATAACACCGGCAGGATCCAGCTCAACTGCTCAAAGTTATGTACTTGCAATTATTTTAACACCAGATGCCGCCAAAAACTTCACCCAACACATTTAAACCATTAATATCACGAGTGCACACTTGAAATAGATTTCATCGTTGTACCAGTCTTTATTTTTTTATAAAGCAGGAACTAGACTTCGTTTTCGTAGAGACCTGAGAGACCTACTCTATTCTACCTCACTCTGTAAAATAAAGAGTGGTTTTATAATCGGTGAGCCTTTCTTCTCTCACTGAAGACCACACACACTGACCTGAGATAGGCATCTTGCTCGGACACCGGCTCGTTTGAATTGTCCTCTCCGCCCTCCGCCTCCAGCAGCCCCCGCCTCTCCTCCTGAATGTCCATAGCCACCACCGAACCGCTTCTCTGCTCCCTTTCACTCGCCCTGCATCAACCTCTGCTCGCTCAAATGCCCTTGAATCGTCCGAAAGTCACAGCTGCAGGGTTGAAAAAACGTGTCGCGGAATTGCACTGGCGTCAGTAATGATATAAACCGGAAAACATGAGATAAACTGGGGCAGCTGGACTCTCCTGTCATTCTGTAGAGACCGCCACCGGAGCCCGGAGAAGCTGCTCTGTCAACATTTCAGTCAGCTGATCCAGAGCGTGTCTGTCATTTCCTGTTTTCTGGTTCTATTTCAGAATAAAAGGCTGAGTCAGAATCACGCCTCTCCCATGGAATCTCTTAAATGGTCGTCGTGTAAGGGCGCCGCCATACGGCGATACAAAATACAGCGATATACCTCCGTCCACCAGAGGGCAGGCTCCAAAAGCGGAAATATAAGGAGAAACCCAATGGCGCCTTTACAAGAGTAAAAATCATGTTTACAGCCTGGTACAAAAGATGGCTCCGGTCTCTAGAACATCTTTATTTACAATCTATGGTCAGAATGCACTCCCTAGTCCCAAATAACTGAGAATGTTGTCAAAACTGAACAAAAAATAAATAAACCATCACAGCATCAAATTAATATTTAGTAGTGTTGAAGAGTGATTCTTAATGCAATATTTGGGGTGTCCGAAAACCTTTTCCACCACTGGAGAGGACTGTATAGTGCACTCAAAGTGAGCGGTTTCGGACCCCACACGACTGTTTCTTAGTCACAGTGCCTGTGCAGCACTGTAATAATCTTTGTATAATAATAGTCTGTGCTCCCATAAATCCAACCTTGTGTATGAACCATACAGCTCACTTTTGTAATATGAATAGTGTATCAAACACTGATAATTGTTTCCCCAACACAACAGGTGAAGTAGGGGAGTACCAAGGAAGCAGTATAATGTACGGTGAGCATTATGATTTAGGAATTATTTTAGGGTTTTGGAAGTTTTTATTCTTATATGTCTGATGCAGGCTTTCCATGATCATTTGTTGTATATTATTCCTTCTTTTTACTTGGTGCAGAATCAGATGCAGCAAAAGAGTTTTCTAAAGAGATCTTGACATTAACAATGTTCTGCTTAGCAATATTCAAGCTTGAAGTATTTATTTTAATCCAAAGTTCAAAAGTTATCAAAAGAATGCAGCTCTGGTCATGGCATAAACACTCTTGTCCGTCTCACAAACATTCAACATCTAAACACAATATGTCAATAAAAAAAATAATTAAAAGATTAGGACATTAAATATGAGGCACACAGAATTATGAGTAAGTCTAGGAGGGCCTTGTCCTACCACCAACAGTCATTAAGAATCAAAAAGGACACATTGTTACCTTGTGCAGAAGCAAGATTCTGGTGAGGTTCACAAACTCCATAACATCCATCTTGTGAAACACCGGGGAATTGCTTTTGCTCTAGACCCGCTGCAGGCTCAGACCAATGATGATTTTCCACCCCTCACACTTTAACAGACCTCTCTTTGGGCTTTAACCACAGGCACCTTCAAAGTCAGCCCACATCATCACAGGACAAATTAGATTAGATTAGAACTTTATTGTCATTTCACAAGTACAGGTACAAGGCAACGAAATGCAGTTTAGGTCTAACCAGACAGGTGAGTGTGTGCCATAAATATAATTACAGGTGTCTCTTTCTATAAACAGCATTTACAGGTGAATATGTACTATAAATGTAAATGTAATATACAGATGTCTCCAACTATAAACAGAATTTTACAGGTAGATGTACACAATTGTATGTTAGCTTAAGGTAAGCAGTAGATTTAAGGTAGTGCAATGAGCATGGACAGTGCAAATAAGTATGATGCGAAATGTAAACAGTTGGTACTGTATGAACAGTTGGTAGCTAAGGTGCAGTAGTGCAAGGGTAGTGGGATGGTGGGGATGAGAGGAGAGTCTGTGAGGGGAGTGGGATGGTGGGGGTTGAAGAGTCTATGAGGGTAGTGGGATGGTGGGGGTTAGAAGAGTCTATGAGGGTAGTGGGATGGTGGGGGTGAGAGGAGAGTCTGTGAGGGGAGTGGGATGGTGGGGAGTAGAAGAGTCTATGAGGGTAGTGGGATGGTGGGGGTGAGAGGAGAGTCTGTGAGGGAGTGGGATGGTGGGGGTTAGAAGAGTCTATGAGGGTAGTGGGATGGTGGGGGTTAGAAGAGTCTATGAGGGTAGTGGGATGGTGGGGTGAGAGGAGAGTCTGTGAGGGGAGTGGATGGTGGGGGGGTTAGAAGAGTCTATGAGGGTAGTGGGATGGTGGGGGTGAGAGGAGAGTCTGTGAGGGGAGTGGGATGGTGGGGGTTAGAAGAGTCTATGAGGGTAGTGGGATGGTGGGGGTGAGAGGAGAGTCTGTGAGGGAGTGGGATGGTGGGGGATGAGAGGAGAGTCTGTGAGGGGAGTGGGATGGTGGGGGGTTAGAAGAGTCTATGAGGGTAGTGGGATGGTGGGGATGAGAGGAGAGTCTGTGAGGGGAGTGGGATGGTGGGGATGAGAGGAGAGTCTGTGAGGGAGTGGGATGGTGGGGGTTAGAAGAGTCTATGAGGGTAGTGGGATGGTGGGGGGTGACATTTACATTTAGTCATTTAGCAGACGCTTTTATCCAAAGCGACTTACAAGTGAGGATAACAATGGAAGCAACTTTAACAACACAAGGTACAAAAAGCATAAGTGCACAAAAAACTAGTCAGTTTAAACCCAGCGCAGTATACGATGCTAAGGATAAGAGAAAATTTTTTTTTTTTTTTTTTGAAAGGATCGATAGAAAGGAAGTAGGGCTCAGTGTTTGTCAGTCAGGTGTTGACGGAAGAGATGTGTTTTCAGGTGTTTTTTAAAGATGGCTACAGAGTCTGCTGATGAGAGGAGAGTCTGTGAGGGGAGTGGGATGGTGGGGGATGAGAGGAGAGTCTGTGAGGGGAGTGGGATGGTGGGGGGGTAGAAGAGTCTATGAGGGTAGTGGGGTGGTGGGGGTGAGAGGAGAGTCTGTGAGGGAGTGGCATGGTGGGGGTGAGAGAGGAGTCTATGAGAGGAGTGGGGTCAGCAAGGGTTAGAGTTCAGTAAAGAGACAGCTCTGGGGAAGAAACTGTTCTTTAGTCTGCTGGTTCTAGTCCGGAGGCACCTGAAACGCCTGCCGGAGGGGAGGAGGGAGAACAGTCTGTGGGCTGGGTGAGAGGAGTCTTTAAGGATGCTGCGAGCTCGACGCAGACAGCGCTTTCCTCTGGATGCTCGATGGCAGGAAGTGGAGTCCCTGTGATGCGTTGGGCAGTTTTCACCACCCGCTGCAATGCCTTGCGCTCATGACGAGCAGAGCAGCACCCATACCATACTGTGACACAGTTCGTCAGGATGCTTTCTATTGCGCAGCGGTAGAAGTTCACCAGGATGGCCGAGGAGAGCTGGTTCTTCCTCAGTGTCCTCAGGAAGAAGAGGCGCTGGTGAGCCTTCTTGACCAGGCTGGAGGTGTTGGTTGTCCAGGTCATGTCAGCCGAGATGTGGGTCCCCAGGAACTTGAAGCTGGAGACACGCCAACGCCCATTCCATTGATGTGGATGGTGTCGTGTGTGCCTCTTGACTCTTTCCTGAAGTCCACGATGAGCTCCTTCGTTTTGGTGGTGTTGAGGAGCAGGTTATTTTCGTTGCACCATGTGGACAGGTGCTGGATCTCTTCCCTGTAGGCAGTCTCATCGTTGTTGCTGATGAGACCAATCACTGTAGTGTCGTCTGCAAACTTGACGATGGCATTAGATCTAAACACAGGCTTGCAGTCGGAGGTGAAGAGGGAGTAGAGAAATGGGCTTAGCACACAGCCCTGTGGTACACCAGTGTTAAGTGTGATGGATGTGGAGCAGGTGGATCCAGATCGGACATTCTGGGGTCTGTTGGTCAGGAAGTCCAGAATCCAGTTGCAGAGTGAGCTATTGATGCCCAAGTCTTCAAGTTTGGCTATTAACTTGGTCGGGATGATAGTGTTGAATGCTGAGCTGAAGTCAACAAACATCATATGTGCATAAGAGTTCTTATTGTCCAGGTGGGTGAGCACAGAGTGCAGTGCCATAGCAACTGCATCCTCTATGCTCCTGTTACTGCGGTAAGCAAACTGATGCGAGTCCAATGTGGGTGGTATGGAGTCTTTTAGGTGTTCCAGGACCAGCCGCTCAAAGCACTTCATGATGATGGGTGTGAGTGCTACAGGGCGGTAGTTGTTAGGGCACCTTGGACTAGAGTGTTTTGGCACTGGCACAATGGAAGTGCATTTGAAGCATGTTGGTACAGCTGCTTGGGCAAGAGACAGGTTGAAAATGTCTGTAAAAACCCCAGCGAGCTGCTCAGCACATGCCCTGAGAACACGACCAGGGATGTTGTCTGGTCCAGCAGCCTTGTGTGTGCTGATCCGGCTCAGTGCCTTGCAGACATCAGTGGATGAGAGTGTGATTGGAGGGTGGTCAACTGAGGGTTTGAGCTTGGTTGCGGTTTCTCTGTTGTCTCTTTCAAAGCGAGCATAAAAGTCATTTAGCTCATTCAGGAAGTTGACATCGGTGGCTGCAGGGGTGGAGTGGGTGGGTTTGTAGTCACTGATGGCCTGGATGCCCTGCCACATGCGTCGAGGGTCAGAGTTGGAAAAGTGTCCCTCTATCTTCAGCTTGTAGCAGTGCTTGGCCTTTTTGATGCCCCTCTTCAGGTTTGCTCTGGATGTGCTGTAGGCTTGTGCATCTCCTGATCTGAAGGCAGTATTGCGTGTCTTCAACAGGAGTCGCATTTCCTTGTTCATCCATGGCTTCTGATTTGGGTATGTGGTGATCTGTTTCTGGGTTGTGACACTGTCAATGGTGGTATTAATATAATCCAATACAGAGGAGGTGTAGCAGTCAATGTCTGTGTGAGCACCACTTGTGGCTTGGGAAGCAAACATACTCCAGTCTGTGTGTAGAAACCTTTCCTGGAGTGTGAAATCTACCCCCGCAGGCCACACCTTGATGGTCTTCACCGATGGCTTCACACGGTTGATGAGGGGTGAATATTTGGGAGTGAGGAACAAAGAGATGTGGTCTGATTGTCCCAGGTGGGGGAGAGGTGTCGCCACATAAGCTCCAGCCATGTTTGTGTAGACATGGTCTAGGGTTTTGTTTCCTCTGGTGTGACAGGAAACATTCTGATGAAATTTGGGTAGCACAGTCTTTAAGTTAGAGTGATTAAAATCACCCGCAACAATAAACGCCGCTTCCGGGTGAAGAGTCTGTTGTTTACTGATGTCTGCATAAAGTTCTTTCATAGCAAGCTTGGCATCAGCATCCGGGGAAATATAAGCTGCAGTTATAATGGTGGAAGTGAACTCCCGCGGCAGATAGAACGGTCTACATTTAACCATGAGAAACTCTAGGTTAGCTGAACAATGGCTCCCAACAACAGCAGAGTTTGTGCACCAAGCTTTGATAATGTAAATACACAATCCGCCTCCCCTTGTCTTACCGGATTAAATGACTCAGTAAAAGTTATTAATAAGTGATGTGAAGAACTAAACAATGACTTACGATGCATTAAACGATTACGGGATAAGGGTGACGCTGATGTCAAGAAAAAGTTAGAGTTAGGGTCAATCTTCATCCAGCAGCAGCTGTTATAGGCCCGAGCAGCAGTGACATCCCCCCTCCTGCAGCATCTGACAGACCATCTCCTGCATCCACACACTCAAACAGGTCTATACATGCAGCAACATCCCCTGGTACCCTGTCCAGCCTGGACACTTGACAGGAGTCTCCAACGATCCAGTTCCACAGCAGCCAGGCCCTTATGGCTCTTCATCAGCAAAAGTACATCCTGTTGCACCAGGCTCTCCAAATTCTCCATTAACATACAACAAACTTTAACTTTCAGTTTTCCTTCTGTTCCTCTACAGTGTGTTGTCCATATGATTTAAAAAGAGTAAACACAATTCTTTGACAATAAATGGCTTCACCCAACCCAACCACTATGAGGGAAAAAAAAGTTAATTCATATTCTCTGAAAAATAGCCCAAAAAACAAAACAAAACTAATATATATATATATATATATATATATACATATATATATATATATATATATATATATATATATATATATATATATATATATATATATATATATATATATATATATATATATAAAAAAAAATATATATATATATATATATATATATATATATGTATATATATATATATATATTAGTTCGAACCCAGGTTCGAATCCCCCTCGGGGTGCTATCCAGTGTGGGTCCTTAGGCAAGACCCTTTGCGCTACTGCCTACCTCATAATGATGAGAGACAATAAATGCTATGAGAAGCCGGCTCAGACGTCGCCCGGCCAAACAAGGTCTGTGTCAGGTGTTGGGGAACCAGAGCAACTTGATGACAGATGGGCTACTGGAACAAGACGGAGATGGGCGAGATGCGATAACAAGGCTCTGTTGGAATGCTACTACTCCAGTAACCCTAGTCAGAGGGGTTACATGAAGAGAATGTGGGATGAATGGTTACTACGAAACCCACAATCCAGCCTTACATCGAAGCAACTAGTAGCTCAGTGTTCCAACATCCACAAGCGGCAGCTGCTATCACAACTTGAGATTGACGAGATACAACACAAAAAATGCTACGGCAAGGGGGAGCCAGGACGCAAGGTCAGAGGGGAGCCAACAGGTGCTCCCCAACCGGAGATTGGGTATGAAGCCCCAACAATTGAAATAACGCTGAGACAAGATCATGGCGAGAATGAATGCAAGGCAACCCCGATGCCAATTACAACGGCTAAGTGAAGTACCATCAGAAAGTCTCCTAGAAGATGTGAATGCAGCATTGAGTGCGATCCCTACCACATCCATCACTGAAACCAATGAGCTGCTATACACCTCCGCAGCAGTGATCCTCGAGATGCTTGGCTATAAGAGCAACCATTGGAGCCATGAGAAACAGTACCCACCATGGAAACAAAGGCTGGAGGCTAAGATCAAGCAGACACGTAGAGAAGTAAGCCAACTGACAGAGGCCAAGAAAGGTGCAATGAGAAAACCGGTACCCAAGAGGTACAACCAGATGCCCATACCTGAAGCACTTGAAAAAGACTCTCAGGTATGAAAAACTGGACAGCACCGGGCCCTGACAGGATCCACACCTACTGGCTAAAGAAGCTCACTGCACTCCACGAGCGCCTTGCAGCACAAATGAACCAGCTGCTAAAGGATGGGACGCACCCTGAATGGCTTACAGAAGGGCGTACAATCCTGATCCTGAAGGATCCCACAAAGGGTACAGTCCCATCCAACTATCGGCCAATAACCTGTCTCCCCACAACATGGAAGCTCATGTCAGGCATCATTGCGGCTAAGATAAGTGGGCACATGGATCAATACATGAGCAAAGCACAGAAGGGCATCGGCAAAGAAACCAGAGGAGCTAAACACCAACTCCTGGTTGACAGAACAGTCACCCAAGACTGCAGAACCCGACACACCAACCTGTGCACTGCCTGGATTGATTACAAGAAAGCATATGACTCAATGCCACACACATGGATCACTGAATGCTTGGAGATGTACAACATCAACAGGACTCTAAGAGACTTCATTGCAAACTCAATGAGGCTGTGGAAAACCACCCTTGAGGCCAATGGCAAGCCACTTGCACAAGTATCCATCAAATGTGGCATATACCAAGGAGATGCTCTATCCCCACTGCTGTTCTGCATAGGCCTGAACCCCCTCAGCCAAATAATCGACAAGACTGGCTATGGATACCGACTCAGGAATGGGGCCACCATCAGTCACCTCCTCTACATGGATGACATCAAGCTATACGCTAAGAGTGAGCGGGACATCGACTCACTACTATTTATCATCTACATATATCCACTCGGTGACATCATACGCAAGCATGGACTTCAGTTCCACTGCTATGCAGATGATTTTCAAATCTATCTCACCACCAGCTCCAATGCTCCATCTCTGCCTGACTCACTCACAGCATGTATTAGGGACATTAAGTACTGGATGTCCCGAAATTTCCTTAAATTGAATGATAAAAAAACTGAGATGATCCTGATTGGTTCTAATGCCACAGTCAAAACAATGAACCAGGCTTTTGATGTTCATGGAACTCACATTAAGCCTTCATCACTAATCCGTAACCTTGGTGTTCTATTCGATTCAAATCTATCTTTCGGCCCTCACATTTCTTCTATTGTTAAAAACTCCTTTTTCCATCTTCGTAATATTGCCCGTCTCCGATCTTCTCTCACTATTGCTGATACTGAAACCTTAATTCACGCATTAATCACTTCACGTCTGGACTATTGCAATGACCTATTTCTTGGTATGGTATGTACAGTATGTTCAAAACTCAGCAGCAAGAGTTCTCACCTCCACTAGGCGCTCTGCTCACATTACTCCTCTGCTTCATGACCTTCACTGGCTACCTGTAGCATCACGTATACATTTTAAAATATTGCTTCTAACATTCAAAGCATTAAATGGTCTTGCTCCCCAATATCTGTCTGACCTACTCTCCCCCTACCGCCCTGTCCGGTCCCTTAGATCAGCCGAACTCAGTCTGTTATCCACCCCACGTTTCCGTCTGTCTACTGTTGGTGGAAGGTCCTTTAGTTTAAATGCTCCCAAACTATGGAACGCGTTGCCTCTTACTCTACGAAACATCTCATCTGTGGATGTATTTAAGTCTCAGTTAAAAACCTATCTATTCAACAAGCATTTTGGGTAGTTACAACTATATGTTTCATGTGATGTGTATATATAGATGTATATGTAAGTGATTGTCTGTATGTACTTGTGAAATGTAAAGCGACCTTGAGCTACGGAAAGGTGCTATATAAATAAAACTTCTTCTTCTTCTTCTTCTTCTTCTTCTTCTTCTTCTTCACTGATCCACACCACCAGGATCTACAGCTCTGACATTGGGATGTCATTCGGGCTTGAGAAGTGTAGTCGAATGGTGACGAAGAGAGGGAAGGTAGTCCACACAGAAGGGATCTCACTCCCAGAAGGAACAATAGCAGACATTGAGGATGGTTACAAGTTCCTTGGAATACCACAGGCAAATGGCAACCTCGAAGAGGTAACAAGGAAAACAGCAACTGCCAAATACCTCCAACGAGTAAGGCAAGTCCTAAGAAGTCAGCTCAATGGCAAGAACAAGGCACGGGCAATAAACAGCTACGCCCTGCCAGTGATCAGATACCCTGCGGGAATAATAAGGTTGCCAAAGGAAGAGATACAGATCACAGACGTTAAGACACGAAAGCTCCTCACCATGCATGGAGGGTTCCACCCCAAATCCAGCACCCTGAGACTGTACGCTAGCCGTAAAGAAGGCGGCCGTGGACTAGTGAGTGTGAGCGCCACTATCCAGGATGAAACATCCAAGATCCACAAGTACATCAAAGATAAGGCCCCAACAGATGACGTGCTCAGTGAATGTCTCAGGCAATGGGGAACAGAGGAAGAGGAGCTGGAGGAGGGACCATCATGGGAGGACAAACCCTACATGGGATGTACCACCGAACATAACTGAAGTGGCTGATATCAAGAAATCCTACCAATGGCTAGAACGGGCCGGACTAAAGGACAGCACAGAGGCACTCATCATGGCTGCACAGGAGCAGGCCTTGAGCACCAGAGCAATAGAGGCCCAAATCTACCACACCAGACAAGACCCAAGGTGTAGGCTGTGCAAACAGGCCCCTGAGACAATCCAACACTTAACTGCAGGGTGTAAGATGCTGGCAGGGAAAGCATACATGGAGCGCCATAACCAAGTGGCTGGCATAGTGTACAGGAACATCTGTACGGAGTATGGACTGGAAACCCGAGGTCAAAGTGGGAAACACCTCCAAAGGTGATAGAGAATGACCGAGCCAAGATCCTGTGGGACTTCCAGATTCAGACTGACAGAATGGTAATGGCGAACCAACCAGACATTGTGGTGGTGGACAAACAGCAGAGGAAGGCCGTTGTGGTTGACGTTGCAGTACCAAGTGATTGCAACATCAGGAAAAAGGAACATGAGAAACTAGAGAAATACCAAGGCCTCAGAGAAGAGCTGGAAAAGGCTTGGAAGGTGAAGGTGACAGTGGTGCCTGTGGTCATCGGCGCACTCGGGGCAGTAACCCCCAAACTGGAAGAGTGGCTACAGCAGATCCCTGGAAGAACACCAGACATCTCGGTCCAGAAAAGTGCAGTATTAGGAACAGCAAAGATACTGTGCAGAACCCTCAAGCTCCCAGGCCTCTGGTAGAGGACCCGAGCTCGAAGGATGAGAGACCACCCGCGGAGGGTGAAGGACAAAGTTTTATAAAAAAAAAACTTTGTCCTTATATATATATATATAAATAAATAAAGATTCTGCCAGGGTTTGTAAACTTATGTGCACAACTGTACACCTTCTCCACCAACAGACCCCTCTAGAGTAACTGCTTCTGTGATGACCAATGATAAATGATAAGATAGTGTTTCTCTGAATATGAAATTCAGTTGACTTCCTTAAATAATCAGTGTGGCAGTAATTACACTGGCAATGCATTACAACACATCAAATTTTCAATGACAGGAAACTGTTCATAAAAGACAAACACATCAAGTCATTTTCCAAGTTCTGTTCTGGACACAGCAGGTTACACAGATACCCCAAAGCAAGACCAGTTAGACTCTTAAAAAAACGCACCGAGATCCAATAAAAAAATGTGGTTGTGCCTTATGGAAACAGTTAAAAGATGAGCTGCAGCATTTTGCACTAGCTGCAGACGAGAGCGTGAAGACTGGCCCATATATCATGACTTCAGTCTTTTTTCCATTAAAACATAAAAAGTTCATGGACATTCAAGCTTTAATGTCGTCAATGCACTCTAGAAGTTGATGGGCATAAAATACGTTATCACGTTTCAAAGGGACATAAATTGGAATTTTGTCAGCGTATATGTGAAACGAAATGCCATGTTTGTGAATAATTTGTTAGGGAGCCAAAGGCAGGACCCCAAAGCAGACACAGAAGTAGTGAGATTAGAAGAGGGTTTTATTGTACAAAAAAAAGCTTAAGGATCTGGCGTGGTTAAAGCGTGGCATAGTCCTGGCAAAGAAGTTCGTAGGCAGAGGAGACTGGAGGGAAAAGCACAAAAAACAAATTACAAACTTCCAGGCAAAACTTTACAAGATCAAAACTGCTAGGCCGTAGATTTCTACCACTGAGTAGACGGAACAATCTGGCGATGAGTGGAGGAAAGCTTGGAGGCTTTTTACTGTGGTTGATGAGTAATGAAGAACAGCTGCATCTGCCTCCCGACCACTCCAACCAGCCAGACCTAAAAACAACATGACCACACGAGGGAGACAAAGACTAGGGACACAAGACAACACACACTGGGCTAGACCATAACAACCCCTCAACGAACTCCTCCTGGTGTTGTACCAGGCTTGTCTGGAAATCTCAGATAAAAGTCGCTGATTAGTTCAGGGTCCAGAATGAGCTTACGAGAGACCTAAGGGCGTACTCACACTAGGCACGGTTGCCATGAACCGGGCCAGAGGACGATTGTCCCCCCTCCCCACTCCCCCTCTGGCCTGCACTCACATAGGCTTTCAGCATTCGTGCCGGAGCACGCTTACGTCATTATGGTGCGACGGTTTCGGGATAAACAGGAAGAGCGGCGCTCTCTGAACACAACGGAGTCCATTGCTCTGTTTTATTTGTGGATAATTTTGTGTCGTTTGGTACACGGTGGTCCACAGCCCTCTCACAGCCTGTTGTTAAACAGATTTGTCGCCTTAGTGGCGCGAAAATTTTCACGTAATCGTCGTGCTGCTCGTATGAGGAGGTTTGCAAGGTACCAGCTGAAGTGCAGCAAGGACTTTGCAGCTTTGATTACGGACTACAGTTCCGTACATCGACATGGTAAGAATTAATATAATGAAATGTCATTGAATACAATTGAAAAATGTATTGTGAAATTTGAAATACAATATGTGTATAATGTTTTTTGTAATTACGACAGTAGCGTTCTAAAGGTAATAATCATGTAACTTAATATAATTTGCTGGTTAATATTAGCTACATTCTTGTATTAAGACACCCGTATTCAACGGACACAACTGTTATGTATGCACTGGAGTAGTAGTTTGTTGTTTATTTAATTTCACTTCAAAGTGCTGTAAGGTAATTGTGTATGCATAAACTATATACAGTTAACAATATTTTTCCATTCTGCTGCAGGACCATATGGATTCGGCAGAGATCTGCTGTGTGGTGGCAGCATGTTCTCAGCAGCTGGACAGACTGTGAGTGGAAGGCTAATTTCAGAATGAGAAAGACATCATTCTTGCAGTTGTGCAACAGCCTGCAGCCGCACCTTCAAAGACAGACCACTTCATTCAGAAAACCAGTGCCCTTGGACCAACGTGTTGCAATATGCATATGGAGACTGGCCACAAATGTAGAGTTCAGAACCATCTCCCATTTATTTGGGATTGGTCAGCACTTCTCACAAAAAAAAAAAAAAAAAAAAAAAAAAAAACAGTATTTCACATAACACAACCATATGTATTTTGTATAAATGTTTTCTGGGAGCCTCTAGGTCTCGGCCTCCCTCCGCTCGGACAGCAGTGCCCTCTCCAAACTTCCTCTGCACCCCACCTCCCACCTGCTCCTTTTTCAGCTGAAAGAAGCTGCAGAGAAGCAGCAGCAACACGGAAGAGGTAAGATAAACAAATTCAGACAAACGTTTCATTTTATTTTATCTATTGAGATATTGAGTATGATAAACAGTGACAAAAATTGTATAAAACCTGAAATTAATATGAACGTAATGTATAACATGAGGAAAAATGCACAACTGCCATTTCCATGGAGACCGGGAGCGAGGTGGAAGTGGTCGTGGCAGACGAGAGGGCACTGAGCGAGAGGAGGAGAGGAAAGGGAGGAGGCTGAGAGTGGGTCCAGACGAGAGGAGGATTACCTCTTTGTAAGTTTATAAAGATAATACAAGTTTATAGACATTTGGGCCATAAGCTCATTTATAAAAGTAACAATATGTTACCAGAACCTGGGAAAAGAAAAAGAAAGGATTATGGATTTTTTTTTCTGGTTTGGTTCTGATGAATAATTGGAGACAGTGAATTCAACACACACTGTTTGGGTTCACAAAGAATGTTCTGACAGTAACACAAGATAACAGGGGTTTATAACATCCTCCCTTTCTTTGCTCACTTTCCGGAGCTAGAAATGTTTTGTTTTGTTTGTGGGAGCCTTTTGCATTAAAGAAACCTTTTAATGTTGAAAAATGCTTAGTTAAAAATATGGGTGACAGAAACAGATTGCACTGAACTGATGTGTTAAATAAAGTTTTATGATACTTAATTCGGAAAACTGTTTGACCTTCTGACAGGTCTGTCGATACAAATATAATCCACTTTTGGTTTTTATTGAATCTGTGGAAAACTATTTGGTAAACTAAACGACAAAATGAATGGGATTAAATATTGTTTTTGAGAAAAATACTGTTTTAAATAATTAGGAATTATTTCTAAAATTAATTTTTAAATGGTAATTTAATAATTAGTAATAACTATTACTGATTTCAAGTTTGGTTAATTTGAATAAATAAAGAGAAACAAGTCAATTTAATTTTACACTTGATGTTTAAGTTTCTGTTTAACATTAAGTGAGGTGCATTCTTTATGTGGACATAAATCTGAATGCCAAAATAGAAGAAACATGACCTTAGCAATTGATAATCTGTTTGAATCTGTTACAGTTGAGATTAATGGGGAAAAATGCAAAAACAAAAGGGTTTATTGTATTTATAGAAACACACTAAACAAAATTCTAATGATTTTTATGTGTGGGGATTTTAGAAGTAAATAAAGAAAGATTTACACAGAACTTTGTTGATTTTATGTTTAGTCTTGAAGGGAAACATAACGGTAGCTGAGCTAGTCATGGAGTTGTGGGGATACTCAACCCATAGATGGAAGGAGGACCGTTCCGTTAGCTAGCTCCGTTTGGCCATTAGACTCGGGATGGAAAATTAAAGTAAAGAAGAAAATGTAATTGATTATTAAATAAATTAATTTGAAGTAAATACAACAATTTTCTGAGAATGTTCTAATTAGAGGATTTAAAAAGGTAATATGAAAGAAATTATGAATTTAAAGAATTTCAAAAAGCTTGTGACAATAGATCATGAGAAACTAGTTCTGATCTATATAAATTATTTATGTTTGCATCAACTGAGTTAAAATGTATCACATTTGTGGATGATACCAATTACAGTTACAGGTAAAGACCTACAGCTGATGGTAACTTAAATTACAAGTGAGCTGAACAAAATGAAGTTTTAAATATAATAGAACCAAAAATTATGCTATTTGGAAAACATAAAGAAGATGAGTAATTCGAGATGCTAATTGATGAAACAACATAATAGAAAGTGGTAATTGGAAAAGTTGAGTTTAAATTAAATAATAAAATAAATAAAGTTAACATGACTGGAGAAGCACTTTTTTGTTTGTTCTTTATTTGGATGGAAGCCAACTACAAGTATACCAGTTCAGAACAGAAGCTTTTACAATTAATATAGCCACCACCAGTAAGAGCTAATATTAACATAGTTCTTTGAACTTATATCATCTTGGTTTACACCTGTGAAGGGAAGCACACCTGTGAGCAGGGCTAGTGACGGGAGTCACATGACTTCCTGTGACATCACTCTGAACTTGACAAACGTAGAGATCAGGGACAGGTGCAGTGCAAAGCAGAAGTCTGGAGGTTTTGTGAAAGTAAGACCATTAGACCAGCGTTGCCTGCTGACCGGAAACATGCGTCCTTAAAGGATCCTCGTTTTATTTGTGTTCACGTACAATGTGACGGAGAACATCGTGAGTCGAAACTCACACTTTAGGAGCCAAACAGCAGCTCCCTCAGGTTCATTTGAGAGCCCCATTTACATCGACGACAGAGGCGTACTTCGAAGGTGTCCTTAATGAATATAAGGCTAAAATTAAATTAGCATTGGGATTTGAATTTTTACCTTTTGAGACAAATTATGCAAATGTGGATTAAATATATGTATTGTGTATTTACAACCAACAAAGATTTATTACGCGAGAGATGCTGTAACTGTTAATTAAAACTGAAACTTAGAGAAAACTGGTCCAAGGACTGGCCAGAACAAAATAGCACTGAGCATGCTATTAGCTGAAAAGGGTGGGATCTACAAAAGGATTTTATCCAAATTAACACAGGCCTAGAAAACAACATAACCAAAGCCTTTGAGAAAGGACTTCACACTCTAGCAGAGGAATTGGCAGAGTATTCTGGAATAGAGGACTTGATCTTGACCTGGTTTTACCAAATATTTACAAAATATTTGGAAAATTTACTGGGATTTTATAATCTGTATTGAGATACAGTACATGTACTTGTTGTTGCACTTCCAAGTCTGATAACTTTTGCTTGTGTTACTTTCCATGTATCCGGAGCTTGTTGGTGAGATTGATGGCTGTGGCCATTGCTGGGTCAACATTCATGTACATGCACCTGCCGAACAACACTATGGTCAAGGCTTTTGACCTCCTACAGCTTCCACTGCATGATATAAAATCTCATGTATTGTTTACTTTGTTAAGCAAACCTCAGCCTGTACCACTTGTGACATGCTTGTACTTTTGCTTCATTCTTGCAACAGTTAAACCGGACCATTCCTTTTTAAATTATACTCTGTCTATGTGTCTCTCTGGATAATAAGGATAAAGAATTCTTATAACAGACAGACACTGGATTAACCATTTTTTCAATCTCATAAGGTCCAACATACCTAGGAGCCAGTTTCTTGCATTACACCTGTAAGGGTAGGTCTCGAGAAAATAGCCACACCTTCTGACCAGGTAAGTATGCAGGAGCAGGAGTACCCCTGCGGTCAGCGCTTCGTTGACTCTGAGCAGAGCCGCAAACCAGATCAGCATGGACCGCACGCCATATGCTTCGGCAACGACGAAGGTGACACCGGACAGATGGAACTGCCACCTCTTCTTCCTGTGTAGGAAATAAGGGTGGCTGGAAACCCAAGGAAGCCATGAAGGGAAACACAACGGTAGCTGAGCTAGTCATGGAGTTGTGGGCATACTCAACCTATAGATGGAAGGAGGACTGTTCCGTTAGCTAGCTCTGTTTGGCCATTAGACTCGGGATGGAAATCAGATGAGAGGCTGGCTGAGGCTCCTAGGGCTTGACAGAAAGCCTTCCAAACCTGAGAGGAGAACTGGGGCCCCCCGATCTGACACTATAGCCGATGGTATCCCGTGCAACCGAAAAGACCTGTTGGACCAGGATGTTAGCAGTCTCTAGCGCTGATGAAAGTTTGGGCAAAGGTACAAAGTGAACAGCTTTAGAAAAGCGGTCAACAATAGTCAATATAACAGTATTACCTTCTGAAGAGGGTAACCCAGTAACAAAATCCACCGCAATGTGGGACCAGGGGGGTGAGGGCACAGGAAGAGGATGCAACAATCCCACAGGTGGTGTGTGGGAGGATTTGCTGCGGGCACAGACGTCGCAGGCAGAGACAAATTTCCGATCATCCTTAAGGTACGTTCACACCAAACGCGAATTAAGCGTTAAGCGCGAGTGATTTACATGTTAAGTCAATGCAAAGACGCGATTAGACGCGCGAGGAAGTCCGAGGCGGCGCGAATGACGCGATTCGCGCGAATGAGGCGGCGCGAATGAGGCGGCGCGAATGAGGCGGCGCGAATGAGGCGGCGCGAATGAGGCGGCGAATAGCGAATAGCGCTTGAGCGGACGCTTAAACGCTGCGCCCAACGCTTCATTCGCGCAAGTTGAAAAATCTGAACTTTTGGAGAAATTCGCGTCGCGTTAACCAATCAGGAGCTTGTTCTAGTAGTGACGTGCTACGAACGGAGGCGGACCATAGAGGCAGAAATCCAAAACAACAATGGAGGACGAAGTTTTCGGGGCAGCCTGTGGAATACGAAACATCTTCGCCATTTTTCAGAGCCAGGAATCTTAAAAGTTCTTGCTCAAGGAAAGTGAGTGAGGGGTCGGAAACTCTGGTAAGTTGCAAAAACGCCTTTAATTCTTTAGAGTCGTATATATTGAGCCAACTAGCTAGCTAAAGCCTGAGCTAATTTGCCGTACTTTATAACTAGTTTTCCACCGCTGAGTTTATAGAGGATATGTGTTGTTTGTGACTGGTGTAATGTTCAAATGTTAACTTGTATTATAATTTAATAATATAATATGTATATTATATATATTGTCATGACAGAGCTGACTTTTGATGCCAATGAGCCTGGGCACCCCCCCTGCGAAAACCTGCTGCTGCAGCTTCCCCTGCCCCATCCACATCTGCTGCTGTATCCACAGGTGTGTACAGGCAATAAATACATATCATACACAATCATTTACAGTAAGCCCTCATAGCCTCTTACATTCAGATATAAACACAACCCTGGTGCTTTGTTAATGAGTTGATAATGTTTTTCTGCCTTTTTCATGTGTCATTTAATACAGAGCAACCAAAGAGAAGACCCCAGGAGAAGACCCAGTTCAGAAGCTCTCAGAACACATACTGTAGCTCCAGGTTCAGAGGATCTTCTCTTGAGTCTGGTCCCTTCTCTGCAGAAGTTACTGTCTTGGACGAAACAATTTGTCAAATTTCAAATACATACATTAATCTATGAAAGCAGCACAGTTCTGCTTCATTTGGAACCTAGTGTATAGTTTTTAAAATGATGCAGCTGTCACAGCAGGGAATAAACCAGACTCTCTCTGTTCTCCTCTCCTTCACTTTAGGATTCTATTATTCCTGCTCAGAAATAGTGCATTAAGTTTTGTGTATAGTTTCAATATTCCATTTTTTTTAAATAAATGTTTTATATAATCACCAAAGGTTTTGATGTGTTTGTCACAAACATTTCAATATTTCAGACTGATTTATTTAGAATAAATAGAAGAAAGTTTATAATATTCAGTATTTAAGACTAGATTACTTATGGTAAACACTTGTTCATTTTTATTATATTCTATTGCAAACACATCTACAATAGTACAGTAAGAAAACAGTTATTTATGATCAGACCAGTGTTGTATTAATGAGAAACGAGCCATGAGTCAGAGATTCCTTTTGGAGGCTGGCTCCATTTATTAAAGAAATAAAAACAAATAAGAGATACAACACACTGTTATAAATACAATTCTAAATACGATTTTATAGACATAATACTATATTGACTGTAGGACTGATAACTGTGTTCAGAAGACTGTAGTTGTCCACATATTAATTACTCATAATCACATCAAATATTGACTGGAGACAGATGGACAGACTTGAATAGAGCGTCAGTAGTTGCTGTCCTGCGGGAAATCCTCGCACCGACACGGGACAACAGGTCATCGAACTGGGGCCGGGTCAGTGGGAAGTACCGCTGAAAGCGGCCGTCATCCAGGCGCAGCTCCTGGAGAAGTTTGTGAAACTCACGGAGCTGGGTCCGCCTCTGAAGCATCCGATGTAACCCGACAGCGCCGAACGGGTTCACGCCGTTTTTCAGTCCTCCAAAGTAAATAGAGCACTGCTACTTTCTCGACAAAACCCATCTCAACCATTCTTCAACAAGACCGGAAGACAACCCGCCTGGCAGAAGCCCCTCCTATGACGCGATTTCGCATCTGTTGTTGAGTGAATTTCACGCGCGAATGAAGCGAATTTCACGCGCGAATGAAGCGAGTAAACTCAAAATGTTCAAGCGTCCAACTATGCGCGAATAGCGCGATTTATTCGCGCAATTCGCGTTTGGTGTGAATGCTGCTTTAGCCAGAGCAGGCCACCAGGACTTGAGACTGGACTGGTGTTGGGAAAAAAAGTCTATTACCGGGACAGTTGCCGGGGGCTGGCTCTGAGCGCAAGGTCTCTGTGACAACCTCCTCAATCTCCCAGTGAGCCGCCGCCACAATACAAGGTGGGGGAATGATGGGTTCTGGACTGAAAGCAGCTGACTCCGGAGTGAAGAGCCAGGTAGGCGAGTGTAAAATTAAACCTTCCTAAGAACAGGGCCCAACGTGCTTGGCGTAAGTTGAGTCTACGTGCAGAGCGAAGATAAGATAGGGTTTTGGGATCAGTCCAGATGACAAATGGACTTTGAGCCACCTCGAGGCAATGTCTTCATTTTTGGAGGGCCAAAACCACTGCCAATAGCTACCGGTTTCCTATATCATAGTTCCTTTCTGCAAAAATGGCAAAACCCAAATAACGTTGTAACTGCTTACGGTTAGTAGGAATGGGCCAGTCAACCACAGCTTGGACCTTGGCGGGATCTGCTTCTAGACTGCCTTGTTTGATGATGAAGCCCAGGAAGCTGACCTTAGAGATGTAGAATTTGCTCTTTTTGGCTTTCACTAGTCTCATTAATCTGAAGGAACAGAATTCTTCTGGTTTTCGAACATTTCTTAATATAAACAGAGAAACATTAATGTCATTTTTGGGATTTTATTTAAAATTACACAAATGAACAATGGTGAATAAAATGATGGGAACATGGAAAGGATTGACACAAAAAGGGATAAACACAGGGATAAACATTTGCTTTCAGAGGGTATCGTGAAACCAGGAATGTTTAGATATGTTAATCTATATTATTGAAACTTAACAAAAGGGGAATTTGAGGGAAGCAGCTTGCTCTACCAAGTCAGTGCTTTAACAGAATACGTTTTTATGACGCCAGGCTTTATGTGCCACGTGCAAAACTCACTCTGGTCGGGATCGGTGCAGGGAGAAAAGTGTCCTCCAGAATTTGGCAAATCTTGCCTGGTTTCCGAAAGGTAGAGTGGTCGGAACGTGCACGCCGCTCTAGACGGGTCGCTGTGCGGCGGGGTAGCGTTGAGGCGGAAACGTTCTGTTGAAGCTAGCTTTGTTAGGCCAGTAGCAGACTTCCGGATAGCGGGAAAAATTAAGTCTTTAAAAATAAACTGTGACTCACTGAAGAGTAGTCTTAGAGGTTGACTTTCACTGGTTCAAACTTGCTTCTGCGAGTGCTCGTTGGGTTAGGGCAAACGCGTGAGCAGGCATGGTCTTTAAAAATAAAAAGGCCAAAATAACTTCTGTCTGTTAGCAGGCTTGGAGGAAGCATTTTTAGCAGCCGTTTGAAGGAGGAAAAACTTTGCGTAGCAAGCTAGGCTCGCAGGCTTTAAACAAAGAAATTGTACTTGTTTCCACGAGGCCCGAAGCTTTCGGGAGGTCCCTTGGAACGGAACCTCCCGGGCGGTCCTGTTGGACCGCAGCAGAGAGAAGGCAAGAAGAGCTGCAAGAGCGGAAGGGGCAAGAGGAGAAGGGATGCACGAGAGCTTACGGGGATTTTTATAAAGTCCGGACTGACTTTCCGGAGAAGGGCGTAACTCTGGGAAGTTAAACTAAAGTTTAAAAAGGTGTAAACTAAGTTTTACAAACATTCCTTGCTTCGCGATGTATTTGTTGGGTTTTTATAAAACACACAAAACATTTACACTTGTTGGATTGTACAGAGAAAATGCATATGTCAGAATATTATTGAAACATTTCATTACATTTCATTAAAATAAAATGGAAACCGTAAACTGCGGTAAGGAGCCATTCTGTCACAACTCCGAGAGGCTAAAGAACGTTCTGGGTAAAGCTGAATCAACAACTTTATCTCCAAGAATGTATGGTTAAAAAGACATGGCGCCAGGGTCTGTACTGGTCCTGAGTCACCTTTGACCTGGTGAATGGCAGACCCAAGTTCCACTTGTTATGAAAGCAGAAACAAAGTCATTAATGACATTTCCTGTCCTTAACAAAACACTTTGGGCCGTCCTCTATCTGAAAGAAAACAGTGTTGACCAAGTCTTCTTCCAGGCTTCAGATTCAAGCTTGTCTCTGAAGGCCTCTGGCAATGATGGTGAAAACAAACAGTTGTTAATCCTGAAGACTTCTTAGTCTTACAACAGATGTTACTGTATGTGTGGAATTCTGGAGACTGATCTGCTACAGCAGGGGTGCTCAATACGTCGATCGCGATCGACCGGTAGATCGCGAGGTAGTTTTGGTAGATCGCATGACATAAAAAAAAAAAAATAGCCAATCATCCATTAAATCTCTTGATTGACATACAGGGCAGCCAGTCAGATGAAATCTGAATTTTTCTGACGCTTAGGTCACTGCGCAGGTGCAAACAACGGCGCTAAGTGCAGCAAAACTAACACTTCAGCGACTTACCTCCAACTTTTAAACAGTGGTGGACAGTAACGAAGTAAATGTAATTCGTTACTGTACTTAAGTATTTTTTTCCAGTATCTGTACTTTACTAAGTATTTCCATTAAGGGATACTTTTTACTTTAACTTCACTACATTTCAAAGTCAAATATCTTACTTTTTACTCAATTACATTTTGCAAAATTAGTCGTTCCTTGTGTTGCCATTAAAAATTTTTGTAGAAGAAGACCTCAAAGACGCGTCTCAGTGGGAGTGTCAGGACCGGCTCAATAGAAGCCTCATTCTCTACACGCGAGCTGATAAACATGAAAATAACAAATAAAAAATACACCTGTGATGAAGCTTTGGTATTAGTAATGGCTGACTCTGATTCTGAGGGAGAACATCTACCTTTAGAGTCTTTTCAGCCGAGTGAAAGTGAGAATGAGCGAGAGTGAGTGCGTGTGTAACTTGGACAGCGGCGCCGCTGCTCGTGCCTTTCTCAGTGTCTCTCATAAAGCACACGCTGTTTTTCCCACATTTTGCCAAACATCAGTGAAAGAAACAGGAGGAAACTAGTCGCTCTGGCCGCGGTAGTGAAGGGGAGGATGGGAAGGGAAGCCGTGAGCGCGTAGCACCTGCAGCTTTACCTTTAGCACCTGCAGCTTTATATTTAGCACCTGCAGCTTTACCTTTAGCACCTGCAGCTTTACCTTTAGCACCTGCAGCTTTACCTTTAGCACCTGCAGCTTTACCTTTAGCACCTGCAGCTTTACCTTTAGCACATGCTGCTTTACCTTTAGCACAGGTGATAGAAGCCGGGGCGGGTGTACTGCAGTGGCCGCGGTAGTGACAGGGAGTTTGGGAATAATGCGGCTTCTATTGACAGCTGTTTGGGACAAATACGTGTTGTTCATCCTGACACTTTACCCAGTCGAGGAGGGAGAGGCAGGGGTAAACATAGTCAGCGAGAATGTGCTAATCAAAGCAGCGATTGTAATAAAAGTGATGGCTGTGTGCTGTGCTTTATGAGAGGTCCCACACTCTAAAAAACTACTAACTATGCCTCATGGATGGATAAGAAAAGATAAAGCAACTGCAACCACACACATACAGTACATGTGTATATTTCTCATAACTATTTGCATACGTTTTACTAGTTATGGTATATTAGGAGTTGTAGTTTTTCTTTATTTTGGTAATGTTGCTTTTACAAATTACTGTTATAAAATTTATTTCAGAAAAAGAAAAAAAAACTATTATAATATGTATAGTATGTGCATTAGTGTGTATGTACTGTAAATAACATAACCGCCAATATATAATGTCATGGTATGCAAATTATATGCAAATTAGATGCTTAAAATTTATTTACTTATATACTTTGGGTCATACCTGACATTTTTCTAGTTTAGAGTAGGACTCTATCTCTTATCATTTTCAAACCACAGCCTTTTGAAATTTGGATCTCAAAAATCTGTATTTTTTAAATAAACCCTGGCGCCTAAAGGGGGTAAGAGGCTGACAAAAACTATATGGGCATTATAGCCATAATAAATGATAGTACTTGGATACTTAAGTACATTTGAAGGCAAATACTTTTGTACTTTTACTCAAGTGAAAGTTAAAAGGGAGTACTTTGGATTTTACTGAAGTAATATTTTACCTAGTGTCTGTACTTTAACTCAAGTACTTGGTTTGTGTACTTCGTCCACCACTGCTTTTAAATCTTCTCTTAAACTTAAGAAAGGGTATAAAAATGAATGAGGGAGCTGGACCAAGTAAGAAGACAAAAACTTAACGCTTTCATACGGGATGGGAGGAGGACTTTTTTTTATGATGACATTTTCTTTTCAAAGTGCGTTTGCCTCATCTGTCAGCAGCTACTGTCCGGACTATGCATCCCTGGCTGATTAAATTCAGTGCAAGTCATCAGTGCAAGTCATTCAGTGCAAACCTATATATATATATATATTTTTTTTTTAATATCTCAATGAGGTTTCACCTGGTTAAATAAAGGACATATATATATATATTAGGGCTGAACGATATATCGTTATCGTATCTATATCTAGATATGAACTTTCAAGATATTACTATTGAAAAAAGCAACGATATAGACGATATAGATTCCCCCTCCTCGCCCTGCATACAACTGTGGCGGCACAGTGGCAGAGTGGTTAGCTCTCCTGCCTCACAGCAAGAAGGTCCTGGGTTCAACCCCATCCAAGGCAGGGCCTTTCTGTGTGGAGTTTGCATGTTCTCCCTGTGTCTGCGTAGGTTTCCTCCGGGTACTCCGGTTTCCCCTACCACCAAAAACATGTACAATAGTCCCCCCCCCAAACACACATGGGGCCAGGTCATGTTTGTAAATGAGAATTGGTTCTCAAACAGTTTACCTGGATAAATAAAGGTTAAATAAAAAAATAAAAACTCTGGCAGTCACAACAAACATCAGTTTTACGGGTGCCCTTGAATGCACCGCTAAAGCCAGCACGCACACATGGTGATGCATCATTGCTTGTCACGTGACACACCGCAGCAGCAACAGCGCTGAATGAACGATGATCTGCTTTTATGTAATTTTTTTTTATTCAGAATATTCACAAATGTGTTAGCTATGGCATGAAATATCTGATATTCCGATTGTCAAAGAAGATTGAAGATAAAAGAAAAAACACTTTAGGTTGTAGTGTAGGCGGAGCTAAAGAGGAAGGTTTTTAACCTCCCCTTGAACATTGTTAAAGCTGAGGCTGTTCCAGGTTTTTGCTGCATGAAACTTAAACGCTGCTTCACCCTGTTTAGTTCTAACTCTGGGCACGAGCAGAAGGCCGGTCCCAGATGTTCTCAGAGTCCGAGGAGGTTCATAAGCAACTAGCATGTCAGAGATATATTCTGGTGCTAAACCATTAAGACTCTTGTAAACCAGCAGTGCTGTTTTAAAGTCTATTCTCTGAGAAACAGGAAGCCAGTGCAGAGATTTTAAAACTGGACTGATGTGGTTGTACTTCCTGGTTTTGGTTAGAACTCGAGCAGCCGCGTTCTGAATAAGCTGCAGCTGTCTTAACCCTCGTTTTGAGAGACCAGTGAGCAGGCCGTTACAGTAATCTAACCTGCTGGAGATTAAAGCATGGATAAGTTTCTCTAAGTCTGGTTGAGACATCATCCCTTTGACGCTGGAAATGTTTTAAGGTGATAAAATGCAGATGATGTAATTGACTTAATGTGACTGTGGAAATTCAAGTCTGAGTCCATGATGATCCCTAGATTTCTAACCTGATTTTTACATTTTAGAGAAAGAGACTCGAGGTGACTGCTGACACTTTCTCTTTGTTTCTGTGGCCCAAAGATGATTAGTTCAGTCTTGTTTCTGTTCAGTTGGAGAAAATTATTTTGCATCCACATGTCAATCTGTTCGATGCAGTGACACAGTGAATGGATTGGTCCATTTTCACCTGCTGTGAGTGAAATGTAAATCTGAGTGTCATCTGCATAATTATGGTAGGACACGTCATAGCTGCGTATTAACTGGCCTAAAGGAAGCATGTAGAGATTGAATAATAATAATAATAATAATTAAAGCCGCAAGCGGCGATAAAGGCCCTCGCCTCCCTTGAGACCGCGGGGACACATGCACTCGGAGGATTGCATTTCGTGCTTTAAAGCGTAAACTTCACGGTAATGTCAAATAACCGGGCCTGTGCTACTGCTTGGGCCTGTTACACCACCTTGTAACCTAACTTTAGAGTTAAAGGTCTCCACAATCCCTGGTTTTCCTGGGAGCTGTCTGAACCTTTGGAAATAAAAAATTATGCTTGGGCTAAGGCGAGAAAAACAAAGTACTGGCTGGAGATTTGAGATGACTCAGGAATCGCTGCACCCCCCTGTTTAAAAAGGCAAAATGTAAATATAACTTGTCTAAAAGTACAAGGTTACAAGTTCCAAATGATTCTGAGGAGTTTTCTAAGACTCTAGCCTTGGCTCTGGAGGGGCCTCCTCTAAAGGAAGGATCCTGGCAATTGGGAAATGGCATTTATTTCCCAAAGAAATGGCTGCCTCTTCACAGACTCATTACGACCACAGCCACAAATCTATCAAAAACAAATTGATCATTTTTTGGCACACGTGTCTAGATGATACTCACCAAATTTGGAGCTGTTTAGATGAAAAGCCTTTAGACACAAGGGGTGCAATTTAGGTGGTCATACACCCAACATAGTAGATTTCCTGTTGAGTTTACGATATGGCTGTAATACATTTTTCTGTTCGCCCTGAGGTGTCCTATGGATGTACCAAGTTTCATTTTTCTACGTTGGAAAAAGTTACTTTCACTTTCCATAGGCCCAATGTATTTTGACTTTTGTAGGGTCGCCACTGAGTCATTTTTTCATATTTTTTTCGGCGACTTCAAATACATAAATTTTTCGAGCTTGAAGTCTGGGACCAATAAAAATGACTTTTAGTTGCACGTTTACTGGGTCAAATTGAGGATCATTTTGCAGAAAAATTATAATAAAAAAAAATATACCAAATTATAATAAAATAATATATAACTCGAGCAAAAAAGTCTAGAAAAACACTTGTCTCTTTTACATACATGTGTTTAGCTCATTTTGGCCAAGTTTGGTGTCTGTGGAATGAAGCAGCTATTTTCTGAGTTCTTTTAAAAGAGGTGTATTTTAAGTCGGTTCACATTTTCAATTCAAAATGGCCGCCTTCCCGTGTGTGATAGGGTGTGGTCCCCATTGGCTTTTTGTTCATAAGCCCATGCTGGATGTGTGTACCAAGTTTCATTTGCCTACAACAAACTAAAATTTTCACTTCCCATTGACTTTTTCCAAATATTTGGGACGTTGCTATGGCAACACATTTATAGTTAGGGGGTGGTTGTCATTGGCTTTTATGCTCGTCATGACATAAGAGATGTGTGTACCAAATTTTAGGTCTCTATGACAAACTAAATTCTTGGGTCCCATTATAAGTTTGTAGGGGCGCTGGAGAGCCATTTCTAAAGATAACCCTTTATTTACATATTTTTGTGTTCAGGTCATGAATGTGCACAAACGCCTTTTGGGTCCAACTCGATCCGAGAAGCCGTTTGAGAGTTAAGAGACGTTTTATTTTCACAAAATGGCCACCTTGTTACAGGCTTGCCACACCCATACCCGATAAGATATCAACAACAAAGTCACAACTTTGGTTGGCACATGTGTCTAGATGATACTCACCAAATTTGGGGCCATTTAGATTAAAACACAATGATTTGCATCTTTCTGCGCAAGGGGTGCGATTTAGTGGTCACGCCTTTCACCCACATGGCGGACTTCCTGTTAAGTTTAGGGTGTGACTGTCATTGACTTTTCTGTTTGCCCTGAGGTGTCCTATGGATATACCAAGTTTCATTTTTCTACGTTGGAAAAAGTTACTTTCACTTTCCATAGGCCCAATGTATTTTGACTTTTCTAGGGGCCGCCACTGAGTCATTTTTCGTATTTTTTTTTTCGGGGACTTCAAATACATAAATTTTTTGCTGGGCTTGAAGTCTGGGACCAATAAAAATGACTTTTAGTTGTTCGTTTACTGGGTTAAATTGAGGATCATTTTGCAGAAAAATTATAATAAAAAATATACAAAATTATAATAAAAAAAAATATAACTCGAGCAAAAAAGTCTAGAAAAACACTTGTCTCTTTTACATACATGTGTTTAGCTCATTTTGCCCAAGTTTGGTGTCTGTGGAATGAAGCAGCTATTTTCTGTGTACTTTTAAAAAGAGGTGTATTTTAAGTCGGTTCACATTTTCAATTCAAAATGGCCGCCTTCCTGTGTGTGATAGGGTGTGGTCCCCATTGGCTTTTTGTTCATAAGCCCATGGTGGATGTGTGTACCAAGTTTTATTTGCCTACAACAAACTAAAAATTTCACTTCCCATTGACTTTTTTCACATTTTTGGGACGTTGCTATGGCAACACATTTATAGTTAGGGGTGGTTGTCATTGGCTTTTATGCTCGTCATGACATAAGAGATGTGTGTACAAAGTTTTATGTCTCTATGACAAACTAAATTCTTGGGTCCATTATAAGTTTGTAGGGGCGCTGGAGAGCCATTTCTAAAGATAACCCTTTTATTTACATATTTTTTGTTCAGGTCATGAATGTGCACAAACGCCTTTTTGGGTCCAACTCGATCCGAGAAGGCGTTTGAGAGTTAAGAGACGCTTTATTTTCACAAAAATGGCCACCTCGTTACAGGCTTGCCACACCCATACCCGATAAGATATCAACAACAAAGTCACAACTTTGGTTGGCACACGTGTCTAGATGATACTCACCAAATTTGGGGCCATTTAGATTAAAACACAATGATTTGCATCTTTCTGCGCAAGGTGCGATTTTAGTGGCGCGCGTTTCACCCCCACATGGCGGACTTCCTGTTAAGTTTAGGGTGTGACTGTCATTGACTTTTCTGTTTGCCCTGAGGTGTCCTATGGATATACCAAGTTTCATTTTTCTACGTTGGAAAAAGTTACTTTCACTTTCCATAGGCCCAATGTATTTTGATTTTCTAGGGTCGCCACTGAGTCATTTTTCGTATTTTTTTGACTTCAAATACATAAATTTTTCGCGAGCTTGAAGTCTGGGACCAATATAATGACTTTTCTGCATGTTCACTGGGTCAAATTTAGGATCATATGGGGAGAAGAAGAAAGAGAAAAAAAAAAAAAAAAAAAATTCCGAGCAAAAACAATAGGCCCTCCCGGCCATCACCGGCTCGGGCCTAAATATATAACTCGAGCAAAAAAGTCTAGAAAAACACTTGTCTATTTTACATACATGTGTTTAGCTCATTTTGCCCAAGTTTGGTGTCTGTGGAATGAAGCAGCTATTTTTTGTTGTTTTTTAAAAAAGAGGTGCATTCTAAGTCGGACCAAATTTTTAATTCAAAATGGCCGCCTTCCCGTGTGTGATAGGGTGTGGTCCCCATTGGCTTTTTTGTTCATAAGCCCATGCTGGATGTGTGTACCAAGTTTCATTTCCCTACGACAAACTAAAATTTTCATTTCCCATTGACTTTTTCCAAATATTTGGGACGTTGCTATGGCAACACATTTATAGATAGGGGGTGGTTGTCATTGGCTTTTATGCTCGTCATGACATAAGAGATGTGTGTACCAAATTTCATGTCTCTATGACAAACTAAATTCTTGGGTCCCATTATAAGTTTGTAGGGGGCGCTGGAGAGCCATTTCTAAAGATAACCCTTTATTTACATATTTTTTGTTCAGGTCATGAATGTGCACAAACGCCTATTTGGGTCCAACTCGATCAGAGAAGGCGTTTGAGAGTTAAGAGACGCGTTTATTTTCACAAAATGGCCACCTCGTTACAGGCTTGCCATACCCGATAAGATATCAACAACAAAGTCACAACTTTGGTTGGCACATGTGTCTAGATGATACTCACCAAATTTGGGTCCATTTAGATTAAAACTTTAGACAATGATTTGCATCTTTCTGCGCAAGATAGTGCGATTTTAGTGGCAGTTTCACCCCACATGGCGGACTTCCTGTTAAGTTTAGGGTGTGACTGTCATTGACTTTTCTGTTTGCCCTGAGGTGTCCTATGGATGTACCAAGTTTCATTTTTGTACGTTGGAAAAAGTTACTTTCATTTTCCATAGGCCCAATGTATTTTGATTTTCTAGGGTCGCCACTGAGTCATTTTTGTATTTTTTTCGGGACTTAAAATACATAAATTTTTCGCTGAGCTTGAAATCTGGGACCAATAAAATGACTTTTAGTGCATGTTCACTGGGTCAAATTTAGGATCATATGCAGAAGAAGAAAGATAAAAAAAAAAAAAAAAATCCGAGCAAAACAATAGGCCCTCCCGGCCATCACCGGCTCGGGCCTAATAATTAAACATAGCGGCGATAAAGGCCCTCACCTCCATTGAGACCGCGGGGACACATGCACTAGGATTGCATTTATTGCCTTAGCATAAACTTCACGGTAATGTCAAATAACCGGGCCTGTGCTACTGCTGGGGCCTGCTACACCACCTTGTAATTTAGAGTTAAAGGTCTCCACAATCCCTGGTTTTCCTGGGAGCTGTCTGAACTTTTGAAAATAATAGATTATGCTTAGGCTAAGGCAAGAAAAACAAAGTACTGGCTGGATATTTGAGATGACTCAGGAATCGCTGCACCCCTGTTTAAAAAGGCAAATGCAAATATAACTTGTCTAAAAGTACAAGGTTACAAGTTCCAAAGGATTCTAAGGAGTTTTCTAAGACTCTAGCTGTGGCTCTGGAGGGGCATCCTCTAAAGGAAGGATCCTGGCAATTGGGAAATGGCATTTATTTCCCAAAGAAAAGGCTGCCTCTTCACAGACTCATTACGACCACAGCCACAAATGTATCAAAAAACAAATTGATAATTTTTTTTGGCACACGTGTCTAGATGATACTCAAACAAATTTGGAGCTGTTTAGATGAAAAGCCTTTTAGACAGAAGGGTGCGATTTAGGTGGTCACGCATTCCACCCAACATAGTAGATTTTCTGTTGAGTTTACGGTATGGCTGTAATAAACTTTTCTGTTTGCCCTGAGGTGTCCTATGGATGTACCAAGTTTCATTTTTCTACGTTGGAAAAAAGTTACTTTCACTTTCCATAGGACCAATGTATTTTGACTTTTCTAGGGGTCGCCACTGAGTCATTTTTTGTATTTTTTTCGGGACTTAAATACATAAATTTTTCTGAGCTTGAAATCTGGGACCAATAAAAATGACTTTTAGTTGTACGTTTACTGGGTTAAATTGAGGATCATTTTGCAGATAAAATATGATAAAAAATATATATACCGAATTATAATAAAAAAAAATATAACTCGAGCAAAAAAGTCTAGAAAAACGCTTGTCTATTTTACATACATGTGTTTAGCTCATTTTGCCCAAGTTTGGTGTCTGTGGAATGAAGCAGCTATTGTCTGTGTTCTTTTAAAAAAGAGGTGTATTTTAAGTCGGTTCACATTTTCAATTTAAAATGGCCGCCTTCCCGTGTGTGATAGGGTGTGGTCCCCATTGGCTTTTTTGTTCATAAGCCCATACTGGATGTGTGTACCAAGTTTCATTTGCCTACGACAAACTAAAATTTTCCCTTCCCATTGACTTTTTCACATATTTGGGAGCGTTGCTATGGCAACACATTTATAGATAGGGGTGGTTGTCATTGGCTTTTATGCTCGTCATGACATAAGAGATGTGTGTACCAAATTTTATGTCTCTATGACAAACTAAATTCTTGGGTCCCATTATAAGTTTGTAGGGGCGCTGGAGAGCCATTTCTAAAGATAACCCTTTTATTTACATATTTTTTGTTCAGGTCATGAATGTGCACAAACGCCTTTTGGGTCCAACTCGATCCAAAAGGCGTTTGAGAGTTAAGAGACGTTTTATTTTCACAAAAATGGCCACCTCGTTACAGGCTTGCCACACCCATACCCAATAAGATATCAACAACAAAGTCACAACTTTGGTTGGCACATGTGTCTAGATGATACTCACCAAATTTGGGGCCATTTAGATTGAAACACAATGATTTGCATCTTTCTGCGCAAGGGGTGCGATTTTAGTGGCGCGTTTCACCCCACATGGCGGACTTCCTGTTGAGTTTAGGGTGTGGCTGTCATTGACTTTTCAGTTTGCCTTGAGGTGTTCTATGGATGTACCAAGTTTCATTTTTCTACGTTGGAAAAAAGTTACTTTCACTTTCCATAGGCCCAATGTATTTTGACTTTTCTAGGGGCCGCCACTGAGTCATTTTTGTATTTTTTTCCGGGACTTCAAATACTTAAATTTTTCGCCGAGCTTGAAAAATTGGACCAATAAAAAAGACTTTTCGTGCATGTTCACTGGGTCAAATTTAGGATCATTGTGCAGAAAAAGAAAGAGGAGAAAAAAAAAATCCGAGCAAAAACAATAGGCCCTCCCGGTCATCACCGGCTCGGGCCTAAATATATACCGAATTATAATAAAAAAAATATAACTCGAGCAAAAAAGTCTAGAAAAACACTTGTCTATTTTACATACATGTGTTTAGCTCATTTTGCCCAAGTTTGGTGTCTGTGGAATGAAGCAGCTATTTTCTGTGTTGTTTTTAAAAGAGAGGTTGTATTCTAAGTCGGTTCACATCTTCAATTTAAAATAGCCGCCTTCCCGTGTGTGATAGGGCGTGGTCCACTTTGGCTTTTTTGTTCATAAGCCCATGGTGGATCTGTGTACCAAGTTTCATTTGCCTACGACAAACTAAAATTTTCACTTCCCATTGACTTTTTCCACATATTTGGGACGTTGCTATGGCAACACATTTATAGATAGGGGGTGGTTGTCATTGGCTTTTATGCTCCTCATGACATAAGAGATGTGTGTACCAAATTCCATGTCTCTATGACAAACTAAATTCTTGGGTCCCATTATAAGTTTGTAGGGGGCGCTGGAGAGCCATTTCTAAAGATAACCCTTTTATTTACATATCTTTGTGTTCAGGTCATAAATGTGCACAAACGCCTTTTTGGGTCCAACTCGATCCGAGAAGGCGTTTGAGAGTTAAGAGACCTTTTATTTTCACAAAAATGGCCACCTCGTTACAGGCTTGCCACACCCACACCCGATAAGATATAAAAAAAAAAGTCACAACTTTGGTTGGCACACGTGTCTAGATGATTCTCACCAAATTTGGGGCCATTTAGATTAAAACACAATGATTTGCATCTTTTTGCGCAAGGGGTGCGATTTTAGTGGCCATGCGTTTCACCCCACATGCCAGACTTCCTGTTTAGTTTAGGATGTGGCTGTCATTGACTTTTCTGTTTGCCCTGAGGTGTCCTATGGATTTATCAAGTTTCATTTTTCTACGTTGGAAAAAAGTTACTTTCACTTTCCATAGGCCCAATGTATTTTGACTTTTCTAGGGGTCGCCACTGAGTCATTTTTTGTTTTTTGTTTTTCGGGGACTTCAAATACATACATTTTTCGCCGGGCTTGAAGTCTGGGACCAATAAAAATGACTTTTCATTCATGTTCACTGGGTCAAATTTAGGATCATAGGTGGAGAAGAATAAAAAAAATAAAAATAATTAAAGCCGCAAGCGGCGATAAAGGCCCTCGCCTCCATTGAGAGGGACACATGCACTCGGAGGAGTGCATTTCGTGCTTTAAAGCGTAAACTTCATGGTAAAAGGATTCTGAGGAGTTTTCTAAGACTCTAGCCGTGGCTCTGGAGGGGCCTCCTCTAAAGGAAGGATCCTGGCAATTGGGAAATGGCATTTATTTCCCAAAGGTTGCCTCTTCACAGACTCATTACGACCACAGCCACAAATGTATCAAAAAACAAATTGATAACTTTTTTTTGCACACGTGTCTAGATGATACTCACCAAATTTGGAGCTGTTTAGATAAAAAGCCTTTAGACAGAAGGGGTGCGATTTAGGTGGTCACGCATTCCACCCAACATAGTAGATTTTCTGTTGAGTTTACGGTATGGCTGTAATAAACTTTTCTGTTTGCCCTGAGGTGTCCTATGGTGTACCAAGTTTTGTATTTCTACATTTGAAAAATTACTTTCATTTTCCATAGAACCAATGTATTTTGACTTTTCTAGGGTCGCCACTGAGTCATTTTTCATATTTTTTTCGCCTTCAAATACATACATTTTTGCCGGGCTTGAAGTCTGGGACCAATAAAATGACTTTTAGTTGCACGCTTTACTGGGTCAAATTGAAAATCATTTTTCAGAAAAATTATAATAAAAAAAAATATACCAAATTATAATAAAAAAAAATATAACTCGAGCAAAAACGACAAGAAAAACGCCTGTCTATTTTACACACATGTGTTTAGCTCATTTTGCCCAAGTTTGGTGTCTGTGGAATGAAGCAGCTATTTTCTGTTGTTTTTTAAAAGAGAGATTGTATTCTAAGTCGGTTCACATCTTTAATTTAAAATGGCTGCCTTCCCGTGTGTGATAAGGTGTGGTCCTTTTTGGCTTTTTTGTTCATAAGCCCATGCTGGATGTGTGTACCAAGTTTCATTTGCCTACGACAAACTAAAATCTTTACTCCCCATTGACTTTTTCCACATATTTGGGACGTTGCTATGGCATGGGGTGCACGTGGCAGAGTGGTTAGCACTCCTGCCTCACAACAAGAAGGTCGTGAGTTCAAACCCGCTGACCCAAAACATTTCTCGGCCGACTCTGGTCTTTCTGTGAGGAGTCTGCATGTCCTCCACGTGTTACCGTGGGTTCACTCCGGGTACTCCGGCTTCCTCCCACCGTCCAAAGACATGTATGTATAGGTTAATTGGCAACTCTAAAGTGTCCCTAGTGAATGAATGTAAGAGTGAATGGTTGTCTGTCATTGTCTGTCTAAATGTCAGCCCTGCGACTAACTGGCCACTGTCCAGGGTGTACCCCGCCTCAGGCCCAAAGCTGCTGGGATAGGCTCCAGTCACCCGCGACCCCTAACGGGACTAAGCGGTAGAAAATGAATGAATGAATGAATGAATGAATGAATGCTATGGCAACACATTTATAGATAGGGGGTGGTTGTCATTGGCTTTTATGCTCGTCATGACATAAGAGATGTGTGTACCAAATTTTATGTCTCTATGACAAACTCAATTCTTGGGTCCCATTATAAGTTTGTAGGGGACGCTGGAGGGCCATTTCTAAAGATAACCCTTTATTTACATATCTTTGTGTTCAGGTCATAAATGTGCACAAACGCCTTTTTGGGTCCAACTCGATCTGAGAAGGCGTTTGAGAGTTAAGAGACGTTTTATTTTCACAAAAATGGCCACCTCGTTACAGGCTTGCCACACCCATACCCGATAAGATATCAAAACATAGTCACAACTTTGGTTGGCACACGTGTCTAGATGATACTCACCAAATTTGGGGCCATTTAGATTAAAACACAATGATTTGCATCTTTTGCGCATGGGGTGCGATTTTAGTGGCCGCGCGTTTCACCCCACATGGCGGACTTCCTGTTGAGTTTAGGGTGTGGCTGTCATTGACTTTTCAGTTTGCCTTGAGGTGTCCTATGGATGTACCAAGTTTCATTTTTCTACGTTGGAAAAAAGTTACTTTCACTTTCCATAGGCCCAATGTATTTTGACTTTTCTAGGGTCGCCACTGAGTCATTTTTCGTATTTTTTTCGGGACTTCAAATACATAAATTTTTTGCCGAGCTTGAAGTCTGGGACCAATAAAAATGACTTTTAGTTGCACGCTTTACTGGGTCAAATTTAGGATCATTTTGTAAAAATTTTTTATAAAAAATATATACCAAATTATAATAAAAAAAAATAAAACTCGAGCAAAAAAGTCTAGAAAAACGCTTGTCTATTTTACATACATATGTTTAGCTCATTTTGCCCAAGTTTGGTGTCTGTGGAATGAAGCAGCTATTTTCTGTGTTCTTTTAAAAAGAGGTGTATTTTAAGTCGGTTCACATTTTCAATTCAAAATGACCGCCTTCCCGTGTGTGATAGGGTGTGGTCCCCATTGGCTTTTTTGTTCATAAGCCCATACTGGATGTGTGTACCAAGTTTCATTTGCCTACAACAAACTAAAAATTTCACTTCCCATTGACTTTTTCCACATTTTTGGGACGTTGCTATGGCAACACATTTATAGATAGGGGTGCTTGTCATTGGCTTTATGCTCGTCATGACATAAGAGATGTGTGTACCAAATTTTATGTCTCTATGACAAACTAAATTCTTGGGTCCCATTATAAGTTTGTAGGGGGCGCTGGAGAGCCATTTCTAAAGAGAACCCTTTTATTTACACATCTTTGTGTTCAGGTCATGAATGTGCACAAACGCCTTTTTGGGTCCAACTCGATCCGAGAAGGCGTTTGAGAGTTAAGAGACGCTTTTATTTTCACAAAAATGGCCACCTCGTTACAGGCTTGCCACACCCATACCCGATAAGATATCAACAACAAAGTTACAACTTTGGTTGGCACACGTGTCTAGATGATACTCACCAAATTTGGGGCCATTTAGATTAAAACACAAGGATTTGCATCTTTTGCGCATGGGGTGCGATTTTAGTGGCCGCGTTTCACCCTACATGGCGGACTTCCTGTTGAGTTTAGGGTGTGGCTGTCATTGACTTTTCTGTTTGCCTGAGGTGTCCTATGGATGTACCAAGTTTCATTTTTCTACGTTGGAAAAAGTTACTTTCACTTTCCATAGGCCCAATGTATTTTGACTTTTCTAGGGGTCGCCACTGAGTCATTTTTGTATTTTTTTCCGGGACTTCAAATACTTAAATTTTTCGCCGAGCTTGAAAAATTGGACCAATAAAAAAGACTTTTCGTGCATGTTCACTGGGTCAAATTTAGGATCATTGTGCAGAAAAAGAAAGAGGAGAAAAAAAAAAATCCGAGCAAAAACAATAGGCCCTCCCGGTCATCACTGCTCGGGCCTAAATATATACCGAATTATAATAAAAAAAATATAACTCGAGCAAAAAAGTCTAGAAAAACACTTGTCTATTTTACATACATGTGTTTAGCTCATTTTGCCCAAGTTTGGTGTCTGTGGAATGAAGCAGCTATTTTCTGTTGTTTTTTAAAAGAGAGGTTGTATTCTAAGTCGGTTCACATCTTCAATTTAAAATAGCCGCCTTCCCGTGTGTGATAGGGCGTGGTCCACTTTGGCTTTTTTGTTCATAAGCCCATGGTGGATCTGTGTACCAAGTTTCATTTGCCTACGACAAACTAAAATTTTCACTTCCCATTGACTTTTTCCACATATTTGGGACGTTATGGCAACACATTTATAGATAGGGGTGGTTGTCATTGGCTTTATGCTCTCATGACATAAGAGATGTGTGTACCAAATTCCATGTCTCTATGACAAACTAAATTCTTGGGTCCCATTATAAGTTTGTAGGGGCGCTGGAGAGCCATTTCTAAAGATAACCCTTTATTTACATATCTTTGTGTTCAGGTCATGAATGTGCACAAACGCCTTTTGGGTCCAACTCGATCCGAGAAGGCGCTTGAGAGTTAAGAGACCTTTTATTTTCACAAAATGGCCACCTCGTTACAGGCTTGCCACACCCACACCCGATAAGATATAAAAAAAAAGTCACAACTTTGGTTGGCACACGTGTCTAGATGATACTCACCAAATTTGGGGCCATTTAGATTAAAACACAATGATTTGCATCTTTCTGCGCAAGGGGTGCGATTTTAGTGGCCATGCTTTCACCCCACATGGCGGACTTCCTGTTTAGTTTAGGTGTGGCTGTCATTGACTTTTCTGTTTGTTCTGAGGTGTCCTATGGATTTATCAAGTTTCATTTTTCTACGTTGGAAAAAAGTTACTTTCACTTTCCATAGGCCCAATGTATTTTGACTTTTCTAGGGGTCGCCACTGAGTCATTTTTCGTTTTTTTTTTTCGGGACTTCAAATACATAAATTTTTCGCCGGCTTGAAGTCTGGGACCAATAAAAATGACTTTTCATTCATGTTCACTGGGTCAAATTTAGGATCATAGGTGGAGAAGAATAAAAAATTATAATAATAATTAAAGCCGAAAAGGCCCTCGCCTCCATTGAGACCATGGGGACACATGCACTCAGGAGTGCATTGGTGTCTGTAATGAGCGTAAACTTCATGGTAAAAGGATTCTGAGGAGTTTTCTAAGACTCTAGCCGTGGCTCTGGAGGGGCCTCCTCTAAAGGAAGGATCCTGGCAATTGGGAAATGGCATTTATTTCCCAAAGGTTGCCTCTTCACAGACTCATTACCACTACAGCCACAAATGTATCAAAAACAAATTGATAACTTTTTTTGCACACGTGTCTAGATGATACTCACCAAATTTGGAGCTGTTTAGATAAAAAGCCTTAGACAGAAGGGGTGCGATTTAGGTGGTCACGCATTCCACCCAACATAGTAGATTTTCTGTTGAGTTTACGGTATGGCTGTAATAAACTTTTCTGTTTGCCCTGAGGTGTCCTATGGGTGTACCAAGTTTTGTATTTCTACATTTGAAAAATTACTTTCATTTTCCATAGAACCAATGTATTTTGACTTTTCTAGGGTCGCCACTGAGTCATTTTTCATATTTTTTTTCGGGCCTTCAAATACATACATTTTGCCGGGCTTGAAGTCTGGGACCAATAAAAATGACTTTTAGTTGCACGCTTACTGGGTCAAATTGAAAATCATTTTTCAGAAAAATTATAATAAAAAATATACCAAATTATAATAAAAAAATATAACTCGAGCAAAAACGACAAGAAAAACGCCTGTCTATTTTACACACATGTGTTTAGCTCATTTTGCCCAAGTTTGGTGTCTGTGGAATGAAGCAGCTATTTTCTGTTGTTTTTTAAAAGAGAGATTGTATTCTAAGTCGGTTCACATCTTTAATTTAAAATGGCTGCCTTCCCGTGTGTGATAAGGTGTGGTCCTTTTTGGCTTTTTTGTTCATAAGCCCATGCTGGATGTGTGTACCAAGTTTCATTTGCCTACGACAAACTAAAAATCTTTACTCCCCATTGACTTTTTCCACATATTTGGGACGCTATATGGCATGGGGTGCACGTGGCAGAGTGGTTAGCACTCCTGCCTCACAACAAGAAGGTCGTGAGTTCAAAACCCGGCTGACCCAAAACATTTCTCGGCCGACTCTGGTCTTTCTGTGAGGAGTCTGCATGTCCTCCACGTGTTACCGTGGGTTCACTCCGGGTACTCCGGCTTCCTCCCACCGTCCAAAGACATGTATGTATAGGTTAATTGGCAACTCTAAAGTGTCCCTAGTGAATGAATGTAAGAGTGAATGGTTGTCTGTCATTGTCTGTCTAAATGTCAGCCCTGCGACTAACTGGCCACTGTCCAGGGTGTACCCCGCCTCAGGCCCAAAGCTGCTGGGATAGGCTCCAGTCACCCGCGACCCCTAACGGGACTAAGCGGTAGAAAATGAATGAATGAATGAATGAATGAATGAATGCTATGGCAACACATTTATAGATAGGGGGTGGTTGTCATTGGCTTTTATGCTCGTCATGACATAAGAGATGTGTGTACCAAATTTTATGTCTCTATGACAAACTCAATTCTTGGGTCCCATTATAAGTTTGTAGGGGACGCTGGAGGGCCATTTCTAAAGATAACCCTTTTATTTACATATCTTTGTGTTCAGGTCATAAATGTGCACAAACGCCTTTTTGGGTCCAACTCGATCTGAGAAGGCGTTTGAGAGTTAAGAGACGCTTTATTTTCACAAAAATGGCCACCTACAGGCTTGCCACACCCATACCCGATAAGATATCAACAACAAAGTTACAACTTTGGTTGGCACACGTGTCTAGATGATACTCACCAAATTTGGGGCCATTTAGATTAAAACACAAGGATTTGCATCTTTTGCGCATGGGGTGCGATTTTAGTGGCCGCTGCTTTCAACCCACATGGCGGACTTCCTGTTGAGTTTAGGTGTGGCTGTCATTGACTTTTCAGTTTGCCTTGAGGTGTTCTATGGATGTACCAAGTTTCATTTTTCTACGTTGGAAAAAGTTACTTTCACTTTCCATAGGCCCAATGTATTTTGACTTTTCTAGGGGCCGCCACTGAGTCATTTTTCGTATTTTTTTTTTCGGGGACTTCAAATACATAAATTTTTGCCGAGCTTGAAGTCTGGGACCAATAAAATGACTTTTAGTTGCACGCTTTACTGGGTCAAATTTAGGATCATTTTGCAGAAAATTTTTTATAAAAAATATATACCAAATTATAATAAAAAAAAATAAAACTCGAGCAAAAAAGTCTAGAAAAACGCTTGTCTATTTTACATACATATGTTTAGCTCATTTTGCCCAAGTTTGGTGTCTGTGGAATGAAGCAGCTATTTTCTGTGTTCTTTTAAAAAGAGGTGTATTTTAAGTCGGTTCACATTTTCAATTCAAAATGGCCGCCTTCCCGTGTGTGATAGGGTGTGGTCCCCATTGGCTTTTTTGTTCATAAGCCCATACTGGATGTGTGTACCAAGTTTCATTTGCCTACAACAAACTAAAAATTTCACTTCCCATTGACTTTTTCCACATTTTTGGGACGTTGCTATGGCAACACATTTATAGATAGGGGGTGCTTGTCATTGGCTTTTATGCTCGTCATGACATAAGAGATGTGTGTACCAAATTTTATGTCTCTATGACAAACTAAATTCTGGGTCCCATTATAAGTTTGTAGGGGGCGCTGGAGAGCCATTTCTAAAGATAACCCTTTTATTTACACATCTTTGTGTTCAGGTCATGAATGTGCACAAACGCCTTTTTGGGTCCAACTCGATCCGAGAAGGCGCTTGAGAGTTAAGAGACGCTTTTATTTTCACAAAATGGCCACCTCGTTACAGGCTTGCCACACCCATACCCGATAAGATATCAACAACAAAGTCACAACTTTGGTTGGCACACGTGTCTAGATGATACTCACCAAATTTGGGGCCATTTAGATTAAAACACAATGATTTGCATCTTTCTGCGCAAGGGGTGCGATTTTAGTGGCCGCGCGCTTTCACCCTACATGGCGGACTTCCTGTTAAGTTTAGGGTGTGACTGTCATTGACTTTCAGTTTGCCCTGAGGTGTCCTATGGATGTACCAAGTTTTCATTTTTCTACGTTGGAATAAAGTTACTTTCACTTTCCATAGGCCCAATGTATTTTGACTTTTCTAGGGCCGCCACTGAGTCATTTTTCGTATTTTTTTCGGGACTTCAAATACATAAATTTTTCGCTGGGCTTGAAGGCTGGGACCAATAAAAATGACTTTTCGTTCATGTTCACTGGGTCAAATTTAGGATCATATGGGGAGAAGAAGAAAAATAAAAAAAGGAAATAATCCGAGCAAAAACAATAGGCCCTCCCGGTCATCACCGGCTCGGGCCTAATAATCCGAGCAAAAACAATAGGCCCTCCCGGTCATCACCGGCTCGGGCCTAATAATCCGAGCAAACAATAGGCCCTCCCGGTCATCACCGGCTCGGGCCTAATTAGACGTTATAAAGACAAATAAAATCTAGGCAAGGCAAGGCAATTTTATTTATATAGCACAATTCATACACTGGGTAACTCAAAGTGCTTTACAGGAATAAAAGACATTTATATTAAGAAACATAAGAAAAAATTAAAAACATTTTAAAAAGAAGAGTGCAGATAAAAGAAAAAACTAACACTTTAGGTTGTAGTGTAGGCGGAGCTAAAGAGGAAGGTTTTTAACCTCCCCTTGAACATTGTTAAAGTTGAGGCTTGTTTTACTTCATCTGGGAGGCTATTCCAGGTTTTTGCTGCATGAAACTTAAACGCTGCTTCACCCTGTTTAGTTCTAACTCTGGGCACGAGCAGAAGGCCTGTCCCAGATGTTCTCAGAGGGCCTACTCACACTAGCCAGTTTGAACCGTGCCCGAGCGCGTTTGACCACCATAGCGCGGTTCGTTTGACTAGTGTGAGTGCTCAACCGTGCCCGGCGTGGCTCGACAGCCGCCCTGGCCCGCTTGGAAGAGGGGGGGCCAGAGCACGGTTAGTTGGGCTCGGGCGCGGTTCGCATGTAGTGTGAGCGCCAACCGTGCTGGAGCATGGAACAAGACGCGTGACGTCACGGTTTTGCGACGCTCCATGCGACGCTCCAAAACAACTTGAATCTGTACTTGAGTGGATTATTTATAGCTGTGCTGACATTTACACTAGTCTGGTGTGGAAAACTCAAGTCTACACTCTCTTTGATTCTGGCAATACTAGTGTTTTTCACGACAGGGAAATGTCACTCTTTGGATTCTTAATGTACATACCTGTTATTTTCTCTAAATGCTAGTCTGCAGACCGTTCATTTTATGCATGTTGCAATGTGGTAATGCACTTAGACTTGATTTAGGCTTTACCTAAGTTGTAAATTTAACTTTTGCTTCCAAAGTGTAAATCATCTGTGCCTGTTCTCCTTGGTTTAAAAGTGTACTTTAATAACAACATATTACATCTTTATCATTGGGCTACAGTAAAGTCATTACAATACATTCATTCCTTGGCATGTTAAAAGAATTGACAAAGTTGACAATTCAGTTCATGATTATTCTTTGCTATTATGTGTTGGAGAAAAGTGAAGTGAAAATGTAAATGAAAATGTATTTTAATCATAACATTTCATCATGTAACACCCAGTCTTGCAGTGTCTATGCACCAGGGCAGGTTTCTCTCAGGCATATGGGACTGAGGTCTTGTCCAAACAAACTCATGAATCTAACGCCTTCTGTGCGGGGTATTTGAAGCCAGGATGAGGCTGTTGTTGTTGTTAATACTCTTATTTGCTTTCAGAAGTTGTTTAATATACCGTAGCATATATTTACTATGCACTTTAACCTAACACTACCTCAAACCTCTACACTTTATAATTCCACCTCAAACCTCTACAATATATACCACACACTTCCATAAATTATACACCACACACACAAGGTAGCCTATTTTGTTTCACCACTGCATATGGTTGTGTTATGTGAAATACTGTTTTTTTTTTTTTTTTTTTTTGTGAGAAGTGCTGACCAATCCCAAATAAATGGGAGATGGTTCTGAACTCTACATTTGTGGCCAGTCTCCATATGCATATTGCAACACGTTGGTCCAAGGGCACTGGTTTTCTGAATGAAGTGGTCTGTCTTTGAAGGTGCGGCTGCAGGCTGTTGCACAACTGCAAGAATGATGTCCTTCTCATTCTGAAATTAGCCTTCCACTCACAGTCTGTCCAGCTGCTGAGAACATGCTGCCACCACACAGCAGATCTCCCGAATCCATATGGTCCTGCAGCAGAATGGAAAAATATAGTTAACTGTATATAGTTTATGCATACACAATTACCTTACAGCACTTTGAAGTGAAATTAAATAAACAACAAACTACTACTCCAGTGCATACATAACAGTTATGTGTCCCGTTGAATACGGGTGTCTTAATACAAGAATGTAGCTAATATTAACCAGCAAATTATATTAAGTTACATGATTATTACCTTTAGAACGCTACTGTCGTAATTAAAAAAACATTATACACATATTGTATTTCAAATTTCACAATACACTTTTCAATTGTATTCAATGACATTTCATTATATTAATTCTTACCATGTCGATGTACGGAACTGTAGTCCGTAATCAAAGCTGCAAAGTCCTTGCTGCACTACAGCTGGTACCTTGCAAACCTCCTCATACGAGCAGCACGACACGTGAAAATTTTCGCGCCACTAAGGCGACAAATCTGTTTAACAACAGGCTGTGAGAGGGCTGTGGACCACCGTGTACCAAACGACTCAAAATTATCCACAAATAAAACAGAGCGATGGACTCCGTTGTGTTCAGAGAGCGCCGCTCTTCCTGTTTATCCCGAAACCGTCGCACCATAATGACGTAAGCGCGTTCGCACGAATGCTGAAACCCTATGTGAGTGCAGGCCAGAGGGGAGTGGGGAGGGGGGACAATCGTCCTCGGGCCCGGTTCATGGCAACCGTGCCTAGTGTGAGTACGCCCAGAGTCCGAGGAGGTTCATAAGTAACTAGCATGTCAGAGATATATTCTGGTGCTAAACCATTTAGAGACTTGTAAACCAGAAGTGCTGTTTTAAAGTCTATTCTCTGAGCAACAGGAAGCCAGTGCAGAGATTTTAAAACTGGCGTGACGTGGTTGTACTTCCTGGTTTTGGTTAGAACCCGAGCAGCCACGTTCTGAATAAGCTGCAGCTGTCTTAACCCTCGTTTTGAGAGGCCAGTGAGCAGGCCGTTACAGTAATCTAACCTGCTGGAGATAAAAGCATGGATAAGTTTCTCTAAGTCTGGTTGAGACATCATCCCTTTGACTCTGGAAATGTTTTTAAGGTGATAAAATGCAGATGATGTAATTGACTTAATGTGACTGTGGAAATTCAAGTCTGAGTCCATGATGACCCCTAGATTTCTAACCTGATTATTAGATTTTAGAGAAAGAGACGAGGTGGCTGCTGACACTTTCTTTGTTTCTGTGGCCCAAAGATGATTAGTTCAGTCTTGTTTCTGTTCAGTTGGAGAAAATTATTTTGCATCCACATGTCAATCTGTTCGATGCAGTGACACAGTGAATGGATTGGTCCATTTTCACCTGCTGTGAGTGAAATGTAAATCTGAGTGTCATCTGCATAATTATGGTAGGATACGCCACAGCTGTGTATTAACTGGCCTAAAGGAAGCATGTAGAGATTGAATAATAGAGGTCCCAAGATAGACCCTGTGGAACCCCACATGTCAGGGCCCATTTGGTCTGACACACAGTTACCAACCGAAACAAAGTACTTCCTGTCTTCAAGATAGGACTGAAACCATTTAAGGGCAGTTCCAGTGATACCTATCCATTCCTCTAATCTTTGTGTCAGGATTTCATGGTCCACTGTATCAACGCAGCACTCAAGTCCAACAGAACTAAGACAGAGACTTTGCCTGCGCCAGTGTTCATACGGATGTCATTTGTGACTTTGATAAGTGCAGTCTCAGTGCTGTGATGGGGCCTGAATCCTGACTGAAAGGGATCAAAACAGTTGTTAAGTAATAGAAAGTCATTAAGTTGCTGATATACAACTTTTTCGATGACTTTCCCTAAAAATGGCAGGTTTGATATGGGCCGATAGTTGTTGAGCACTGTAGCATCAAGACTGCTCTTCTTTAGGAGAGGCTTAATGACAGCAGTTTTTAAGGCCCTTGGAAATGTTCCAGACTGTAAGGAATTATTGACTATATCAGTGAGTTGTGGTAACAAACTGCTTAGTACTGATTTTAGATATCTAGTGGGTAAAACATCGAGGCAGCAGGTGGATGAACTCAGGCTGGAGACAGTTTTTTCAATTGTTCTGTCATTAATGGGAGTAAAATGTGTTAAACCAACCAAGTGTCTCCTAGGTGGCTGCAGTGTTGTTTTATGCCCCTTGGACTGTATCGCATGTTTAATGCCTTGAACCTTGTCGTTGAAAAACAATGCAAACTCATTGCATTTAGTGGTGGAAACTAATTCTGGTGGAAATGGAGCTGGAGGGTTTGTTAATCTGTTCACTGTAGCAAACAGGACATGCAGGTTGTTACTATTGTTGTTAATGATCTCTGAGAAGAATATTTCTCTTTCTTTTTGCAAAGTTTGATTGAAAACATGCAAATTTTCTTTGTATACCTCATAATGAATTAAGAGTTTCGATTTACGCCATTTTCTTTCGGCTTTTCGCATTCCCTTTTCTGTGCCCTGACAGAGTGAGCATTGCTCCATGAAGCCTTCTGCCTCGTCCTGATCACTTTAACCTTAACAGGAGCAATGGTGTCCATAACATTTAAAACACCTGAAGTATAACAATTCAACAAATCATCAACTTGACCTGATGAGGCATTTTAAAACCTGATTGCCTCCATAAACTGTGTCCTGGTGTTATCGTTAATGTATCTCTTTTTACAACAGTAGGTCCAACAGCAACTTTTGGAATTATGGACAGATGAAAAAGACACATGAATGATCAGATAGAGCAACATCAATCACAGTGACATCTGAAATATGAACACCTTTAGTAATGACCAGGTCCAGAGTGTGACCTCTGTTATGGGTCGGCTCATTAACATGCTGACAAAGACCAAAAGTATCAAGAATAGTAGAAAGTTCTTTGGCATTTCTGTCACAAACATTATCCACATGCACATTAAAATCACCAGATATGACTATTTGTTCAAATTCTGTGCAAATAACCGAAAGCATTTCAGTAAACTCATTAATAAAATCATGACACTGTTGGGGTGGTTTGTAAAGAACTACATATAAAATAGATGGAGAAAACCTCAACTCCATTTTGAATGACACATACTCAAATGATGAAAACTCACCAAGTGATAGCTTCTGGATAAGAATATTATCCCTAAGAAAGGCACATACACCACCACCCTTTTTGTTTTCCGCATTTTGGATAAAAATGTGAAATTCGATGGGGTGGATTCAATAAGGACCGCATTTCCAGTACTGCTGTCTAACCATGTTTCTGTTAAAAACATAAAATCAAGCTTATTTGAAGTTATAAAATCATTAATTAAAAAGATTTGTTTCCCAAAGACCTGACATTGAACAGTGCAAGTTTTAAGTCCGTTTGAGCAGGACCTGACTTTATCTGTTTGCAGGGGATTTGAATCAGATTTGTCTGATTAGACAATCTAACTGTTATTCTCTTCTTTAATCTGCGACTTCTGACTGTAGCTATGGAGCTAGGAGGAGTGTTCTCTCCCAGGGCCTCAGGTTAATAAGTGGTTTATTATGACGAAAAGTCCTGGAACAGCAGAGGCCCTCAGTGTCCTAATCACTGATAGTAGCCTTGATGCTAGTCAAGGCTTTTGGAGCTGGTCTGGGAGGAGCTGGTCTGGGAGGGGTGGAGAGGGTCTGACAGGGGTGCATTGGACTCTAGGTAGTGGCCGAGGTGAAGCAGTGGTACTCCTGGGTGGTATTGGGGTGATGTTTTTAGTGATGATGATAGAACCCGTGACCTGGCCAAGTTAGGTGTAAGGGTATCATCTTAATTCCAGATTTAACTAAAATTTCCAGGTGATCTGGAAATCCCATTGGTGAATCCGGAGATGGGACAGGGATGGTGAGGTCCGCGGAAGGTGTTGATGTTACTGGTGGGGTCCATGGTCCTATTGGGGAGTCCATTTCAGTGGTGGAGGTGTTGATGGTGGTACAGTCAGAGGAGGATCCTTGGCTGGTGAGGCAGGAGTGCTTTTTTCATTCAGTGGCTGAGGACCCTTTCTCTGTTCAAGAGGGCGCCCAGAACCATTTAGGTGTCTCAGGGAGTGCAGGAGATTATCGGTTAGCCTCCTGACCCCCTGTTTAGATGTGGGCCCTTTCCTTTGAACAGGTCGTCACGTTGCCAAAACAAGTTAAAGTTATCAATGAAGTGTACTCCTCTTGTCTCACAGGCCTTGGACAGCCATGTATTCAATGCAAGCAGCCGACTGAATTTATTGATCCTTCTGTCGATGTTTGGGAGTGGTCCACTTATAAAGGATTGCACTTCCAGGTTTTCAAGTTTATCTAAAAGCCTGGAGAAATCCTTTTAAAACTTCTGATTCCCCTTCCTGGTGTCAACTGCACCCACGTGTAACATCAGCTGTTTAATCCCTGTGTGTTTGGACATGACTTGGGGGAGGAGTGCTGTTATATCAGTGACTGTAGCACTTGGAAATCTGCATGTAGCAAATTTATTATGGTTTACGTCCCTGATAGCACCGTCTCCAAGCAGCAAGATATCTCTGACCTTCACTTTTGGCATAGATTCTCTGTCACTGTTTGCCTGGTGCTTTTCCACAGATTCATGTCTCCTGTTCTCCATAGAATAAGCTTGATTTACTCCATGTTTTTCATTTACAGCAGAGTTTTCTGGTTCATTCACCTTTAGCTCAGTCAGTGGTTGGAATCTGTTTTTTAGCTGGATGTCTGCTGATGCTACATATGCTCTTGTGATGCCAGCATTCTTTTTTCTAATCCAGTGCTGCTTTGGCTGGGCACCAAGTTTATGCCAGGTGGTATCATTTTGTTTAAATCCCTTTGCTTTGCTCAGTTTTGGGAATGACACTGTATCATCCAAGTTTAAATTCACAGTCTTACCACATTGTGTGATCGGTATTGTCTCCTAAAGTCCTCTTTCAGATTCCAAAGCAAAAATCTTTGTTTGTAGCACATTGATTTCCTGTTGATATTTCCAGCAATTTTGGCAGAAAGAGTTTGTAGTAGTTGTTTTTACCCCAGACATGTTGAAAAATAGATACCAAGGCTCCAGTCGCTCGGCGAGTCCAACGGGTTGTTTAAAAAGTAAAAAAGTCAAAATCCAGTTAAAAGAAAGTAAAAAGTAAAACGTACTGTAAAAAAGTTAATCATAAAATCATTGGCTAAATGTAGAGATAACTAAAAAAGAAAAGTAAAGCAGGCATGAGCAAGCAGAGGTGCGACTGCACTCTTCAGAAGCAGGAAGCTTCTCTACCACACTGACATGAGGTATCTCTAATAATTAATTTATAATAATGATCTGATGTTTGCAGTTGCAGAAATGGCAAAAAGGCCATGGAGAAATCTCAGTTTGAGAGAGGTGTGATTTGTTTCTCTAAATCCATTAACCTACAGCCAGAACAGGTATAAGAGTACTGTATTATCTCTAGGACTAATGAATGATAGAATACAATAATTAGTTTCCTTGTGTTTCCATTTGCTTATTAACTTCTGTTTTTAGCCCGAATTGTACGTTCTCCAGGGAGAGGCCTACCTTCAGCTCTGTGACTTCCAGTCGGCTGTACTCTGCTACAAACGAGCCTGGATCCTTGAGCCGGGCGTCCACCGCAACTGCCTGGCCTTTATTTATTACCTACAGGTCTGTGGCTCCTCTCTGTTGCTGTAACAGCAGTTGCTGTGACAACTTCTTTCTACGTTAAACTAAAACCTATATCTGTCAACCTTATGATAAGCATTATTTAGTTACCATACTGCACATAAATGTAGGACATCTGGAATATATATATATATATATATATTTATGTTATATGTGCTTTTTTCCTGCACAGGGCCAGTGTCTGTTTGACCGAGGACTCTTTGTGGACGCTCTGGAGTCTTTCAGAAAAGCCGCCAAAGTAAAAAACAGATGTAGAGCTTATGAAACCAGAAGGTTTGTCTGTGAAAAGTCCTGTATATTTAACTCCCGCCACGACTGTCAGTGCTTTGAAACATAATGAGCTAAACTTAAAATTTAAAAAGTGAATTTTGTTTGACAAGGCTAGTGAAAGGTTTTACTACTAATTCCCAGTCTTGCTTTTCCCCACAGCTTGGTGTCTGTCATCAATGGGACAGTACAGTACCTGTCTGAAGTTAGTGACTGAATGTATGGAGCAGGACGGGCCCAGCAGAGATCTTTACATTTTTAGAGCGAGACTCCACAAACAGCTCAACAAGGTGTCAAGAGTATATTTACACACAAATCAGACACAGTGGGCAGGGTACATTATAAGACTCTGATAGTATGTCAGACATGTAGACTGTAGATGTTTGGTTTAAATTTGATCACTCTTCATGTTGATTTGGTATTATTGCATTTATTTCCTGATACAGAGGACTTCTACTGTTAAAATAATTGTTGGGTTGAGATCACAAACAAGACGACAAAGATGTGGTAAATTTAGAAAAGGAAGACCAATTTAATTCTTGCAATAATGAAACAAATCAGATAACATGCAACAATGGTACATGGTAATTTGCTTAATAAGTTTACAGCATAAAAAGTCATGATGTTTCCTCCACCAGACTTTACAGTGGAGATGATGTTTTCATGATGATATGCCGTGCCTGTTCTACGCTAGATGTAGCGCTGTGTGTTTTTTTCAAATAGTCCAATCCTAGTTTCATTGTTCTACAAAACCTTTTGCCAATACCACTGTGGAGTGTGAATGAGTTTGCTCTTTTGCAAACTTCAGGCGTGCAGCTATGTTCTTTTTAGTAAACACTGGCTTCCTTCGTGGTGTCCTCCCGTGGATACCCTGCTTGATCAGTGTTTTACGTATTGTAAACAACTCATAAACAGAGATGTTAGCAAGTTCTAATGATGCCTTCAAATCTTTAGCTGTCATTCGGGGTTGTTTCTTTACCTCATTGATGAGTTTTTGTTGTGCTCTTGGTGTAATTTTGACTGAGCGCTCACTTCTTGGTAGAGTAGGAACAGTCCCAAAGCATCTCCATTTATAGATTGTTTGTCTAACTGTAGACTGGTAAATTGAAGTCTTTGAAATAACTTTGTAACCCCTTCCAGCCCTATATGAAGCAACAATTTTTGATCGTAGCTCGTCTGAAAGCACTATTTGCTGAGGCATGGCTCACCTAAGTGTGTTCTTCTTGTGCAGAGCAAACTCCAAAGGTTTGAAGGGTTTTTATTCAGTCAAAGTATTCCACACCTTCAAATGTATTATCTTAATGAGACTCCAGGTGTGCTAAAACCTGACTCCAATTAACTTTTTTGAGGTCATTAACTCAATTAACTCATAGTGCTTAACACAAGCAGAACACAAGCAGCGTTTCTAAATCACTGAAATGATTTAGCCACACATTAGATTTGCAAATTAACCTATACATACATGTCTTTGGACGATGGGAGGAAGCCGGAGTACCCGGAGAGAACCCACAGTAACACGTGGAGGACATGCAGACTCCTCAGAGAAAGACCAGAGTTGGCCGAGAATGTTTGAGTCGGCCGGGTTTGGAACTCACGACCTTCCTGCTGTGAGGCATCCAGATATCCATATTGCAGCCAGCTGGCGCTTTCAAACCTGAAGATTTGGTTTGAACCAAATAGAGAAGTCTGAAAAACCAGACCAAACAGGTGTAAAGGGGCCTAAATAATTAATTAATTCTTCAGTAACAGGTAAATTAACAATAGAGTGCAGAATAGCAGCTGAGGTCCACTGCAGAGCCCCTCACACACTTTATTTTATCTGTCACTGAGTACAAGTATGGTGAAAGGGAGAGGGAAAAAGTAAACTTATCCCGGATTAGGGTTTGTGCATTGAAATAGAATATTAACATAGATAGAAGAACTTACATAATTGATGTTTTGACATGTTTAAATTACTATAGTGTAGAAGCCTGTCCAGGCATTAGTCTGGTCTTTGTTGTTTTGAGTTTGATTTTGAGGAGTTAGTACACAAAATAAAACTGCACCAGTATCCATTGGAAACACAAACATATGTATGACCAATCAGAAAAACAAGGCAAAAAGAGATTTTTTTTTCATATTGGCTTGACTTCATATTGAGTATATTCAGTTGTGGTTGTTTCTGTGTTTTCACCAGACTCCACAGTCTTATCAGGATGTGAAGTGTGCGCTGGCATTAAACTCGTCCTGTCCAGAGGGCGGGGCTCTACTACAGCAGCTGAAGGAGGCTGCAGAGCGCGCCCGACAGGTAGCAGTGGATAGAGCCTTGGTCGAAGAGCTGCCTCGGGCCCTGCGTCTCATTGACCTGGCTCTGGAGAACTTATCCCAGGAGCCACGCTTTTACCTCTTTAGGTGAGCAACTTCTACGTAGCCTGGAAAACCTGGAAGTTTAGAAAACATCAAAAACACTACAATTTTGAGCAGGTAAAAACTGTTCATATTCACATTCTCTGATCAATATTTTGATTGAGTGAGTCTTGTCTCCATCAGAGGGACCCTTTATCGTCATCTGAAGGACTTCACCGCTGCCATCGACCTGGTGCAGGCCGTGGAGCTCTGCGACGAATCTGGAGCTAGAAAGGAGCATGACTCTCTGGTATCCGATGCTTGCTTCCAGCTCGTACTCACCTACAACAACTTTGCCATCGAGTGCTTTTCCAGAGGCCTCTACGATGAAGCCACGGAGCTGCTGAACAAGGCCATAAAGGAGTAGAAGAACCAGGCCGGACTCTACCTCAACAGAGGGGGTCACTGATCACTGTAGTTTAAATCTTTTGTAAACTGGGATGATGGCAGGTAAAGTTAATTGTAGATCAGACTGTTTCTTTAGGCAGAAGGTTTGGCTCTACGCTCTGGCTGACTACCAGGCCCGGATTGGCTAATCGGGAGCACCGGGAAAATTCCCGGTGGGCCGGTACGTTTGTTTGGCCGCGAGGGCCGTTGTTGTCATGGGACTGGGTTGAAATATATTTTATTTATTTATTATTATTATTACTTTACCGCAGCCGCACTCTTTTTATTTATTATTTTACCGCAGTTCCACTCTTTTATTTAATATTTTCTCGCAGAGTGCAGCCTGCAAGACAATGATGACGTTTTGACTCCCTGGCCCCGCCCCCTGACACGGCCCCTTTGCAAGTTGCTCAAAATAATAAAAAAAAAGTCACATATAAAATGGATAACAGAAAGCGCAAAGGCGGCGCTGAAAAGGCCAGAATAAATAAATAAAAAAGCTTTGGAAACTGACGCGGCCAAATGTTCAAAGCTGAGCACATATTTTCTCAACAAAACAAACAAAGACGACGAGGCGGGTAAGTAAGCTAACGTAGGTAGTTAGGAGCAGTGCAAGATGCTAGCGACCGTGCAAAACAACGTCGTATGTAAACCACCGTTCATGTATCAAAGTTTTTCTTGTAGCTCTTCAGCAGCAGCCGCCTCTAGTACCATTTGCTGCCAACAGTGAAGAGCTAGGCCCAGAAACGTCCCCAAGCACCAGTCATGAGCCCAACACACCAGAATGGGCAGGTAGGATTGTCATTCAGAAGAAATAATAGTAATGAAGAGCCCTGCTCAATGAAAATCATTTTCTTACTTGTTTCCAGTTCAAATATCTAAATATTCTTAATTCAAGATACATTTACAAGTGAAATGGCATGAGAAATTATGTCTTGTTTTCTTGAGAAAAAAAAAAACAACTAAAAATTTTTTGTTGTTGCTTAAAAGCTAAAACTAAAACAATTATTTTTCTTACCCCATTGGACTGGAAACAAGACAAAAATACTGTAGAAAACAATGTGCCTATTGCAGACTTATATTCTTAGGTTTTCATTTTATTATTTTAATATAGTCAGTCGGGAACTAAAGTGGGCTGGTCTAAGGCATGAAACTCCAGGGCTGAAAATGAGTTCCAATCCGGCCCTGCTGACTACCAACAGGCTGAGGAGATGGTTGGACCAAATGAACCTGCCGTACGTCAACGTCTGTCCCTCCTTCACAAGACAGTGGACAACGTCTGCTTTAAGGAAGGGTCAGAAACAGAAGAAACTAATTTAACCAGATCTATACAGCTCCGGGAGGTGACACATGCCCAAATTCAGGCTGTTAGCAGAACACTCCACATGTATCTCTTTACAGAAGCATTGAACCCATTTCCTCAGTTTACAGTAAAGCTTACAACTAATACATGTCACACTTTATAGGCTCAACAGGCTGAAAACTTTTCTGTTGCTACCGTATTAACATATCCCAGTTAAAACTGTATAAGGTGGATGTTATGCATTTGTGAATGTGTGTTTTTACAGGTGTTTTAAAGACGCAGTGTCCAATTTATCTCAGGCTGTCCGGTACAACCCCACAGTAAGTCGAGTTTATGAGAAGAGAGCCAAAGCCTACCAAAAACTGAATTCCATTGATGAAGCTAGACAGGACTTCATCCGAGTGCTCTTTCTCGATCCAGAGAACGATGAGGTATCTCAAAACACAATGTGGAGAATACCGTATGTTCCTACGCATCTTGGAAAATCTGAAGATTTCGAGAGTAGTTTTTCACTTTAGGAAGTGACCCAATTAGCTCAAAGATTTTTATTGACTGACAGGTTGCATCTGTAAAATGTATGCTATTTTGCATCAGGTGCTAATTTGCAAGTGGGTGGCAAGGAGTGGCAAATAACTCTATAGCAAAAGCAGGAAAAACTGTCACTGTGCTATAAACTGTTAGTGGACGATGCTGATGTTAGTGTCCATAATGACTGCAGGCGGTAGACACTAATGATACTAATAATCTTTAATACCTTGGTTTAGTGGTTAAGTGTCAGGAAATACAGTCAGGTCCATAAAAACTGGACACAATTCTAATCTTTTTGGCTCTATACACCACCACAATGTGCTTTAACTGCAGACTTTTAGCTTTAATTTGAGAGTGTTTACATTTAAATCAGGTGAACGATGTAGGAATTACAACAGTTTGTGCCTCCCACTTCAAATCCATTGTAGTGATGTATAGAGCCAAAAATTAGAATTGTGTCTGTGATGCCCCTGTGATTTCCTGACTGGGTACACCTGTTGGGCTTGGGTTGTTGGGTCAGGTGACTATTTATGGCCTGGTGTGTTTGGCCTCCGGTGTGGTTTGCCTACTTGCAGGTCGGAGACAGGCTGCCACCTGGTTTGTTTGCTTTGACTTAGTCTTGGTTTGAAGGTTGATTTTGGTTTAGTTTGGTTTGGTTTGGAGCTTTCCTCTGTGGTTAGTTAAGTTTACGTTATGAGTGCTGATCACACCATACACACACACGCACACACATTGCTTTGTTTCACTCACCTTCAACACTAGCATTACACCACTGATTATACAGACGCATACATTTCATGCCATGTTATAATTGTTGTTGGTTATATTGATTTTGGTTTCAATAAAGATATTATTTTTCCCTTAAAATGTTGTTTGCTCGTGTCCTCTCTTTGTTCCGACCCCTTGAGCCAGGGTCGTAACATGGGGGCTCGTCGAGGATCGTTGAACTTATTTTTTTTTTTTTGAGGTGTTTCTGGCTACGTGTTTGTCAGGTGCGCTAATAAGGAACTGGTTTCAGCTGCGCTGAGCTGCTACTGCGCTGAGCTGCTACTCAGTGGGGAGCGCGCTTGTTTGAGGTCGAACTGAAGGATTCTGTGAGAGGACACTGGGAATAAGGAAGCTGGTTGTGGCCCGCTAGAGGTAAGTGTAACTGTATGGCACGCATTCCAGAGGGTTTCTTGGATAGGCTGTAGGACACTTCCCCTTTTGGGTTTTGTCCATTTGTTTTGTTTAGTGTGTGGGGAAGCAGTTAGCGTTGGCTGTCTTTAGACTGTCATCTCGGGGGCAGTCCGTGAGTCTGTGTGGGGTTGCCTGCATGCAGGTCGCGTCACTGGCTCACTGGGTTCGTGCTTAATAAACCCACTGCAGAACCACCAGAAGACTAGGGTTCGGATAGGTTATAGTTAGTTTTGGTTAGGCAGTCAGGGAGGAACTTTCTGGGGGCTTTGCTAGCCTTTTAATGCGTGTTAATCAGGGTGCATTTTAATCTAGCGGGAACCTGGGGTAGATCATGGTTTCGTTGTCGGACTTTTTTGATGCGCCCTCGGCAGCGTTTTTAGATGACTGTAAAAAAACCGATTTGATGAAAATAGCAGATTCTTATGGCATTGTTTTGTGTGGTAAGCTGCGAAAAGATGAAATTAAAAAAGAGGTTTTGTTGTCTTTAATTAATAAAGGGGTGTTGCAGGAACAGGGAAATAGCAGAGCAGAAGCAGAGTCAGAGCCAGCTTCAGATACGGGCAGTATGGGACACAGACTGCTGGGTTGGCCTTTGAACAGCAAAAGAGTTGTTGAGGCTACAGTTGGAGCACGAGAAGGTGAAATTAGAAATTGAACAAGTCAAATTGAGGGTAATGCGTGAGAGTCTGTCTCAGAGTATGGCAGGTAGGGTGGGATCTGTCAGTGCGCACGACAAGGTAGATATTACAGCAAGCCTTTGTTTAGTCCCTAAGTTCAATGAACGTGATCCTGATACTTTCTTCACTTTATTTGAACGCGTAGCTGAGGCTAGAAATTGGTCAGATGCTGATAAAGTTCTCCTGTTGCAGTGTGTACTCACTGGAAGAGCGCAAGAAGCGTATTCAGCTGTGTGTGCAGAAAATGATTTGAGCTATAAAATGGTCAAATTAGCAGTGCTGAGATCATATCAATTAACTGCAGAGGCGTATCGCCAGAGGTTTAGATGCTGGATTAAAGGCGAAAATCAGACGCATGTTGAATTTGTCCGTGATTTAAAATCTCATTTCCATCGCTGGTGCACTGCAGTTAAGGTTACAGATTTTGAAGGTCTTTGTGAATTAATTGTGTTGGAACAATTTAAAGACACATTACATCCACGTATAGCCACGTATTTGAATGAACGTGAGCCAACTAGAGTTGTTAAAGCTGCTGAATTGGCGGATGATTTTGTTTTGACGCATAAAAGTAAGTCTACAGAGATGCGTTTAGGGCTGGCTAGTAGAAATGATGACTCTTATACTCGTAGTAAATTGTCTAAATCAGGGTTTTCAAATAAACCTTTTGGTCGGGCTAATGTTACAGCTGTTTGTAATTACTGCCATGTGGAGGGCCATTGGAAGGATCAGTGTCCCCTATTAAAAGGTAAAGGGCGACTGTCGTCCCCAGCGCCTGTCATGCTATGTGGTTCTGGTGAACCTGTGAGTGTTGGTACTAATAGTTCTGGGTTTGAGCCATTTATAACAAAGGCTTCTGTGTCTTTAATTGGCAGTAGGGAGAGTGTTGCCATTAAAGTGTTGCGTGATACTGGTGCCAAGCATTCATTTATCATTCAGTCAGTTCTTCCCTTTTCGGCTGAGTCAGAAACCGGGACTTCATTGTGATAAAGGGTATGGAGTTGGGTTATGTTCCTGTGGCACGCCATAACCTGAATCTAGAGTGTGACCTGGTTAAAGGAATCTTTGCTGTTGGAGTGCGCCCAGCTCTTCCGTTAGAGGGAGTTTCAATGATCTTGGGAATGATATTTGTGGTGGTGTTGTGTGGGCTAATGGTCCTCCACCACCTCCTGTTGTGGTGTCCGAGCCTGTTGGGGTTGATCTGTCAGTTAAGAAAACATCGGGGCCTTCTGGGGTTTTCCCAGCCTGTGCGGTGACTAGAGCACAGACTAGGGACTGGTCTACTTCAGCTCGACTAGGCACTGAAGTTAAAGACTCAGAGTCTGTTGTACTGCCTGGTCTCCTTTGCCAGCATCACGGTGTGAATGGATACAAAGTCAAAAGTCTGACTCCTCTCTCTGTTCTGTGGGATCTGGTTTTGCCATCGGATCAAATAAGGGATGTAGCCCATGGTTACATTGTGCATGAGGGTTTGTTAGTCCGGAAGTGGGTGCCCTGTAATGAGGACCTTGTGGGGAAACCAGTGTTTCAGGTTGTAGTACCTTGTGACCTTCAGAAAAGTGTTGGAAACTGCACATGATGGTGGTGGCCATTTGGGTGTAAAGAAAACCTATGACCGTGTACTGCACTATTTGTTTTGGCCAAAATTGAAAAAAGATGTGGCCAATTATGTTAAGTCCTGTCATACCTGCCAGATGACAGGTAAGCCAAATCAGGTTATTCAACCTGCCCCTCTTGCTCCCATTCCTGTGGTTAGCCGACCGTTTGAGTACTTGATTATTGATTGTGTTGGACCAGTTCCTCCATCTAAGTCTGGTTGTGCTTATTTGTTAACGGTAATGTGTCAGACTACCAGATATCCTGCTGCCTTTCCATTAAGATCAATTTCTGTAAAGTCAGTGGTCAAAGCCTTAACCCAGTTTATTTCAACTTTTGGGATTCCGCGGGTTATTCAGAGCGACCAGGGTACTAATTTTACATCCCACATGTTTAAACAGATTTTGCAACAGTTGGGGGTAAAGCATAACAAAGCTGCAGCGTATCATGCACAGAGTCAGGGGGCGCTGGAGCGCTTTCACCAAACTGTAAAGTCGATGTTGCGCATATGTCATGGAATTGGGTAAGGACTGGGAGGACGGCTTGCCGTGGCTCATGTTGGCTGCAAGAGAAGTGGTGCAGGACAGTACCGGATTTAGTCCTAATGAATTGGTTTTTGGCCATGCAGTAAGGGGCCCTTTGGCTGTTTTACAGGATGGGTTGGTCATAAATGATACACCAGAAAATTTGTTGGACTATGTAAATGGTTTTCGCCGCCATTTGTATTCAGCTGTGGAGGTGGTACGAAAAACCTTGAAAAAGCTCAAGTAAAAATGAAACGGTTGTTTGATCGTCAAAGTGAGAAACGCGTCAGTTTAGTCCGGGGGATCAAGTGTTGGCCGTTATGCCACTTGAAAGATCACCTTTTCAAGCAAAGTTTGCAGGGCCTTATACGGTTCTTGAACAAGTCTCGGATGAAAATTATTTAATTGGTACGCCTAACCGTCGGAAGTCATCCCAATTGTGTCATGTTAACCTTTTAAAAGCCTATTATACACGTCCTGATGATGAAACAAGTAAAGAGATTTGTCCCGTACTAAATGTTTGTTCTACTCTTTTGGATTCACAGGGTTTGGTTGATTGTGCAGATGGGGATGTGAAGGAACCTGGTGACCCAATTATGTGTGGTCGGCTAAAGAATTCCGGATCTTTGCGCCATTTGAATGAACTTTTATACCATTTATCAGAAGGTCAGAGGGAAGAATTGAAGTGCTTGATCAGGAGGTTTCCAGGATTGTTTGGTGATATTCCGACTCGTACCACTCTTAAGCATGACATTGATGTTGGTGATTCCCCTCCCATCAGGCAACGTTTTTATCGTTGTGCTTCTGAAAGACGCAGAGTATTGGAGTCTGAGGTTAATTACATGCTGGCAAATCATATTGCAGTACCTTCATCCTCCAGCTGGGCATCACCATGCCTGTTGGTGGGTAAATCTGATGGATCTCCAAGGTTTTGCACTGATTATCGCAAGGTAAACCAGGTCACAAAAGCTGACTCATATCCGCTGCCCCGGATGGAAGATTGTGTGGATGAGGTGGGGTCAGCCCAGTTTGTAAGTAAGTTTGACTTACTGAAGGGTTACTGGCAGGTTCCTTTGACAACCAAGGCACGAGAATTTCCGCATTCATCACTCCGTTTGGCCTTTATGAGTATACTGTTATGAGTTTTGGCCTTAGGAATGCACCAGCTACATTTCAGCGTCTCATGAACCTGGTGGTCGCTGGTCTTGTGGGGTGTACTGTTTACCTTGATGACCTAGTGGTCTATAGTGACACTTGGAAAGATCATGTCACCCGAATTATAGCTTTGTTTGACCGCCTGACTATGGCCAATTTGACAGTTAACCTGGCAAAGTGTGAGTTTGCTAAGGCGACCGTGACCTATTTGGGTCAGACAGGGCCAGGGCCAGGTTTGTCCGTTGATGCAAAGGTGCAAGCAATACATCGGTATCCTGCCCCATTAACAAAAAAGAGCTGATGCGTTTCTTGGGCCTGGTAGGTTATTATCGGGCTTTCTGCAAAAACTTTTCAACTGTAGTTGCTCCCCTAACGGCCTTACTGAAGGGCAATGTTAAGTTTTTGTGGTCTATTGAGTGCCAGATGGCATTTGAGAATGTGAAAGTTTTGTTATGTTCTGCGCCGGTCCTTACAGCTCCATGCTTGAATAAACCTTTTAAGCTGGAAGTTGATGCAAGTCTTGTTGGGGCAGGTGCCGTGTTGCTCCAAGAAAAGGAAGGAGTAGATAGACCAGTCTGCTATTTTTCTAGGAAGTTTAATTCCTATCAACTTAACTATTCTACAATAGAAAAGGAGGCGCTGGCCCTAATTTGGGCACTTCAGCATTTTGATGTTTATGTTTGTTCAGGTCAGGTCCCACTAGTTGTCTATACAGACCACAACCCTTTGACCTTTTTGAGTTCACTAAGTTGTCCGAACCGTAGACTGATGAGGTGGGCGTTATTCCTGCAATCATATTCTCTTGACATAAAACACGTTAAAGGTACAGAGAATCTGGTGGCGGATGCTTTATCCCGAGCTCCCATAGGGTGAGTTTTGGTGGTGAGAATTTTTTTTGTTGGGGGAGGGTGTGATTTCCTGTGATTTCCTGACTGGGTACACCTGTGGGGCTTGGGTTGTTGGGTCAGGTGACTATTTATGGCCTGGTGTGTTTGGCCTCCGGTGTGGTTTGCCTACTTGCAGGTCGGAGACCGGCTGCCACCTGGTTTGTTTGCTTTGACTTAGTCTTGGTTTGAAGGTTGATTTTGGTTTAGTTTGGTTTGGTTTGGTTCGTAGCTTTCCTCTGTGATTAGTTAAGTTTACGTTATGGGTGCTGATCACACCATACACACACACACACATTGCTTTGTTTCACTCACCTTCAACACTAGCATTACACCACTGATTATACAGACGCATACATTTCATGCCATGTTATAATTGTTGTTGGTTATATTGATTTTGGTTTCAATAAAGATATTATTTTTCCCTTAAAATGTTGTTTGCTCGTGTCCTCTCTTTGTTCCGACCCCTTGAGCCAGGGTCGTAACAGTGTCGATGTCCCAATATTTATGGACCTGACTGTAAATTATCAAGGCTTTTTGTGACCTAGGTCAGTAGCAAAATAATAATAATAATAATAATAATAATAATAATAATAACATATTGTCCTAAACTGATTCTGCCAGATAGAAAGGCTCTATACTAGTCTGTTCCACAGAAACATCTGGGAGGTCTTCTGTAAAAAGCGTTTGCAAAAGGGCAAGTACTTTAATTGAATACCAGGAGGTGATTGGATTAATCAACCACAGTTGTCCAATCAGAGCAACGCCATGTTGCTACATCTTCAAACCTATAATATGCCCAGACCTGTTAGCCACATTATTGGACACAACAAGCCTGTAAGGCCAGAGTTTGGACTGTGAATACTTTGCTTGGAGCAAGTCTAGATTGATTTTTGTGAGTTTGTAAACTCACAAATATCATGAGAATCCAGCTGCAGTGCAAGGTTTATATTGTGTAATTCTAAGACAGATCTGTTAATGATCAGTTTCTTAAGACCATTACACGACCAGAGAAAGTTGTTCTTGTTCTTAAGGTGGCAAGAACAAAATTAGCACTCATCATTTTGTTCTTGCATCCCTTGTTTGGGAGCAGTTTGTTCTTGAAACATTGTCTGAGCAGAATTTTTTTTTGTGGGTTCCCCCAGAACTATTGTGTGATTGTTCAGAATTCTGAAGTGGGCGTGGTTAATGCAGAAAAGTGAGTTTCTCGTAAAGTATGAAATGTTCTGGTCAGAACTAACTTTGTTCTTGTTATTTCTACCTCAAAAACTGGAACACATTTCTCTGTTCTTGCGGAGTATGTACCAAGCTTTAGCCCTCAGCCAGCTAATTCTTGCTGTTTGGCAGAAGTACTAACCGCTCTGCCACTCTAACTATAAATCAAACAAAACCGTAACAACTTTCTCCTCTGTCAAGATAATTTTTCCATCCTGTAATAACTTTCACACATGAATGGTAAATGGCATGCATTTATATAGCGCTTTTTTGCACCCATTTCGGGCACCCAAAGCGCTTTACATCGTGCTTCCACTCACCCCATTCACACACATTCACACCTGGGGCAGACAGAGATGGGGGCTGCCATACACACGGCGCTCAACCTTCTCCGCCCACCACCAAACATACCTCTACAGTCACACACATTCATACACCAGTGCTACGGACACTGGAGGCAAGGTGGGTTAAGTGTCTTGCCCAAGGACACAACGACAGTATGAACAGGGCAGAGCGGGAATCGAACCGCCAACCTTCCGGTTATAAGACGACTGCTCTACCACTGAGCCACTCCGTCCCATGGTGCTGTTGTGTCTGCAGCTCCCTGCAATGTTGTTGAGTCTGTTTCCTGGGTGCAGCCCCTCACATGTCCTGTCCACTCAGATGGCACGGTCCATTAAAGCCCAGCTGGATGACACCATTCAGGCCTACCACACACATCAACCCCGGTCAGCAATGACTATGTGTTCTAAAAGCATTGCTTTTGGTCCAAGTGCGGTTCTTATTTTAGTAGTGTAGTACATATCTTATTAGTAAGTGTACATGTTCTGGAAATGAATCTGATTCTGAAGTGTTTTATCCTTCCCTTGTGCAGTGAGATACCACAGACAGTGGCGCAAAAAGGGGGTATGCAGCATATGCGGCGCATAGGGGCGCAGCACCTTGGGGGGCGCCAAAGCATGGTACAAAAAAAAAAAAAAACTTTTTATTTATTTATTTATTTTTTTGTATTGCTTAGCTGCTGTTGTGTGTTTCTAAATCATTTCAGTATTTCCTCAATACTATAACATTTTATAGGACTAACAGGCTTCAATAGACGCCCTCATTAGATTCCATAAATAGAATTAATATAATATCACGAGTGGGCGTGGCGGGGCCGCCGTGAGCGCTGAGCGGGCAGGTAACGTTATGTGTTAGTTGTCACAGTATGCACACAGTTGTCTTTAAAAGATGGATAAAACAAAAAAAATAAAGAAAGAGGGAAAAGGAGATGGCAGGAGATGGTGTCAATCTATGGGACAGCTGATAAACAAGTGGATAGTGAAAAGCAACAGGTAGGACTTAAAGTGAGACGTCTGTGCTTGGAGGCTTGCAATATTCATGTTAACAGACTTAGCGTTAGCGTTTGCTAACACTGGGAATGCAGCAGCCAAATGGGGTTTAAATTAAGGCTAGCCTTATATGCAAAACTGAGGTTACTGAGCTGAAAACTGGAAAATATAAGACAGCATGCCATGATCAATAAATTACAAAAACGTGGAAAACAACTAATATACATAGTGTCCCAAGGCAGATTTGAACCTAGGTACACTAAATGTAAAGCCTACTGCTTACCAACTGAGCTATCCAGTTGCTATGTGTAAAGGTAGTTAATATACACATGGATCATGATACAGGCTGGTATGAACTACAGACCGCTCTAAATTTTGTGGTAGCAAAAATTGATGCTGCATACCCCTCCAGCACTGGGTAGTTGCGCCCCTGACCACAGACTTGAGCCAGTGTCTCCGCTAAATAGAGACTTCCAGCTGTCGTTGTGTAAGGAACTAGCAATACGTAACCGCACTAGACACATAGTTACAGAATCCACAATGACAAGAAGGTTTTTAAAAAAAAATAAAATAAAAATAATAAAAATAATTTGCATTACCTTTTTGCAGGAGTCCACAAGGGAGCAGCATACACACGTGGACAAAAATGTTGGTACCCTTCGGTCAATGAAAGAAAAACTCACAATGGTCACAGAAAAAACTTTATTCTGACAAAAGCAATAATAAATAAAAATTCTATGAATGTTAACCAATGAAAGTCAGACATTGCTTTTCAACCATGCTTCAACGGAATTATTTTAAAAAATAAACTCATGGAACAGGCCTGGACAAAATTGATGGTACCCCTAGAAAAGACTGTAAATAATGTGACCAAATGGACATGTTAATTCAAGGTGTGTGCACTAATTAGCATCACAGGTGTGTACAATCTTGTAATCAGTCAGTGGGCCTATTTATAGGGCTTCAGGTAGTCACTGTGTTGTCTGGTGACATGGTGTGTACCACACTCAACATGGACCAGAGGAAGAGAAGGAAAGAGTTGTCGCAGGAGAATAGAAAGAAAATTATAGACAAGCATGATAAAGGTAAATTAAATTCAGACATTTAAGATCCATGGGACTGTAGCCAACCTCCCTGGACGTGGCCGCAGGAGGAAGGTTGATGACAAATTAAAGAGACGGATAATCCGAATGGTAACAAAAGAGCCCAGAAAGACTTCTAAAGAGATCCAAGGTGAACTCCGTGCTCAAGGAACATCAGTGTCAGATCGCACCATCCGTCGTTGTTTGAGCCAAAGTGGACTACATGGGAGACGACCAAGGAGGACACCATTGTTAAAAACAAATCATAAAAAAGCTAGACTGGAATATGCCAAACTACATGTTGACAAGCCACAAAGCTTCTGGGAGACAAAAATCGAACTTTTTGCCAAGGCACATCAGCTCTATGTTCACAGACGGAAAAATGAAGCATATCAAGTCAAAAGGTTGTGCAACAAAATATTAAGTTAGGGGTACCAACAATTTTGTCCAGGCCTGTTCCATGAGTTTATTTTTTTAAATGATTCCGTTGAAGCATGGTTGAAAAGCAATGTATGACTTTCATTGGATAACATTCATATAATTTTTATTTATTATTACTTTTGTCAGAATAAAGTTTTTTATGTGACCATTGTGAGTTTTTCTTTTATTGACCGAAGGGTACCAACAATTTTGTCCATGTGTGTAGACACTAGTTTCCAAACTCAAACACTTGTTACTAGAGACAAGAAACTGAATTTTGTGCAGTGTAAAATACAGATGTCCTCATAACTTTACATACCCTGGCAGAATTTGTAATCTTTTGGCCATTTATGAGAGAATATGAATCATAACACAAAACCTTTTCTTTCACTTGCCATTTATTTTCAAACAATTGTGTTTACTCTTTTTAAATCATAATGACAACAGAAATTACCCAAATGACCCTGATAAAAAGTTTAAATACCCCAGTTCTAAATACTCTGTTTTAGCACCTTTAACATCAATGACACTTGAAGTCTTTTGTGGATGAGGCTCTTTATTTTCTCAGATGTAAAGCTGCTCATTCTTTTTGGCAAAAAGCCTCCAGTTCCTGTAAATTCTTTGGCTGTCTTACATGAACTGCACATTTGAGATCTCTCCAGAGTGGCTCAATGATACTGAGGTCAGGAGACTGAGATGGTCAGTCCAGAACCTTCACTTTATGCTGCTGTAGCCAATGACAGGTCGACTTGGCCTTGAGCTTTGGATTGTTGTCATGTTGAAACGTCCAAGTACATCCCATGCGCAGCTTCTGGGCCGATGATTGCAAATCTTCCTCCAGTATTTTCTGATAACATGTCAAAAACACAGTCCAGCATTGACAAGAAAAGAGAGAATAGTGTACTGAGAATTTTAACAAAATGTCATTCATAATACATCGAATGAATGAAAAAAATGAAAGAATTATCACTTTTTTCCCTGTTTTAACTCAGGCCTGGTTTTAATAAAAGCCTCTGAAACAAAAAAGCCTCAAGTGGAGGAGTTCAAGTATCTTAGGGTCTTGTTCATGAGTGTGGGCAGGAGGCAGTGTGGGTTTAGATTCTGCAGTGATGCGGTCGATGTACTGCTCTGTTGTGGTGAAGAAGGAGCTGAGCTGCAAGAGCTCTCAATTTACTGGGTAATCTACGTTCTTACTCTTATCTATGGTAATGAACTTTGGGTCAATGTCAAAAGGACAAGATCCCGGATAAGGTGGTTAAAATGAGTTTCCTCTGCTGCATGTCCCACCGGGAGGAGACTCCGGGGAAGACCTAGGACACTCTGGAGGGACTATGTCTCTCGGCTGGCCTGGGAACGCCTCGATATCCCCTCGGAAGAGCTGGAGGAAGTGTCTGGGGAGGGGGCAGCCTGGGCATCTCTGCTTAGAGACTTTATTAATTCTGAGATCAACTGGTAAGAGAGCTGAGCTTATATCTTTAGAGGGATGTTGCCTAGTATTTACAACAGTGTTCTGAAACCTAAATCAAAAGAACGTCACCTTAGAACAACAAACACAGCACCTAAATGGAGCAGTGTCACTAATGACTCTCCCGAGCCTTAACGACTCTCACATCAGGAGTCACGCTTCCCTTTCAGAGCTAACGACTATGAGACCAGAACAGCCTGGTCCATCAGGTTTAGTTTCAGGTCAAACCCCTCCCTCTAGAGATATAAGCTCAGCTCTCTGACCTGTTGATATAAGAACTGATAAAGTCTCTTGGAATTAGAGACGAAACGTCTTCACCTTGAAAACTGAGTCCAGATGCTTTTACTTCAACCTTTTTTTCAAGATGTCCTGGATGACTGAGAACCTTCACAAACATAAAAGGTAATCAACTAACATTGTTTTCTTTTCTTTATTTACTATTTTGGTATTATTCAGCAGTTTTTTTTCACAACCATAGGCAACAAAATGCCAAACAAAAATAACAACTTGTGCCTTATTCAATACATAGACTTAACTGATTTGTTCTTTAAATGAAAGAACAAATAAGAGGCACAAACTGAAGTGCGCTATAAACAAGAAAAAGAAATAGAATATTTAAAGTTTTTCTTCAAGAATATGAGCACCTCTGCATTTTTTGAAGAAAGTTTGTTTCTCATCTATAATATTTCCTGCTGTGCTAAAAAGGTGCTCACTATTAACACTTGTGCATGGAGCAAAGAGGAATGGCCATGGTGCTTGTCCTTTTGTCACATTTGATTTCCGATCACACTATATTTAGCCCTTATTTTTAGGCACCCCTACTTTAATTTAAAATGTTAAAAGGGTTAGGCACAATAAGTCTAGTCTAGTCTAGTCTAGTAAAGTCTTCCTATAAGGCAAGTTTTTAGTTTAGATTTGAGAGTTCTGTCTGAGAGAGTTGGAGCAGATCTGGGATCAGTTGTGGGCCAACAGCTGACCTCTGCAGCTGTCTGTATCAGCAGCTGACACGGCTCTCACTGAAGAAAGTACTCCACAGTTTAACAAAGAGCTCCAAACTGTGAATGGACTCCAACGACCTGGAGCTGTTTGTTAATAACAGGACTTTGTTTATAGTACAAGAGTAAAAGAATATTAAAGAACATATTGTTTTTAAAAATGTAGTATGTAGTGTTTGGCACTGTTTGTGGCAAAAGTACAGACATTTGTCTTTGAACAAAACCAGTGGAAACAGGTCTGATGTTTGAACCACATCTATGCTCTGCTGGTGCTTTTCATTAGAGCCATGCGTATATTGTGAAATAAAACAGTGCTCACAATTTACCTGTGTGTTTTAAAGTAACACACATTATGGGAGTTTCCCACAAAGAGAAAAGCCAAAGAGGACACTGTCTAAATGTTTACACCACATTTATCTTACTTTTTATCCAAAACATAAATTATCCCTTGTATGGTCTGGTGCACAACTTGACTCACTGATGCCAGACAGAAATGCTTCGAAATGATTTTTTGGTTTTGTAAGATTTTGGCACTATTGGCTGCTTTTGCGAGTCACAAATGATTTTTCTCATTTAAATACTCTCCTCACCACAAATAGATTGGCAGTCACCTGTCCCATACCTTTCCTGATACAAACAGCTATGACTCTTTAGTAAATAAAAGTGTAATTTTTGTGCCAAAGATGGGTTTTGACGGAGCACTCTGGGCCTTATAGGACTATTGCTTCATCTTCCTTTATTGTCATTTTAGTTAGAAAATGGATAGTTTTCTGTTGTGTAACTTGTCTTTTGTCTTGGGATGAAATGTACTGGACTTTAATGGACTTTCCTCAGGGATAATAGTATAGTATATTTGAATCATACACTTACAGCATTGAAACAAAGGCAGCACAGTCTCATTTAGATGATACGTTTTAGACTGGGAAAAGGGAGGCCTTGCTCGGTGGAAACTCCTTGTGTGCTGTAGCTGTGGGTGGGCCGGGGCCTGTGCGCAGCGGGGCAGACTGCGCTCGTAAAGCCGCTGAGAAGTCTTTTGCGCTCGCTACAATAAAAGGCTCGAGTTACGGGGCCCAGCGCAGACACAAACAGCTCTCTGCGGCTCGGCGCGGACCTGCGGCTTGGCCCGGCCACTGACATTTCCTGGAGGAGCTCTGGCCCGCTCTCGGACGGCCTGTTTTGTCTATGGAGCCCTCAGACGTTTGTAGTCTTTAGGTCGGGTGACGTACGCGACCCGGTTGGAAGAGGAAGGGATCCCGGTGCTGCTGAATTGGATTAGCGCTGCTCAGGCCTTGAAGTGAAACCAGTTTGATGTCATTCATCAGAGCGATGGCGTATATTGTGGAATAAAACAGTGCTCAGTGGTGAAATATGACAATTTACCTGTGTGTTTCAAAGTAACACACATTATGGAAATTTCTCACAAAGAGGACACTGTCTGGACTTGGACTTTGTGCCTTTTGTTCAGGTTATACTTCCCATCTCAAGGCATAATGTGGACAAAAGAAGATTTTCTACATGAAATATTTGAATGGATCTTTAAAACATATGTGAGGCAATAAACTGCAGCGCAAAATTCAAAAAACCTGTGTTGATGCACTTAGACTTTTATACTTCTATGTCCTCCACTGTCTGTACACAATTTGCCCAAAGAATCTGAGCACATTATCTTGTCTAGACAACCTGGCTTTAATGTTATTGTGAGGAACTCTGTGGTTTACTAGCATGTTTGTCTGTACAACGGAGAGCAATACAGTATAAAAGGGAGAAAAACACTCTACAAAGTCTGACAAAGAGTTAAAACCGAGTTAAATCCAACAACATGCATTAGCTGTCTCAAATGAACCGTGTTTTAAGGTTTCATGGAGAAGGAATACACGACCAAATTGTTTAAAAGCAACAAAAACATCACAATGTTTTTAACTTGTCCCTCTTTTCCTTATTTTCTTTGAGGCAGACTAAACACAACTAAAACCGTATATTATAATTTTGAGTTGCTGTAAACGTTTTTCTCTGAGCCCTGTGAATAACGGGCCAATGTCTGGAGTATACCCTGTGTCAGGCCCACAGCTGCTGGGATAGGCTCCTGGCCCCGTGAAGAGAAGTAAATGAATGAATGAAAGTATTTTTTATTCTCACTTTAATCTCACCACATCCTAAAGCAAAGGTGAACCTGCGCCTCTGGAGGGCCGGGCCAACACGGTGAATGTTAAAGTTAAAGTTTGAACTGTACAGGTAAAACAAACACTGTGTATTAAATCCCAGTCACAGCTGTGTTTGCGAGCAATATCCTGAATGGAGCATAAGATGTGCCTAGACAAATACATACAGTAAGATAAATATACATCTTATTTAAACAAACAATACATATTCCTAACAATATTTACATGAGACACTTTAAACATGAAGTGATCTCTGTTCTGCGACTTGTCTGGCCGCTTTATGACGACATAAACCAGTGAAAGGTGCTTTACCGTCTCGTAACTGTCTCGTAACTCTCCTTGGTGAATCTGCCACACTTCCCCTGAATGAGACAGACAACTGCAGACAGATAGCACGCCAAACCCTCCCCAGAGAAACATCTCCAAATACAATTTATACATTTTGGACAGGTAAACCATCTGCTGCTTTGCTCTGCTCGTAAATTCTCCAGTCAGTTTTACTGTCCCGTCTCGCCGCAGACAGATGTTCTTATCAGGCTTTTACCCCTGATTCAGGATTTTCCTGAACCCTGTTTCTTTGGATTCCTATGAGACTGACTTAAAAATATTAAAGCTGCATGTAGACAGACTCGGGCCAAATCTCAGCATCAACGACATTTAAACAATGACCTTTAGCAAATAAACAGAAAAGACTGTTACAAAATTCTTCTTCTTTTAAACAGTATTTTAAGTTTTTAGCTATATAACTAAGATAAAAGTGTCTATTGTTAAACTCTTAAGTAGTGCATTCCATTTACCACTTGATGCACAATACATGTGAACTGAGACAGAACCCAAACCTAAAAATGCTATTTTATTAGAAATGTATTGTATTATTGTGTTCAGTTGCTTTTTTCTAATGCAACTTTTTTTATTTGATTTCTATGACAATAAGTCGGTGTTAACCAATTCATATTTCACATCTTGTTTGTTGTAAGTGCCCTATTTACACACCATTTTGGGTGGGATGTTTATTTTTATTGTACTATCTAAGGCATTTTTGTGAATGTATGTAACTGGAATTGTGCTTCTGTTCTCGTCAGAAAGACTGTATTGCGGTGTATTTCTTCTCACAGTGCAGAGGGCCATCACTTCCAGCCGTTCATCTCTTTGAGTTTGCTGATGTTGGAGCCTTTGACAGGAGTTGAGGGCGTTGGGTTGTACAGCGGCAGCATGGGCGTGTCTCGGTCTGCATCACATTTTTTCAGCATGGGAATTGTCCACACTGTTCGGGACTTCTTCTTTTTAGTTTTGTCAGGTTTCTCTTTTGTCGAACCTGGGGACATTGTCTACAAAAATGGACACAATGATCTAGGTTATATTCTCATTCCCTTATTAACAATCTTGAGATTTGTTCAGATAAAATGTCTACAAAGTCACAGTCAGATGGAATAGTAGCAGAATAGTATCCTAAAATGTCTTGCCAAATGTTCAATCTTGAAACTGTTACATAGTGAGGTAGATAAGTAACACAATAAAGGAACACATAAAGAGTAATATGAGAAAATAAGGCTAAGTACAGTGCCTTGCGAAAGTATTCAGCCCCCTTGAACTTTGCGACCTTTTACCACATTTCAGGCTTCAAACATAAAGATATGAAACTGTAATTTTTTGTGAAGAATCAACAACAAGTGGGACACAATCATGAAGTGGAACGAAATTTATTGGATATTTCAAACTTTTTTAACAAATTAAAAACTGAAAAATTGGGCGTGCAAAATAATTCAGCCCCCTTAACTTAATACTTTGTAGCGCCACCTTTTGCTGTGATTACAGCTGTAAGTCGCTTGGGGTATGTCTCTATCAGTTTTGCAAAACAGCTCGAGCTCAGTGAGGTTGGATGGAGAGCATTTGTGAACAGCAGTTTTCAGTTCTTTCCACAGATTCTCGATTGGATTCGGGTCTGGACTTTGACTTGGCCATTCTAACACCTGAATATGTTTATTCTTGAACCATTCCATTGTAGATTTAGCTTTATCACCCATCACACAGCTTTTTCAGCCTGCTACCATCAGGGAGGAGACTGCGGAGTCTCCAGGCCAGGACCAGCAGACTGAAGGACAGCTTCATCCACCAGGCTGTCAGGAAGCTGAACTCCCTCCTGCCCCCCCTCCCTCTTCTTCCCAGGCACCACTGAACTATGAACCCCACTAATTATATGATGACATGCACTAGTCACTTGTGCAGCATTGGTCTGCTCACTCACCGCACACTACCTCATTCGGCATGGAACTGATGTCATTCCACTACCTCATCAGTCAGTTAAATAACTGCTCTTGGACACTTGTCACTTTAACCAGACAAGATATTTTAATAAGTGATTTTTTTGCACTAAAAAAAAATCTTTTAACTGCACTGTTGTTCACTTTATTGATTTGCACAATATCTGTCATTTACCTTGCGCTGCTTTATTTAACTTTATTTTTAGCTTTATTTTTAATTTTATTAGGCCCGAGCCGGTGATGACCGGGAGGGCCTATTGTTTTTCAGTTATTAGGCCCGAGCCGGTGATGACCGGGAGGGCCTATTGTTTCTTTCGATTATTAGGCCCGAGCCGGTGATGACCGGAGGGCCTATTGTTTTTGCTCGGATTATTTCCTTTTTTTATTTTTCTTCTTCTCCCCATATGATCCTAAATTTGACCCAGTGAACATGAACGAAAAGTCATTTTTATTGGTCCCAGCCTTCAAGCCCAGCGAAAAATTTATGTATTTGAAGTCCCGAAAAAAATACGAAAAATGACTCAGTGGCGGCCCCTAGAAAAGTCAAAATACATTGGGCCTATGGAAAGTGAAAGTAACTTTTTTCCAACGTAGAAAAATGAAACTTGGTACATACATAGGACACCTCAGGGCAAACTGAAAAGTCAATGACAGTCACACCCTAAACTTAACAGGAAGTCCGCCATGTGGGGTGAAATGCACGGCCACTAAAATCGCACACCTTGCGCAGAAAGATGCAAATCATTGTGTTTTAATCTAAATGGCCCCAAATTTGGTGAGTATCATCTAGACACGTGTGCCAACCAAAGTTGTGACTTTGTTGTTGATATCTTATCGGGTATGGGTGTGGCAAGCCTGTAACGAGGTGGCCATTTTTGTGAAAATAAAACGTCTCTTAACTCTCAAACGCCTTCTCGGATCGAGTTGGACCCAAAAAGGCGTTTGTGCACATTCATGACCTGAACACAAAGATGTGTAAATAAAAGGGTTCTCTTTAGAAATGGCTCTCTAGCGCCCCCTACAAACTTATAATGGGACCCAAGAATTTAGTTTGTCATAGAGACATAAAATTTGGTACACACATCTCTTATGTCATGACGAGCATAAAAGCCAATGACAACCACCCCCTATCTATAAATGTGTTGCCATAGCAACGGCCCAAAAATGTGGAAAAAGTCAATGGGAAGTGAAATTTTTAGTTTGTTGTAGACAAATGAAACTTGGTACACACATCCAGTATAGGCTTATGAACAAAAAAGCCAATGGGGACCACACCCTATCACACACGGGAAGGCGGCCATTTTGAATTGAAAATGTGAACCGACTTAAAATACACCTCTTTTTTAAAAGAACACAGAAAATAGCTGCTTCATTCCACAGACACCAAACTTGGGCAAAATGAGCTAAACATATGTATGTAAAATAGACAAGCGTTTTTCTAGACTTTTTTGCTCGAGTTTTATTTTTTTTTATTATAATTTGGTATATATTTTTTATAAAAAAATTTTTACAAAATGATCCTAAATTTGACCCAGTAAACGTGCAACTAAAAGTCATTTTTATTGGTCCCAGACTTCAAGCTCGAAAAATTTATGTATTTGAAGTCCCCGAAAAAAAAAATACGAAAAATGACTCAGTGGCGGCCCCTAGAAAAGTCAAAATACATTGGGCCTATGGAAAGTGAAAGTAACTTTTTTCCAACGTAGAAAAATGAAACTTAGTACATCCATAGGACACCTCAAGTCAAACTGAAAAGTCAATGACAGCCACACCCTAAACTCAACAGGAAGTCCGCCATGTGGGGTGAAACGCGCGGCCACTAAAATCGCACCCCATGCGCAAAAAGATGCAAATCCTTGTGTTTTAATCTAAATGGCCCCAAATTTGGTGAGTATCATCTAGACACGTGTGCCAACCAAAGTTGTGACTATGTTTTTGATATCTTATCGGGTATGGGTGTGGCAAGCCTGTAACGAGGTGGCCATTTTTGTGAAAATAAAACGTCTCTTAACTCTCAAACGCCTTCTCAGATCGAGTTGGACCCAAAAGGCGTTTGTGCACATTTATGACCTGAACACAAAGATATGTAAATAAAAGGGTTATCTTTAGAAATGGCCCTCCAGCGCCCCCTACAAACTTATAATGGGACCCAAGAATTTAGTTTGTCATAGAGACATAAAATTTGGTACACACATCTCTTATGTCATGACGAGCATAAAAGCCAATGACAACCACCCCCTATCTATAAATGTGTTGCCATAGCAACGTCCCAAATATGTGGAAAAAGTCAATGGGGAGTAAAAATTTTAGTTTGTCGTAGGCAAATGAAACTTGGTACACACATCCAGCATGGGCTTATGAACAAAAAAGCCAAAGGGGACCACACCTTATCACACACGGGAAGGCAGCCATTTTAAATTAAAGATGTGAACCGACTTAGAATACAATCTCTTTTTAAAAAACAACAGAAAATAGCTGCTTCATTCCACAGACACCAAACTTGGGCAAAATGAGCTAAACACATGTGTGTAAAATAGACAGGCGTTTTTCTTGACTTTTTGCTCGAGTTATATTTTTTTATTATAATTTGTATATTTTAGGCCCGAGCCGGGTGATGACCGGGAGGGCCTATTGTTTTGCTAGGATTTTTTTTTTTTTTCTTCTTCTCCCCATATGATCCTAAATTTGCCCCGGTGAACATGAACGAAAAGTCATTTTTATTGGTCCCAGCCTTCAAGCCCAGCGAAAAATTTATGTATTTGAAGTCCCCGAAAAAAATACAAGAAATGACTCAGTGGCCCCCTAGAAAAGTCAAAATACATTGGGCCTATGGAAAGTGAAAGTAACTTTTTCCAACGTAGAAAAATGAAACTTGGTATATCCATAGGACACCTCAGGGCAAACAGAAAAGTCAATGACAGTCACACCCTAAACTTAACAGGAAGTCCGCCATGTGGGGTGAAAGGCGCGCCACTAAATTCGCACTTGCGCAGAAAGATGCAAATCATTGTGTTTTAATCTAAATGGCCCCAAATTTGGTGAGTATCATCTAGACACATGTGCCAACCAAAGTTGTGACTTTGTTGTTGATATCTTATCGGGTATGGGTGTGGCAAGCCTGTAACGAGGTGGCCATTTTTGTGAAAATAAAGCGTCTCTTAACTCTCAAACGGCTTCTCGGATCGAGTTGGACCCAAAAAGGCGTTTGTGCACATTCATGACCTGAACACAAAAATATGTAAATAAAAGGGTTATCTTTAGAAATGGCTCTCCAGCGCCCCTACAAACTTATAATGGGACCCAAGAATTTAGTTTGTCATAGAGACATAAAATTTGGTACACACATCTCTTATGTCATGACGAGCATAAAAGCCAATGACAACCACCCCCTATCTATAAATGTGTTGCCATAGCAACGTCCCAAATATTTGGAAAAAGTCAATGGGAAGTGAAAATTTTAGTTTGTCGTAGGCAAATGAAACTTGGTACACACATCCAGCATGGGCTTATGAACAAAAAGCCAATGGGGACCACACCCTATCACACACGGGAAGGCGGCCATTTTGAATTGAAAATGTGAACCGACTTAAAATACACCTCTTTTTTAAAAGAACTCAGAAAATAGCTGCTTCATTCCACAGACACCAAACTTGGGCAAAATGAGCTAAACACAGGTATGTAAAATAGACAGGTGTTTTTCTTGACCTTTTTGCTCGAGTTATATATTTTTTTATTATAATTTGGTATATATTTTTTATTAAATTTTTTTGCAAAATGATCCTAAATTTGACCCAGTAAACGCAACTAAAAGTCATTTGTATTGGTCCCAGACTTCAAGCCCGGCGAAAAATTTATTTATTTGAAATCGCCGGAAAAAAAAAAAAATGAAAAATGACTCAGTGGCGACCCCTAAAAAAGTCAAAATACATTGGGCCTATGGAAAATGAAAGTAAATTTTTCCAATGTAGAAATACAAAACTTGGTACACCATAGAACACCTCAGGGCAAACAGAAAAGTTTATTACAGCCATACCAAACTCAACAGGAAATCTACTATGTTGGGTGGAATGCGTGACCACCTAAATTGCACCCCTTGTGTCTAAAGGCTTTTCATCTAAACAGCTCCAAATTTGGTGAGTATCATCTAGACACGTGTGCCAAAAAAGTTATCAATTTGTTTTTTGATACATTTGTGGCTGTGGTTGTAATGAGTCTGTGAAGAGGCAGCCATTTCTTTGGGAAATAAATGCTATTTCCCAATTGCCAGGATCCTTCCTTTAGAGGAGGCCCTCCAGAGCCACGGCTAGAGTCTTAGAAAACTCCTCAGAATCCTTTGGAACTTGTAACCTTGTACTTTTAGACAGGTTATATTTACATTTTGCCTTTTTAAACAGGGGGTGCAGCGATTCCTGAGTCATCTCAAATCTCCAGCCAGTACTTTGTTTTTCTCGCCTTAGCCCAAGCATAATCTATTATTTTCAAAGGTTCAGACAGCTCCCAGGAAAACCAGGGATTGTGGAGACCTTTAACTCTAAATTACAAGGTGGTGTAGCAGGCCCCAGCAGTAGCATAGGCCCGGTTAATTGACATTACCGTGAAGTTTACGCTTTAAAGCACGAAATGCAATCCTCCGAGTGCATGTGTCCCCGCGGTCTCAAGGAGGCGAGGGCCTTTATCGCCGCCATGCGGCTTTAATTAGGCCCGAGCCGGTGATGACCGGGAGGGACTATTGTTTTTGCTCGGATTTTTTTATTTTTTTTTATTTTTATTGTGACCAAATGATCCTAAATTTGACCCAGTGAACATGCACGAAAAGTCATTTTTATTGGTCCCAGACTTCAAGCTCGGCGAAAATGGTATGTTTTGAAGTCGCCAAAAAAATACGAGAAATGACTCAGTGGCGACCCTACAAAATCAAAATACATTGGGCCTATGGAAAGTGAAAGTAACTTTTTTCCAACGTAGAAAAATGAAACTTGGTACATCCATAGGATACCTCAGGGCAAACAGAAAAGTCAATGACAGTCACACCCTAAACTCAACAGGAAGTCCGCCATGTGGGGTGAAACGCATGCCACTAAAATCGCACTTGCGCAGAAAGATGCAAATCATTGTGTTTTAATCTAAATGGCCCCAAATTTGGTGAGTATCATCTAGACACATGTGCCAACCAAAGTTGTGACTTTGTTGTTGATATCTTATCGGGTATGGGTGTGGCAAGCCTGTAACGAGGTGGCCATTTTTGTGAAAATAAACGTCTCTTAACTCTCAAACGCCTTCTCGGATCGAGTTGGACCCAAATAGGCGTTTGTGCACATTCATGACCTGAACACAAAAATATGTAAATAAAAGGGTTATCTTTAGAAATGGCTCTCCAGCGCCCCTACAAACTTATAATGGGACCCAAGAATTTAGTTTGTCATAGAGACATGAAATTTGGTACACACATCTCTTATGTCATGACGAGCATAAATGCCAATGACAACCACCCCCTATCTATAAATGTGTTGCCATAGCAACGTCCCAAATATTTGGAAAAAGTCAATGGGAAGTGAAAATTTTAGTTTGTTGTAGGCAAATGAAACTTGGTACACACATCCAGCATGGGCTTATGAACAAAAGAGCCAATGGGGACCACACCCTATCACACACGGGAAGGCGGCCATTTTGAATTGAAAATTTGGTCCGACTTAAAATACACCTCTTTTTAAAAGTACACAGAAAAAGCTGCTTCATTCCACAGACACCAAACTTGGGCAAAATGAGCTAAACACATGTATGTAAAATAGACAAGTGTTTTTCTAGACTTTTTTGCTTGAGTTATATATTTTTTTATTATAATTCGGTATATATTTTTTTATCATACTTTTTCTGCAAAATGATCCTCAATTTAACCCAGTAAACGTACAACTAAAAGTCATTTTTATTGGTCCCAGATTTCAAGCCCAGCGAAAAATTTATGTATTTGAAGTCCCCGAAAAAAAAATACGAAAAATGACTCAGTGGCGACCCCTAGAAAAGTCAAAATACATTGGACCAATGGAAAGTGAAAGTAACTTTATTCCAATGTAGAAAAATGAAACTTGGTACATCCATAGGACACCTCAGGGCAAACTGAAAAGTCAATGACAGCCACACTCTAAACTCAACAGGAAGTCCGCCATGTGGGGTGAAACGCATGGCCACTAAAATCGCACCACTTGCGCAAAAAGATGCAAATCATTGTGTTTTAATCTAAATGGCCCCAAATTTGGTAAGTATCATCTAGACACGTGTGCCAACCAAAGTTGTGACTTTGTTTATGATATCTTATCGGGTATGGGTGTGGCAAGCCTGTTACGAGGTGGCCATTTTTATGAAAATAAAACGTCTCTTAACTCTCAAACGCCTTCTCGGATCGAGTTGGACCCAAAAAGGCGTTTGTGCACATTCATGACCTGAACACAAAGACATGTAAATAAAAGGGTTATCTTTAGAAATGGCTCTCCAGCGCCCCCTACAAACTTATAATGGGACCCAAGAATTTAGTTTGTCATAGAGACATAAAATTTGGTACACACATCTCTTATGTCATGACGAGCATAAAAGCCAATAACAACCACCCTCTATCTATAAATGTGTTGCCATAGCAACGTCCCAAAAATGTGGAAAAAGTCAAGTTTGTTGTAGGCAAATGAAACTTGGTACACACATCCAGTATGGGCTTATGAACAAAAAAGCCAAAGGGGACCACACCCTATCACACACGGGAAGGCGGCCATTTTGAATTGAAAATGTGAACCGACTTAAAATACACCTCTTTTTTAAAAGAACACAGAAAATAGCTGCTTCATTCCACAGACACCAAACTTGGGCAAAATGAGCTAAACATATGTATGTAAAATAGACAAGCGTTTTTCTAGACTTTTTTGCTCGAGTTATATTTTTTTTATTATAATTTGGTATATATTTTTTATTAAATTTTTTTTGCAAAATGATCCTAAATTTGACCCAGTAAACGTGCAACTAAAAGTAATTTTTATTGGTCCCAGACTTCAAGCCCAGCGAAAAATTTATGTATTTGAAGTCCCTGAAAAAAAATACGAAAAATGACTCAGTGGCGACCCCTAGAAAAGTCAAAATACTTAGTTTCTATGGAAAATGAAAGTAAATTTTTCCAATGTAGAAATACAAAACTTATTACATCCATAGGACACCTCAGGGCAAATAGAAAAGTTTATTACAGCCATACCGTAAACTCAACAGAAAATCTGCTATGTTGGGTGGAATGCGTGACCACCTAAATCGCACCCTTCTGTCTAAAGGCTTTTCATCTAAACAGCTCCAAATTTGGTGAGTATCATCTAGACACGTGTGCAAAAAAGTTATCAATTTGTTTTTTGATACATTTGTGGCTGTGGTCGTAATGAGTCTGTGAAGAGGCAACTATTGGGAAATAAATGCAATTTCCCAATTGCCAGGATCCTTCCTTTAGAGGAGGCCCCTCCAGAGCCACGGCTAGAGTCTTAGAAAACTCCTCAGAATCCTTTTACCGTGAAGTTTACGCTTTAAAGCACGAAATGCACTCCTCCGAGTGCATGTGTCCTGATGGTCTCAAGGGAGGCGAGGGCCTTTATCGCCGCTTGCGGCTTTAATTTTTCTTATTTTTATTCTTCTCCACCTATGATCCTAAATTTGACCCAGTGAACATGAATGAAAAGTCATTTTTATTGGTCCCAGCCTTCAAGCTCGGCGAAAAATTTATGTATTTGAAGTCCCCGAAAAAAAATTACAGAAAATGACTCAGTGGCGACCCCTAGAAGAGTCAAAATACATTGGGCCTATGGAAAGTGAAAGTAACTTTTTTCCAACGTAGAAAAATGAAACTGGGTACATCCATAGGACACCTCAGGGCAAACAGAAAAGTCTATGACAGCCACACCCTAAACTCAACAGGAAGTCCGCCATGTTGGGTGAAACGCATGCCACTAAAATCGCACTTTGCGCAGAAAGATGCAAATCATTGTGTTTTAATCTAAATGGCCCCAAATTTGGTGAGTATCATCTAGACACGTGTGCCAACCAAAGTTGTGACTTTGTTGTTGATATCTTATCGGGTATGGGTGTGGCAAGCCTGTAACGAGGTGGCCATTTTTGTGAAAATAAAACGTCTCTTAACTCTCAAACGCCTTCTCGGATCGAGTTGGACCCAAAAAGGCGTTTGTGCACATTCATGACCTGAACACAAAGATGTAAATAAAAGGGTTATCTTTAGAAATGGCTCTCCAGCGCCCCCTACAAACTTATAATGGGACCCAAGAATTTAGTTTGTCATAGAGACATAAAATTTGGTACACACATCTCTTATGTCATGACGAGCATAAAAGCCAATGACAACCACCCCCTATCTATAAATGTGTTGCCATAGCAACGTCCCAAATATTTGGAAAAAGTCAATGGGAAGTGAAAATTTTAGTTTGTCGTAGGCAAATGAAACTTGGTACACACATCCAGCATGGGCTTATGAACAAAAAAGCCAATGGGGACCACACCCTATCACACACGGGAAGGCGGCCATTTTGAATTGAAAATGTGAACCGACTTAAAATACACCTCTTTTAAAAGAACACAGAGAATAGCTGCTTCATTCCACAGACACCAAACTTGGGCAAAATGAGCTAAACACATGTATGTAAAATAGACAAGCGTTTTTCTAGACTTTTTTGCTCGAGTTATATTTTATTTTATTAGAATTTGGTATATTTTTTTTTATTACAATTTTTCTGCAAAATGATCCTCAATTTGACCCAGTAAACGTGCAACTAAAAGTCATTTTTATTGGTCCCAGACTTCAAGCTCGCGAAAAATTTATGTATTTGAAGTCCGAAAAAAATATGAAAAATGACTCAGTGGCGACCCCTACAAAAGTCAAAATACATTGGGCCTATGGAAAGTGAAAGTAACTTTTTTCCAACGTAGAAAAATGAAACTTGGTACATCCATAGGACACCTCAGGGCAAACAGAAAAATGTATTACAGCCATATCGTAAACTCAACAGGAAATCTACTATGTTGGGTGGAATGCGTGACCACCTAAATTGCACCCCTTGTGTCTAAAGGCTTTTCATCTAAACAGCTCCAAATTTGGTGAGTTTCATCTAGACACGTGTGCAAAAAAAGTTATCAATTTGTTTTTGATAGATTTGTGGCTGTGGTCGTAATGAGTCTGTGAAGAGGCAACTATTGGGAAATAAATGCCATTTCCCAATTGCCAGGATCCTTCTCAACAGAAAATGTTGGGTGGAATACATGACCACCTAAATCGTACACTTTGTGCTAAAGGGTTTTCATCTAAACAGCTCCAAATTTGCTTTAAAGCACGACATGCAATCCTCCGAATATATGTGTCCCAGCTGGTCTCAAGGGAGGCGAGGGCCTTTATCGCCGCTATGCGCTTTAATTAGGCCCGAGCCGGTGATGACCGGTGGGCCTATTGTTTTTGCTCGGATTTTTTTTTATTTTTATTGTGACCAAATGATCCTAAATTTGACCCAGTGAACATGCAACTAAAAGTCATTTTTATTGGTCCCAGACTTCAAGCTCGGCGAAAATGGTATGTTTTGAAGTCGCCAAAAAAATACGAAATGACTCAGTGGCGACCCTACAAAATCAAAATACATTGGGCCTATGGAAAGTGAAAGTAACTTTTTCCAACGTAGAAAATGAAACTTGGTACATCCATAGGACACCTCAGGGCAAACAGAAAAGTCAATGACAGTCACACCCTAAACTCAACAGGAAGTCCGCCATGTGGGGTGAAACGGCTGGCCACTAAAATCGCACTTGCGCAGAAAGATGCAAATCATTGTGTTTTAATCTAAATGGCCCCAAATTTGGTGAGTATCATCTAGACACATGTGCCAACCAAAGTTGTAACTTTGTTGTTGATATCTTATCGGGTATGGGTGTGGCAAGCCTGTAACGAGGTGGCCATTTTTGTGAAAATAAAACGCCTTCTTAACTCTCAAACGCCTTCTCGGATCGAGTTGGACCCAAAAAGGCGTTTGTGCACATTCATGACCTGAACAAAAAATATGTAAATAAAAGGGTTATCTTTAGAAATGGCTCTCCAGCGCCCCTACAAACTTATAATGGGACCCAAGAATTTAGTTTGTTATAGAGACATAAAATTTGGTACACACATCTCTTATGTCATGACGAGCATAAAAGCCAATGACAACCACCCCCTATCTATAAATGTGTTGCCATAGCAACGTCCCAAATATGTGGAAAAAGTCAATGGGAAGTGAAATTTTTAGTTTGTTGTAGGCAAATGAAACTTGGTACACACATCCACCATGGGCGTATGAACAAAAAAGCCAATGGGGACCACACCCTATCATACACGGGAAGGCGGCCATTTTGAATTGAAAATGTAAACCGACTTAAAATACACCTCTTTTTTAAAAGTACACAGAAAAAAGCTGCTTCATTCCACAGACACCAAACTTGGGCAAAATGAGCTAAACACATGTATGTAAAATAGACAAGCGTTTTTCTAGACTTTTTTGCTCGAGTTATATATTTTTTTATTATAATTCGGTATATATATTTTTTATCATATTTTTTCTGCAAAATGATCCTCAATTTAACCCAGTAAACGTACAACTAAAAGTCATTTTTATTGGTCCCAGATTTCAAGCCCAGAAAAATTTATGTATTTGAAGTCCCCGAAAAAAATACTAAAAATGACTCAGTGGCGTAATTCCCTAGAAAAGTCAAAATACATCGGGCCTATGGAAAGTGAAAGTAACTTTATTCCAATGTAGAAAAACAAAACTTGGCACATCTGTAGAACACCTCAGGGCAAACAGAAAAGTTTATTACAGCCATATCGTAAACTCAACAGAAAATCTACTATGTTGGGTGGAATGCGTGACCACCTAAATCGCACCCCTTGTGTCTAAAGGCTTTTCATCTAAACAGCTCCAAATTTGGTGAGTTTCATCTAGACACGTGTGCCAAAAAAGTTATCAATTTGTTTTTTGTTACATTTGTGGCTGTGGTCGTAATGAGTCTGTGAAGAGGCAGCCATTTCTTTGGGAAATAAATGCCATTTCCCAAATGCCAGGATCCTTCCTTTGGAGGAGGCCCCTCCAGAGCCAAGACTAGAGTCTTAGAAAACTCCTCAGAATCCTTTCGAACTTGTAACCTTGTACTTTTAGACAAGTAATATTTACATTTTGCCTTTTTAAACAGGGGGGTGCAGCGATTCCTGAATCATCTCAAATCTACAGCCAGTACTTTGTTTTTCTCGCCTTAGCCCAAGCATAATTTATTATTTTCAAAGGTTCAGACAGCTCCCAGGAAAACCAGGGATTGTGGAGACCTTTAACTCTAAATTACAAGGTGGTGTAGCAGGCCCCAGCAGTAGCACAGGCCCGGTTATTTGACATTACCGTGAAGTTTACGCTTTAAAGTACGAAACGCAATCCTCCGAGTGCATGTGTCCCCGCGGTCTCAAGGGAGGCGAGGGCCTTTATCGCCGCTTGCGGCTTTAATTATTATTATTATTTTTTTTTTTTCTTCTTCTCCCCATATGATCCTAAATTTGACCCAGTGAACATGAACGAAAAGTCATTTTTATTGGTCCCAGCCTTCAAGCCCAGCGAAAAATTTATGTATTTGAAGTCCCGAAAAAAATATGAAAAATGACTCAGTGGCGGCCCCTAGAAAAGTCAAAATACATTGGGCCTATGGAAAGTGAAAGTAACTTTTTTCCAACGTAGAAAAATGAAACTTGGTACATCCATAGAACACCTCAGGGCAAACAGAAAAGTCAATGACAGTCACACCCTAAACTCAACAGGAAGTCCGCCATGTGGTGAAACGCGCCACTAAAATCGCACTTGCGCAGAAAGATGCAAATCATTGTGTTTTAATTTAAATTGCCCCAAATTTGGTGAGTATCATCTAGACACATGTGCCAACCAAAGTTGTAACTTTGTTGTTGATATCTTATCGGGTATGGGTGTGGCAAGCCTGTAACGAGGTGGCCATTTTTGTGAAAATAAAACGTCCTTATCTCTCAAACGCCTTCTCGGATCGAGTTGGACCCAAAAAGGCGTTTGTGCACATTCATGACCTGAACACAAAAATATGTAAATAAAAGGGTTATCTTTAGAAATGGCTCTCCAGCGCCCCCTACAAACTTATAATGGGACCCAAGAATTTAGTTTGTCATAGAGACATGAAATTTGGTACACACATCTCTTATGTCATGACGAGCATAAAAGCCAATGACAACCACCCCCTATCTATAAATGTGTTGCCATAGCAACGTCCCAAATACTTGGAAAAAGTCAATGGGAAGTGAAAATTTTAGTTTGTCGTAGGCAAATGAAACTTGGTACACACATCCAGCATGGGCTTATGAATAAAAAAGCCAATAGGGACCACACCCTATCACTCACGGGAAGGAGGCCATTTTGAATTGAAAATTTGGTCCGACTTAGAATACACCTCTTTTTTAAAAGAACACAGACAATAGCTGCTTCATTCCACAGACACCAAACTTGGGCAAAATAAGCTAAACACATGTATGTAAAATAGACAAGCGTTTTTCTAGACTTTTTTGCTCGAGTTATATTTTTTTTTATTATAATTCGGTATATTTCTTTTAATTATAATTTTTCTGCAAAATGATCCTAAATTTGACCCAGTAAACGTGCAACTAAAAGTCATTTTAATTGGTCCCAGACTTCAAGCTCGGCAAAAATTTATGTATTTGAAGTCCCAAAAAAATACAAAAATGACTCAGTGGCCCCTAGAAAAGTCAAAATACATTGGGCCTATGGAAAGTGAAAGTAACTTTTTTCCAACGTAGAAAAATGAAACTTGGTACATCCATAGAACACCTCAGGGCAAACAGAAAAGTCAATGACAGTCACACCCTAAACTCAACAGGAAGTCCGCCATGTGGGTGAAACGCATGCCACTAAAATCGCACTTTGCGCAGAAAGATGCAAATCATTGTGTTTTAATCTAAATGGCCCCAAATTTGGTGAGTATCATCTAGACACATGTGCCAACCAAAGTTGTGACTATGTTTTTTATATCTTATCGGGTATGGGTGTGGCAAGCCTGTAAAGAGGTGGCCATTTTTGTGAAAATAAACGCCTTGATCTCTCAAACGCCTTCGGATCGAGTTGGACCCAAAAAGGCGTTTGTGCACATTCATGACCTGAACAAAAATATGTAAATAAAAGGGTTATCTTTAGAAATGGCTCTCCAGCGCCCCCTACAAACTTATAATGGGACCCAAGAATTTAGTTTGTCATAGAGACATAAAATTTGGTACACACAACTCTTATGTCATGACGAGCATAAAAGCCAATGACAACCACCCCCTATCTATAAATGTGTTGCCATAGCAACGTCCCAAAAATGTGGAAAAAGTCAATGGGAAGTGAAATTTTTAGTTTGTTGTAGGCAAATGAAACTTGGTACACACATCCACCATGGGCTTATGAACAAAAAAGCCAATTGGGACCACACCCTATCACACACGGGAAGGCGGCCATTTTGAATTGAAAATGTGAACCGACTAAAAATACACCTCTTTTTAAAAGTACACAGACAATAGCTGCTTCATTCCACAGACACCAAACTTGGGCAAAATGAGCTAAACACATGTATGTAAAATAGACAAGCGTTTTTCTAGACTTTTTGCTCGAGTTATTTTTTTTATTATAATTCATATATTTTTTATCATATTTTTCTGCAAAATGATCCTCAATTTGACCCAGTAAACGTACAACTAAAAGTCATTTTTATTGGTCCCAGATTTCAAGCCCAGCAAAAAAATTTATGTATTTGAAGTCCCAAAAAAATAAAAATGACTCAGTGGCGACCCTAGAAAAGTAAAAATACATCGGGCCTATGGAAAGTGAAAGTAACTTTATTCCAATGTAGAAAATGAAACTTGGTACATCCATAGGAAACCTCAGGGCAAACTGAAAAGTTTATTACAGCCATATCGTAAACTCAACAGAAAATCTACTATGTTGGGTGGAATGCGTGACCACCTAAATCTCACCCCTTGTGTCTAAAGGCTTTTCATCTAAACAGCTCCAAATTTGGTGAGTATCATCTAGACACGTGTGCCAAAAAAAAATATCAATTTGTTTTTTGATACATTTGTGGCTGTGGTCGTAATGAGTCTGTGAAGAGGCAACCTTTGGGAAATAAATGCCATTTCCCAATTGCCAGGATCCTTCCTTTAGAGGAGGCCCTCCAGAGCCACGGCTAGAGTCTTAGAAAACTCCTCAGAATCCTTTGGAACTTGTAACCTTGTACTTTTAGACAAGTTATATTTACATTTTGCCTTTTTAAACAGGGGGTGCAGCGATTCCTGAGTCATCTCAAATCTCCAGCCAGTATTTTGTTTTTCTTGCCATAGCCCAAGCATAATCTATTATTTTCAAAGGTTCAGACAGCTCCCAGGAAAACCAGGGATTGTGGAGACCTTTAACTCTAAATTACAAGGTGGTGTAGCAGGCCCCAGCAGTAGCACAGGCCCGGTTATTTGACATTACCGTGAAGTTTACGCTTTAAAGCACGAAATGCAATCCTCCGAGTGCATGTGTCCCCGCGGTCTCAAGGGAGGCGAGGGCCTTTATCGCCGCTTGCGGCTTTAATTATGTCTCTTTTTTATCATTTCCCTTATTGTATAGTTGTACCTACATTTTTATATTTGATCCAGTTATTTTTTAGGCTTTAATGTTAATGTTATCTGTATGCACCGGGGACTGAGAGTAACGCAATTTAGATTCTCTGTATATATGTACTGTACATGTGGAAATTGACAATAAAGCAGACTTGAAAACTTGAAACTTTATGTTTTGGATCATTGTCTTGTTGGAAGACAATGATCCAAAAGTCTCAGGTCTTTTGCAGACTCCATCAGGTTTTCTTCCAGAATGGTCCTGTATTTGGCTCCATCCATCTTCCCATCAATTTGAACCATCTTCCCTGTCCCTGCAGAAGAAAAGCAGGCCCAAACCATGATGCTGCCACCACCATGTTTGACAGTGGGGATGGTGTGTTCAGGTGATGAGCTGTGTTGCTTTTACGCCAAACAGAACGTTTTGCATTGTTGCCAAAAAGTTGGATTTTGGTTTCATCTGACCAGAGCACCTTCTTCCACATGTTTGGTGTGTCTCCCAGGTGGCTTGTGGCAAACTTTAAACAACACTTTTTATGGATATCTTTAAGAAATGGCTTTCTTCTTGCCACTGTTCCATAAAGGCCAGATTTGTGCAGTATACGACTGATTTTTGTCCTATGGACAGAGTCTCCCACCTCAGCTGTAGATCTCTGCAGTTCTTGGCTGCATCTCTGATCAGTCTTCTCCTTGTATGAGCTGAAAGTTTAGAGGGACGGCCAGGTCTTGGTAGATTTGCAGTGGTCTGATACTCCTTCCATTTCAATATTATCGCTTGCACAGTGCTCCTTGGGATGTTTAAAGCTTGGTAAATCTTTTTGTATCCAAATCTGGCTTTAAACTTCTCCACAACAGTATCTCGGACCTGCCTGGTGTGTTCCTTGTTCTTCATGATGCTCTCTGCGCTTTAAACGGACCTCTGAGACTATCACAGTGCAGGTGCATTTATACAGAGACTTGATTACACACAGGTGGATTCCATTTATCATCATTAGTCATTTAGGTCAACATTTGATCATTCAGAGATCCTCACTGATCTTCTGGAGAGAGTTTGCTGCACTGAAAGTAAAGGGGCTTTTGCACGCCCAATTTTTCAGTTTTTTATTTGTTAAAAAAGTTTGAAATATCCAATACATTTTGTTCCACTTCATGATTGTGTCCCACTTGTTGTTGATTCTTCACAAAAAATTACAGTTTCATATCTTTATGTTTGAAGCCTGAAATGTGGCAAAAGGTCGCAAAGTTCAAGGGGGCCGAATACGTTCGCAAGGCACTGTAGCTGTGTTGACCGATCACAATACAGTAAGCCTAAACCCAAATGTAAACTAGGGCTAAACCTTTCACTAATTCAGTACAAAAAGAACTAAACTATGATTTTATCTTTGGCCCAAACTCAAGCCTTTTTCATACATTCACTAAGATTGGACTGGACACCGTTCTTACCAGCATTACCTGAATGTATGAACAAAATCAGCCACTATATTCACACCCTCATAGTCTCTGCAGATGTTTGTACTTCATTTTCTACTGTTTAATGAAGTTGCAACTGTTCAAATAACAGCGGTATCAGTATTAACAATAATCAGTCACTCCAAGTGGGCAAGTTTGTCCCTTAGCTTGGTGTTAGCTCCGTGAAGATAACCTAAGCCTCTTCTCCTGTTTCTCAGTAAAACCACCCCGGCTGTTCACGTACAGTACAAACACAAAAAATGTCAGGTGAAATAATCCTGAAAACATCTAGTTTGAATGTGTGAAAAGGGTTTTGGACTAACCCAGGACAATTAGAATTAAAGAGACTAAACTAAAAGTAAATAAGGGCAAAACTGGGCCTAAACTAGGACAAAAAACATAGGCCTAAACCAGGAATAAAAAAGACCTAAACCAGGATTAACCCATCAGTGAACCAGGTCAAGATTAATTCAGGACAAAATAAGAACCAAGCCAAGACTAACCCAGACTATTATCCACGTACAGGATTTAATTAGTTGTTAGTTCTTGTAAAAGAGGATTGTCTTACGCAGCAGCAGAGGGTACACCAGCTGAGTTTAGTGGCGCTCTGCCCTGTCACTGCAAATCGATTCTTCTTTGGTAACAACAGGACGAAAGATATGGCCAGTGACAGATGATAGAAACTGTGCACGTAGGCGTAGTCCCACTCCTGCCGGGAATAAATAGTCCCCGCAAAAAATGCTTTGATAAAAGTAACCCCTGAAAAAAATAGTCTTTCCAAAGTGTCAGGGCTCTTACCTCGAAGTAGAAGCGCAGCATTAGGGCCAGGGCGCCAAAGCAGCAGCCTGGACCGACCTGCTGAGTGTAAACGCTCTTTTCAGGATACACAGCTCGCAGTTGTTTCATCTTTTGGAGCTACATCAGCAAAAGAAGAGGTACCATCATTATTTATTTTTATAATTTAGGTAGTGTTTTTTTTTAGCCACAGGAGGTCACAAGCCAGTGTACTTTTTAAATAAAGAGGTTTGTGTCAGGAAGGAAATCTGACGTAAAACTTTTGCCAAATTCAATATGTCAATCAGGAAGGTGAGATGAGGACGAAGGTGTGTCTGTAGGCAGAAAGAGAATAGGAAATACAAGAGTTTAGGACTAAAAGAGGTTTGTCGGTATGATGACAGGTAAAGGTAGATATGATGCAGAGGAGGAAAGTCAACATTCTGTGTCCAGGAGACCAGGAGAAAAGGGACCAAGGCACTGAAGAAGCATAGAAGCATTGGAGCATGGTTTAAACTGTTATATCATGATGTGGACAGGAAGAAAAATGGAGCAGGAGTGATCCTGAAGGAGGAGTTTGTGAAGAATGTTCTGGGGGTACAGAGAGTGTCAAGGAAAGATGAACAGAGTAATAGAGGCAGGAAGTAGAAAGGATTAGGATGAAGGGTGAAGTTAGGAGGGCTTTGAAGAGACAACGTGGTGTCTTATGTTTGTGCAAGTTCACAAACACGGCACTAGCACATAAGTAATAACACACCTAAGTCTACTTTTGAATGAATGTTTGGATGCTTGCCTGCAAATGTTTTGCTGTGGCGTGAAATGTGTCCATATGTCCTCCCTTCTTTTCCTCCCAAGCAGTGACGCAAAAGGTGGGTATGTGCTATATGTGGCGCAGCACCTTGGGGGCGCCAACGCGATGGTATAAAAAATTTAAAAAATGTACCTTTATTTTTTTTATTATTTTGTGGTATTTTCTAATTGTAGCTCAGCTGCTGTTGTGTGTTTCTAAATCATTTCAGTATTTCCTCAATATTATATAACATTTTAGAGGACTAACAGGCTACAGTAGGCGTCCTCATTAGATTCCATAAATAGAATAGATAATAGGATACCGCGAGTGGGCGTGGCTGCCGGGGGCGCCGTGAGCGCGCTGAGCAGGTACGTACAGTTGTCACAGTGGACAACTGTACAAACTGGAAAATAACAGGCAGCATGCCACGTACAATAAATGACAATAATTTGAAAAACAACTAATGCAATATCTCTGGTTTACCATGGAATCATGCATAGATTTGCTCCAAACTTGGAGGCCTAATGTTAACAGACTGGTTAGTGTTTGCTAACTTTATAAATGAAGATAATGTGGCTGATAGCTACATTTAGATTTTGGTTAAACCCTATGGTACCAATCCCATGCATGACATACAGTGGCATGAAAAAGTATCTGATGCCTTTGGAATTTCTCACATTTCTGCATAAAATCACCATCAAATGTGATCTTTGTCAAAATGACACAAATGAAAAAACAGTGTCTGCTTTAGCTAAAACCACCCAAACATTTATAGGTTTTTATATTTTTAATGAGGATAACATGCAAACAATGACAGAAGGGGGAGGAATAAGTAACTGAACCTTTGGCAGCAATAACATCAACCAGAACATGGTTTGGGGCTGTTTTGCTGCAGAAATGTGAGAAATTCCAATATTATATTATATATATAATATATAATATATAAATATAATAAATATTATATATATATATATATATATATATATATATATATATATAATATATATTATATGTATATATATATATATAAGTATGTTAAGAGTACCGCAGGATATGTATGAGAGCAGTAGGACAGTGGTGAAGTGTGTTTAGAGTACCGCAGGATATGTATGAGAGCATAGGACAATGGTGAAGTGTGTTAAGAGTGCACTTGAGGATATGTATGAGAGCAGTAGGACAGTGGTGAAGTATGTTTAGAGTAGCAGGATATGTATGAGAGCAGTAGGACAGTGGTGAAGTATGTTTAGAGTACCGCAGGATATGTATGAGAGCAGTAGGACAGTGGTGAAGTGTGTTTAGAGTACCGCAGGATATGTATGAGAGCAGTAGGACAGTGGTGAAGTGTGTTTAGAGTACCGCAGGATATGTATGAGAGCATAGGACAATGGTGAAGTGTGTTAAGAGTGCCGCAGGATATGTATGAGAGCAGTAGGACAGTGGTGAAGTGTGTTTAGAGTACCGCAGGATATGTATGAGAGCAGTAGGACAGTGGTGAAGTATGTTTAGAGTACCAGGATATGTATGAGAGCAGTAGGACAGTGGTGAAGTGTGTTTAGAGTACCGCAGGATATGTATGAGAGCATAGGACAATGGTGAAGTGTGTTAAGAGTGCCGCAGGATATGTATGAGAGCAGTAGGACAGTGGTGAAGTGTGTTTAGAGTACCGCAGGATATGTATGAGAGCATAGGACAGTGGTGAAGTATGTTTAGAGTACCGCAGGATATGTATGAGAGCAGTAGGACAGTGGTGAAGTATGTTTAGAGTACCGCAGGATATGTATGAGAGCATAGGACAGTGGTGAAGTGTGTTAAGAGTGCCGCAGGATATGTATGAGAGCATAGGACAGTGGTGAAGTATGTTTAGAGTACCGCAGGATATGTATGAGAGCATAGGACAGTGGTGAAGTATGTTTAGAGTACCGCAGGATATGTATGAGAGCATAGGACAGTGGTGAAGTATGTTTAGAGTACCGCAGGATATGTATGAGAGCAGTAGGACAGTGGTGAAGTATGTTTAGAGTACCGCAGGATATGTATGAGAGCATAGGACAGTGGTGAAGTATGTTTAGAGTACCGCAGGATATGTATGAGAGCAGTAGGACAGTGGTGAAGTGTGTTTAGAGTACCGCAGGATATGTATGAGAGCATAGGACAGTGGTGAAGTATGTTTAGAGTACCGCAGGATATGTATGAGAGCAGTTGGACAGTGGTGAAGTCTGAAGTGTGTTAAGAGTGCCGCAGGATATGTATGAGAGCATAGGACAGTGGTGAAGTATGTTTAGAGTACCGCAGGATATGTATGAGAGCAGTAGGACAGTGGTGAAGTATGTTTAGAGTACCGCAGGATATGTATGAGAGCATAGGACAGTGGTAAGGTGTGCGGTGTGACAGAGGAGTCCACGGTGAAGGCTGACAGATGAGGTCAGACAGGAATCTGCAAGGACTATGATGTTTGCGGATGACATTGTGATCTGTAGTGAGAGAAGAGGTAAGGAACAGATGAAGGAAAGTCTAGAGAGGTGGAGGTTTGCTCTGGAGAGAAGAGGGATGAAGACCAATGAGGAGGTTTATGGATGTAGTGAAGGAGGACATGAAAATTGCAGGGGATAGGGCTAGATTGAGGCAGATTATTGTGACTGTGACTGAAGGGATCACCAAAAAGGAAAAGAAGAAGTTAGTGTTTTTGTGCTAGCTAGTGTTCCTTCAACTGGAATAAACACTTTAATTTGTATTTTTGGCAGCCATTGACTTAAGAGAGACCACTTAAATAGAGGAAGAGCAACTATGAAGTTGACAGCAGAAGTGTCACAACAACTTTTCTGCTGCAATTACTGATGGAAAATATCAGCAGCTCTGGTTCTCAGACTTTATGGATAGATTTCATGACAGAGTTTTGACTGTGCACCTTCTAAGTTTATTTATTACTGAAATAAACAAGCCACAGGAAGCCATTTCAAAAGGTGTTTCAGTCTGCCTGTCTAAGCTGCTCACCCATTTGACAGTGATGATGAATATGGCTGATCCGATTGGTCCAGAGAAGATGCCGTAGCCCCATCGGTCCTGGTAGATCCTCACTGCGATGGTCAAGACTCCGAACATGGTGATACTAGACCGTTCTGTTTCCTCAAAGTCCCCCAAAGCTGGCAAAACAAGTCAATGGGTGTATAAACAACACTGAAGACTGTATGCTCCATTAGTCTGGGTCTGACAGAAGTTTATGGATTAAATTAGAAATATAGAGTTCCGGCCTGCTCTGGTTTTTGACTAATACCTGATGGTAAATGAAGCTGTCACTTTGTACCACTAGTTGGAATGGTGAGTTACTCATTTTCATTTTGCAATAGGCACTTTTCTACTGATGCCCTCAGGAGACTTTTTGTTTTCACTCTTTTGCATTTCACAACCCCAATCTTCGTCAGCTGGAGGAGTATAGAGCAAAACTATTTTTTGTGTTGTGCTGTGATGTTTGGATTTTGTTTGTCAATTTAAAAAAATACATTTGAATTTATTGATATATAAATCTGGACGGGGTAAAAGTGTATGTTAATGAATACAGTAAAACATTTGTCAGTTTTAATAATTTTTAAGATAGTGAATTTACGTTATTTTTAGAATTTACAATTCAGGCTGATGTGATTTTTTAAGCTAGCATACTGTAACAGCCAAGGGGGGCACTACAAGGTTTGCGGAGAGACAGCACTGTTGCATGAAACTTCCAGGTCACACAAAATGAAAAATGGAAAAATTTATATTGAAATCTGTGTCTACAGTTTTTTTTTCAAATCTTCTATTTTTGATCTGAGCAACACATCAAAACATATAAAACAACCATTCATTAATTGAGTGCACTATATAGTCCTCTATATAGTGCTCACTATATTGTGATTAGGGATTAGGGACTAGGGACAGACACAGCCAAAGTTTTCAAGAAGCACCCTGGAAGTAAGGAGTGCCCCAAATGGGACCTGGCCACGTCCAGGTTGACACATCTTGTTATGCAATGACATCATGGACATTCTCTTGCGATACTGCCCCGCTAATGTTCACAAAGGGAACTTTTTTTGAACAGTGCCCCTGGTGGGGATTTAGAAAATTGCATCACAAACGCTGCACTCTGGTGTTGAAAAGTGGAATTATTTTAGAATTTGTGAATATTACAAATTGCTCCTTTAACCTGTCAGTTTATTCATTACAATTTATTATTATCACATACTGTACGTACGGTGGCTGAGAAAGCTCAAAGCATTCAAGCATTCATGGCTTACACTAGTTTCATAAAAGTGACATCTGATAATAGACAGACAATGTATATATTTAAATTCAATAATGAATAGACATATATGGAAACTAATAAATTCTCCTTACTGGAACCTTTCTCTGAAAAACAGTTTAGCTTTAATTGTCTTAAAAGAAATATGTGAAACAATATGTAAAAAATGAAATGACACAGAGGAGATTTCCGCAATGGCATGTATCAGCTGTCCTAGTTTAGAGGATTTCACTCCTGTAAAAGGGTCATGTGATTTAAATGGCTTTCATTAAATGTCTTCTACCAGTGGATCTTAAACAGATGGAAAGCAACTGTGAAGATGCCAAGGGTTACAGCAACTGCTCTGCTGCGAAGGCTCATGGGATGTATCATGGCTTCGAGAGTTCTCAGACTTAATGGATAATATTCACAACGGCGCTCTCCCTGTGCACTGTCTAGGTTTATTTATTAATCAAACAAACAAGCCCCAGGAAGCCATTTGAAAAGGGAGCGGTTGGTTCACAGCTGTAACGCCCAGTCACTTATTGAAATCCTCAGTGATCATGTTTAAATTTCTGGAAGCCAAATGCCCTGAGCCTACATTTTTCCGATACAGCTTAAAAGGAAGCCGCCGTTTACCGATATGTGCAATTTACATATATACATGTAATCTCACATCCTCTGTAACGTAAGCACTAGACTCAGTAGAATGAAACAGTCCCTGCAGCAACCACAGACTCATTGCAAGTCTGTGGGATAATGATCATTCTTTCACCATCGAATGATGTTCTTACCGATGAGGGTCACCCACATGGAGAGTGCAGTCCCATAAACAGTGAAGTATTCCAGCACATCGTATCTCATAAAACAGATAATGGAGAGCCCCGGTCCATCGCAGGCGTGGTAGATCTGTGCAAAGAAAGAGATATTGTTATGTAAAAAAAAAAAGAAAAAAAGATTATAAAAAAATAAATTATATATATATATATATATATATATATATATATATATATATATATATACATATACACACACTTGGAATAACTTTGATTATTAAAGACCAGTTTAAGTTTTCAGCGACTTATTTCGCAGAAGTAATAAGTGACCTAATCTTCCTCTTTTAAGTTTGACAGTTTTTTTTTATTTATTTAGAAAAACGTGACTTATATAATGTAATTAAAATATATAATGTTGGTTTCATTTATAAATGGACCGTTCTGTAATAGATTTTAAGTTTATGCCTGTTTTAACATTGGTTTAATCCTAGTTCAGTCCTGGATTTGTTTTGATTTGGTCCTGGTTTTCTCCGGTTTTAGACTTGATTTAGTCCTAGCTTGGTCCTTGTTTGTTTCTGGTTGATTTCTTATAAAGTCAGGTTTAGACCCAGATAAAACCCTCTTACCGTGGTGAAGAACATGGTGAAGAAGTAGACCATGGCCTCCATATGAAAGCCCCGTTTGGCTGCGACGCTGGCCGTAGGCAGAAACACCAGGCTGCTCACCGTCGGCAGCAACAGTTTGGCAATAAATGCACCCATCCTCAACAAATACTCTGACTCAAATGAACGTTCAGACCAGCAACCAGGCTCAAATGGCCCCACTGAGGCAGACTGTGGGAGCCCAGCTGTCTGGTTGGCCCTCTAAAGTTTAAATGGAGCTTAAGGAGTGTGCTGTGGGACTTCAGGGGCAGCTGTTGGTGACTGGAGAAACAAGGAGAGGCAATATGGGGCCAACCCAGTTACCTTCATGTTATGTACAGTATATGTCTGTCATTAATGATTATTTACAGTGGCATAAAGAATATCCAACTAGTTAACTGTAAACTGAAAGCAGGGCTGATTCTGATTTATTTTAGTGGCTACATTTATGAAATAACATAATCCTGACCATCTCCTACAAACATTTATTCTGGACTGATTTGTTTTTATAAATTGCGACTGAATGTGACTCAACAGGAAAATCTCTTTGTTTTGCTTTAAACTTTTATACGTTTCAATGATAAGAAGAGGGGCTTTACTATTTCACTGCAATTGAAGAGCAGCACTCACTTTGTAATACACTTCCACACAGGGGACAACTGTCCAATGTCCATATGCACTTTACTGTTAATACTAATCCCTACTTTTGAACACAAATATCTACTTTCTACTCCTTACATTGTCAAAACAGCCTTGTTACTTTTACATCCTCTGCGGATGAAGACATGACGTAACAGACATAACTAACAGGACAAGCTCTCACTTGCCTGGGAGCCTTGAAGTCTAGTAACCTCCACTGGGTTAAATAGTAGTTAATGATGTAAAAGCTTCCCACAAAGTCATCATTAACATAGTACCTCCAAGGTTTTGAAAGTATTAAAAATGTATAAAAAAAACTTTTATGGTTTCAAAATCAGGTATTAAATTTGTTCTTCTAGGTCTTACATTTAATTGCACCATATACTGTAAAAATTATTGCAAGTTATCACAAATGTATTGTGTCTCATTGACAGCAAAATTACTTTTGACTTATATACATCTCTGTACTTTTTTACTTTTACTTGAGTAAAGAAGTCGAATCAGTATTTTTACCAAAGTTGTTTTTAACACTGGTAGGATATCTGTACTTCTACACGATGTGAATATGTTTGCCACCTTTGAGGAAAATAATATCAAATAGAAACAGTAAATAAAAAAGTAATTGTATATCAAAATTTTAAAAACATTTTAGAAAATTATTTTTACTTATACAGAACACGTACTTTAACTGTTAGAAATCTGAAAATTACCATAATCTGACACCAGTAATTATGGTATAAATTATTACAAAATTAGATGTTATTTGCATCTCAATATATTATAATAAACCTTGATCTGCCATTCCAAATAGAAAAATATGCTTATGTAGACATATTGTATATGTCTTTCATAATGTTCTTGTTTTTTTTTTACAGTTAAACACTCGCAACCACTGCTGCTAGATTTTGACACAAATTTGACAGACAGTTTTTTGTAGGTAACGTTTAGACCTTAAATTAGCTCTTGTTTAATGGTTGAAGAATGACTAGAATGACCTGTTATAATAACTGTACAGAGTTTTAATTTCTAAAATACAACCATTATGTATGGTCACACTTTTGTTCCTAACGCCAGGTTTGCAGTAACAGACATATTCAAAGTGGGCCTTAAAGCAAATATCATAGTGACACTCTCCTCCAGCTTAAATATAACTTCTGTGCCTTAACATTTTTTGTCATAAGCTTGAGTTCTTCTAAAAGGCTTAGATGATCCATGTTGTTCCCGGTAAAGGCTTGCGCTGTTGTGCGGTGAAGACAGTTGTCCTCAGCTGCTGCTCCAACTGCTTCATTTTTACAAAGGCTGCACTGAGTACTCTCACTGCACAACCCACATTCTCCGAGTGCTTCAAAGACCAGACCCTAACCATGGCCTCCTCCTTTCTTAGAAAGAATTACCATATAGGTAATTATTTCAAATAAAATGTATGAATGAGTTGTCTCTAACCCTCTTGAGACTTGGCACTGAACTCTAGACAGCAGTGGACAGAGTATAATCTGTAATTATCTGTGATTTACATTTATGAGAAAACATTAGAAACAGTTCCACACAATCTAATGCATACTTGGGATTAACACAAAAGGTCATAAACCACAGTTGGGAAAAAATATTGGGGAAGCGATGTTAATGTTTGTAGCTTGGGCCTAAAAGAGAAAATGCATAATGTTGCATGTACTGTATAGCAGGAGCTATAATGTGAGAAAAAGAGAAGAATGGATCCGTTACTGAAGGATTTTCAGCCAGTGATGTGGTGAGTCATACAGTAAGCTATGACTGAAGTGATGTAATAACGTTCTGTCATGGCCATAGGCCCAGAAACCGGAAGACTCCAACGCAAACCCCAGACACCGGCAAAGAGTTCAAAAAGGTTTATTTACAACCAGTAACAAAACAAAACCAGGAACCAGAATAAATAAGGCTAAGGTCTGAGCATAAAATAATCGAGGACAGGAAATATTAGAAAACTCAGGCTAGATATCCAGGACACAAAATACAAGACAAAAAACAGACTAGGAATCTCCACAGAAAACACAGGGAACAGGGAACAGGGCACAGGGAACAGGGCACAGGGCACAGGGCACAGGGCACAGGGCACAGGGCACAGGGCACAGGGCACAGGGCACAGGGAACACGGTAGGGTAGAAGACGACCTGGCACTGAGTCACAGAACACACAGGTATAAATAGACACAGACAACAAGGGACAGGTGAAACACATCAGGGCGGAGCAGGTAATCACACAGAAGGTAAAGACAAAAGCCAGGAAGTAAATCATAAAACACAGACAGGGGTAAGACATTTCAAAATAAAAACCAAGAATTCAAATACAATCTTAAAACAAAAATCAAATACAATAAATATGACATCTAAAAACAAACGATTACACTAACAAAATAGACAGACTATATAAACAGAGATGAATCCTGACACGTTCACCTACAATGTGTTATGCCGTGATATGTTGTTAGTTTTAATAAACCCAGTTCACAGCTGCTGTTGCTGTTGTTCAATACACACATCAACAATTCTATTGTCTACTTACAGCTCCGTTTTGGTCTCTATTGCATCTGGAGTTTTGAAAAGTCTTCACTTCGGGAGGCGTTTTAAAAAATATCCGTTTTCCGTCCTGAAAACTCTGTTTACGTGTGAACAAAAGGCCCAAACTTATAGAAAACTATGCATTTATAAAAGCAACAATTCAGTCAGAATCTACCCTAGTAGACAACGTTTTCTGAATTTGATATATGGCTGATAGTTATTATAATCTCAAATCATCAACTCCTCTGGCGTCGCCTCGCTCCTGGCCTTTGGTCCAGCTCCCTCCAGCGTCGCCTCGCTCCTGGCCTTTGGTCCAGCTCCCTCCAGTGTGGCCTCGCTCCAGGCCTTTGGTCCAGCTCCCTCCTGCGTCGCCTCGCTCCTGGCCTTTGGTCCAGCTCCCTCCTGCTTCGCCTCGCTCCTGTCCTTTGGTCCAGCTCCCTCCAGCGTCGCCTCGCTCCTGGCCTTTGGTCCAGCTCCCTCCAGCGTCGCCTCGCTCCAGGCCTTTGGTCCAGCTCCCTCCTGCGTCGCCTCGCTCCTGGCCTTTGGTCCAGCTCCCTCCTGCTTCGCCTCGCTCCTGTCCTTTGGTCCAGCTCCCTCCTGCGTGGCCTCGCTCCTGGCCTTTGGTCCAGCTCCCTCCAGCGTCGCCTCGCTCCAGGCCTTTGATCCAGCTCCCTCCTGCTTCGCCTCGCTCCTGGCATTTGGTCCAGCTCCAGCGTTGCCTCACCCCAGGCCATTGGTCCTACTCCCTCCAGTGTTGAATCGCCCAAGGCCTTTTGTCCAGCTTATTCCAGCATTGCCTTGCTTCAGTTCTTTGGTACTACTCCCTCCAGGGTTTCCGTGTTCCAGTCCTTTGGTCCAGCTCCTTTCATCGTTGCCTTTAGTCCTATTACCTCCAGCGTTGACTCGCTCCTGGCCTTTGGTCCAGCTCCCTCCAGCGTCGACTCGCTCCTGGCCTTTGATCCAGCTCCCTCCTGCGTTGCCTCGCTCCAGGCCTTTTGTCCAGCTCCCTCCAGCGTCACCTCGCTCCTGGCCTTTGGTCCAGCTCCCTCCAGCGTCGCCTCGCTCCAGGCCTTTGGTCCAGCTCCCTCCAGCGTCGCCTCGCTCCAAGCCTTTTGTCCAGCTCCTTCCAGCGTCGCCTCGCTCCTGGCCTTTGGTCCAGCTCCCTCCAGCGTCGCCTCGCTCCTGGCCTTTGGTCCAGCTCCCTCCTGCGTCGCCTCGCTCCAGGCCTTTGGCCCAGCTCCCTCCAGCGTGGCCTCGCTCCTGGCCTTTGGTCAAGCTCCCTCCAGCGTGGCCTCGCTCCTGGCCTTTGGTCCAGCTCCCTCCAGCGTGGCCTCGCTCCTAGCCTTTGATCCAGCTCCCTCCTGCTTCGCCTCGCTCCTGGCCTTTGGTCCAGCTCCCTCCAGCGTGGCCTCGCTCCTGGCCTTTGGTCCAGCTCCCTCCAGCGTGGCCTCGCTCCTAGCCTTTGATCCAGCTCCCTCCTGCGCGCCTCGCTCCTGGCCTTTGGTCCAGCTCCCTCCAGCGTGGCCTCGCTCCTGGCCTTTGGTCCAGTTCCCTCCTGCTTCGCCTCGCTCCTGGCCTTTGGTCCAGCTCCCTCCAGCGTCGCCTCGCTCCAGGCCTTTGGCCCAGCTCCCTCCTGCGTCGCCTCGCTCCTGGCCTTTGGTCCAGCTCCCTCCAGCGTCGCCTCGCTCCTGGCCTTTGGTCAAGCTCCCTCCAGCGTCGCCTCGCTCCAGGCCTTTTGTCCAGCTCCCTCCAGCGTCGCTTTGCTCCTGGCCTTTGGTCCAGCTCCCTCCAGCGTCGCCTCGCTCCTGGCCTTTGGTCCAGCTCCCTCCAGCGTCGCCTCGCTCCTGGCCTTTGGTCCAGCTCCCTCCAGTGTGGCCTCGCTCCTGGCCTTTGGTCCAGCTCCCTCCTGCGTCGCATCGCTCCTGGCCTTTGGTCCAGCTCCCTCCAGTGTGGCCTCGCTCCTGGCCTTTGGTCCAGCTCCCTCCTGCGTCGCCTCGCTCCTGGCCTTTGGTCCAGCTCCCTCCTGCGTCGCCTCGCTCCTGGCCTTTGGTCCAACTCCCTCCTGCGTCGCCTCGCTCCAGGCCTTTGGTCCAGCTCCCTCCTGCGTCGCATCGCTCCTGGCCTTTGGTCCAGCTCCCTCCAGTGTGGCCTCGCTCCTGGCCTTTGGTCCAGCTCCCTCCTGCGTCGCCTCGCTCCAGGCCTTTGGTCCAGCTCCCTCCAGCGTCGCCTCGCTCCAGGCCTTTGGTCCAGCTCCCTCCAGCGTCGCCTCGCTCAAAGCCTTTTGTCCAGCTCCCTCCAGCGTCGCCTCGCTCCAGGCCTTTGGTCCAGCTCCCTCCAGCGTCGCCTCGCTCCTGGCCTTTGGTCCAGCTCCCTCCAGTGTGGCCTCGCTCCTGGCCTTTGGTCCAGCTCCTTCCTGCGTCGCCTCGCTCCAGGCCTTTGGTCCAGCTCCCTCCTGCGTCGCATCGCTCCTGGCCTTTGGTCCAGCTCCCTCCTGCGTCGCCTCGCTCCAGGCCTTTGGTCCAGCTCCCTCCAGCGTGGCCTCGCTCCAGGCCTCTGGTCCAGCTCCCTCCAGCGTGGCCTCGCTCCAGGCCTTTGGTCCAGCTCCCTCCTGCGTCGCATCGCTCCTGGCCTTTGGTCCAGCTCCCTCCTGCGTCGCCTCGCTCCTGGCCTTTGGTCCAGCTCCCTCCTGCGTCGCCTCGCTCCTGGCCTTTGGTCCAGCTCCCTCCAGCGTCGCCTCGCTCCAGGCCTTTGGTCCAGCTCCCTCCAGCGTCGCCTCGCTCCTGGCCTTTGGTCCAGCTCCCTCCAGTGTGGCCTCGCTCCTGGCCTTTGGTCCAGCTCCCTCCTGCGTGGCCTCGCTCCTGGCCTTTGGTCCAGCTCCCTCCTGCGTCGCCTCGCTCCTGGCCTTTGGTCCAGCTCCCTCCTGCGTGGCCTCGCTCCTGGCCTTTGGTCCAGCTCCCTCCTGCGTGGCCTCGCTCCTGGCCTTTGGTCCAGCTCCCTCCTGCGTGGCCTCGCTCCAGGCCTTTGGTCCAGCTCCCTCCTGCGTCGCCTCGCTCCTGGCTTTTGGTCCAGCTCCCTCCTGCGTCGCCTCGCTCCTGGCCTTTGGTCCAGCTCCCTCCTGCGTCGCCTCGCTCCTAGCCTTTGATCCAGCTCCCTCCTGCTTCGCCTCGCTCCTGGCTTTTGGTCCAGCTCCCTCCTGCTTCGCCTCGCTCCTGGCATTTGGTCCAGCTCCCTCCAGCGTGGCCTCGCTCCTGGCCTTTGGTCCAGCTCCCTCCAGCGTGGCCTCGCTCCTAGCCTTTGATCCAGCTCCCTCCTGCTTCGCCTCGCTCCTGGCTTTTGGTCCAGCTCCCTCCTGCTTCGCCTCGCTCCTGGCATTTGGTCCAGCTCCAGCGTTGCCTCACCCCAGGCCATTGGTCCTACTCCCTCCAGTGTTGAATCGCCCAAGGCCTTTTGTCCAGCTTATTCCAGCATTGCCTTGCTTCAGTTCTTTGGTCCAACTCCCTCCAGCGTCACCTCGCTCCAGTTCTTTGGTACTACTCCCTCCAGGGTTTCCGTGTTCCAGTCCTTTGGTCCAGCTCCTTTCATCGTTGCCTTTAGTCCTATTACCTCCAGCGTGGCCTCGCTCCAGGCCTTTTGTCCAGCTCCCTCCAGCGTCACCTCGCTCCTGGCCTTTGGTCCAGCTCCCTCCTGCGTCGCATCGCTCCTGGCCTTTGGTCCAGCTCCCTCCAGCGTCACCTCGCTCCTGGCCTTTGGTCCAGCTCCCTCCTGCGTCGCATCGCTCCTGGCCTTTGGTCCAGCTCCTCCTCGTCGCCTCGCTCCAGGCCTTTGGTCCAGCTCCCTCCTGCGTCGCATCGCTCCTGGCCTTTGGTCCAGCTCCCTCCAGCGTTGCCTCGCTCCAGTCCTTTGGTCCAGTTCCCTCCAGCGTCGCCTCGCTCCAGGCCTTTGGTCCAGCTCCCTCCAGCGTCGCCTCGCTCCTGGCCTTTGGTCCAGCTCCCTCCAGTGTGGCCTCGCTCCTGGCCTTTGGTCCAGCTCCCTCCTGCGTCGCCTCGCTCCAGGCCTTTGGTCCAGCTCCCTCCTGCGTCGCATCGCTCCTGGCCTTTGGTCCAGCTCCCTCCTGCGTGGCCTCGCTCCTGGCCTTTGGTCCAGCTCCCTCCTGCGTGGCCTCGCTCCTGGCCTTTGGTCCAGCTCCCTCCTGCGTCGCCTCGCTCCTGGCCTTTGGTCCAGCTCCCTCCTGCGTTGCCTCGCTCCTGGCCTTTGGTCCAGCTCCCTCCTGCGTCGCCTCGCTCCAGGCCTTTGGTCCAGCTCCCTCCTGCGTCGCCTCGCTCCTGGCCTTTGGTCCAGCTCCCTCCTGCGTCGCCTCGCTCCAGGCCTTTGGTCCAGCTCCCTCCTGCGTCGCCTCGCTCCATGCCTTTGGTCCAGCTCCCTCCTGCGTCGCCTCGCTCCTGGCTTTTAGTCCAGCTCCCTCCAGCGTCGCCTCGCTCCTGGCCTTAGGTCCAGCTCCCTCCTGCGTCGCCTCGCTCCTGGCTTTTGGTCCAGCTCCCTCCAGCGTCGCCTCGCTCCTGGCCTTTGGTCCAGCTCCCTCCTGCGTCGCCTCGCTCCTGGCCTTTGGTCCAGCTCCCTCCAGTGTCGCCTCGCTCCTGGCCTTTGGTCCAGCTCCCTCCTGCGTCGCCTCGCTCCTGGCCTTTGGTCCAGCTCCTCCAGCGCCGCCGCTCCAGGCCTTTGGCCCAGCTCCTCCAGCGCGTCGCTCGCTCCTGGCCTTTGGTCCAGCTCTCCAGCGTGGCCTTGCTCCTGGCCTTTGGTCCAGCTCCTCCAGCGTGGCCTCGCTCCTGGCCTTTGGTCCAGCTCCCTCCAGCGTCGCCTCGCTCCAGGCCTTTGGCCCAGCTCCCTCCTGCGTCGCCTCGCTCCTGGCCTTTGGTCCAGCTCCCTCCAGCGTGGCCTCGCTCCTGGCCTTTGGTCCAGCTCCCTCCAGCGTGGCCTCGCTCCTGGCCTTTGGTCCAGCTCCCTCCAGCGTGGCCTCGCTCCTGGCCTTTGGTCCAGCTCCTCCAGCGTGCCTTGCTCCTAACCTTTGGTCCAGTTCCCTCCTGCGTCGCCTCGCTCCTAGGCCTTTGATCCAGCTCCTCCTGCTTCGCCTCGCTCCTGGCATTTGGTCCAGCTCCAGCGCCTCACCCCAGGCCATTGGTCCTACTCCCTCCAGTGTTGAATCGCCCAAGGCCTTTTGTCCAGCTTATTCCAGCATTGCCTTGCTTCAGTTCTTTGGTCCAACTCCCTCCAGCGTCACCTCGCTCCAGTTCTTTGGTACTACTCCCTCCAGGGTTTCCGTGTTCCAGTCCTTTGGTCCAGCTCCTTTCATCGTTGCCTTTAGTCCTATTACCTCCAGCGTGGCCTCGCTCCAGGCCTTTTGTCCAGCTCCTCCAAGGTCACCTCGCTCCTGGCCTTTGGTCCAGCTCCTCCAGCGCCGCCTCGCTCCTGGCCTTTGGTCCAGCTCCCTCCAGCGTGGCCTCGCTCCTGGCCTTTGGTCCAGCTCCCTCCAAGGTCACCTCGCTCCTGGCCTTTGGTCCAGCTCCCTCCAGCGTGGCCTCGCTCCTGGCCTTTGGTCCAGCTCCCTCCTGCGTCGCCTCGCTCCTGGCCTTTGGTCCAGCTCCCTCCAGCATGGCCTCGCTCCTGGCCTTTGGTCCAGCTCCCTCCAGCGTCGCCTCGCTCCAGGCCTTTGGTCCAGCTCCCTCCTGCGTCGCCTCGCTCCTGGCCTTTGGTCCAGCTCCCTCCAGCGTCGCCTCGCTCCAGGCCTTTGGTCCAGCTCCTCCAGCATGGCCTCGCTCCTGGCCTTTGGTCCAGCTCCTCCAGCGTCGCCGCTCCTGGCCTTTGGTCCAGCTCCTCCAGCATGGCCTCGCTCCTGGCCTTTGGTCCAGCTCCTCCAGCGTCGCCTCGCTCCAGGCCTTTGGTCCAGCTCCTCCTGCGTCGCCTCGCTCCTGGCCTTTGGTCCAGCTCCCTCCTGCGTCGCCTCGCTCCAGGCCTTTGGTCCAGCTCCCTCCAGCGTCGCCTCGCTCCTGGCCTTTGGTCCAGCTCCCTCCAGCGTGGCCTCGCTCCTGGCCTTTGGTCCAGCTCCCTCCAGCGTCGCCTCGCTCCAGGCCTTTGGTCCAGCTCCCTCCTGCGTCGCCTCGCTCCTGGCCTTTGGTCCAGCTCCAGCGTTGCCTCACCCCAGGCCATTGGTCCTACTCCCTCCAGTGTTGAATCGCCCAATGCCTTTTGTCCAGCTTATTCCAGCATTGCCTTGCTTCAGTTCTTTGGTCCAACTCCCTCCAGCGTCACCTCGCTCCAGTTCTTTGGTACTACTCCCTCCAGGGTTTCCGTGTTCCAGTCCTTTGGTCCAGCTCCTTTCATCGTTGCCTTTAGTCCTATTACCTCCAGCGTGGCCTCGCTCCAGGCCTTTTGTCCAGCTCCCTCCAGCGTCACCTCGCTCCTGGCCTTTGGTCCAGCTCCCTCCAGCGTCACCTCGCTCCTGGCCTTTGGTCCAGCTCCCTCCAGCTTGGCCTCGCTCCTGGCCTTTGGTCCAGCTTCCTCCAGCGTCGCCTCGCTCCTGGACTTTGGTCCAGCTCCTCCAGCGCCGCCGCCTCCTGGCCTTTGGCCCAGCTCCCTCCAGCGTGGCCTCGCTCCTGGCCTTTGGTCCAGCTCCCTCCTGCGTCGCCTCGCTCCTGGCCTTTGGTCCAGCTCCCTCCTGCGTCGCCACGCTCCTGGCCTTAGGTCCAGCTCCCTCCTGCGTCGCCTTGCTCCTGGCCTTTGGTCCAGCTCCTTCCAGCGTCGCCTCGCTCCAGGCCTTTGGCCCAGCTCCTCCTGCGCCTCGCTCCTGGCCTTTGGTCCAGCTCCTCCAGCGCCGCCTCGCTCCAGGCCTTTGGCCCAGCTCCTCCTGCGTTGCCTCGCTCCTGGCCTTTGGTCCAGCTCCCTCCAGCGTCGCCGCTCCAGGCCTTTGGCCCAGCTCCCTCCTGCCGCCTCGCTCCTAGCCTTTGATCCAGCTCCTCCAGCGTGGCCTCGCTCCTAGCCTTTGGTCCAGCTCCTCCTGCGTCGCCTCGCTCCTAGCCTTTGATCCAGCTCCCTCCTGCTTCGCCTCGCTCCTGGCTTTTGGTCCAGCTCCCTCCTGCTTCGCCTCGCTCCTGGCATTTGGTCCAGCTCCAGCGTTGCCTCACCCCAGGCCATTGGTCCTACTCCCTCCAGTGTTGAATCGCCCAAGGCCTTTTGTCCAGCTTATTCCAGCATTGCCTTGCTTCAGTTCTTTGGTCCAACTCCTCCAGCGCCACTCGCTCCAGTTCTTTGGTACTACTCCCTCCAGGGTTTCCGTGTTCCAGTCCTTTGGTCCAGCTCCTTTCATCGTTGCCTTTAGTCCTATTACCTCCAGCGTGGCCTCGCTCCAGGCCTTTTGTCCAGCTCCCTCCAAGGTCACCTCGCTCCTGGCCTTTGGTCCAGCTCCCTCCAGCGTCGCCTCGCTCCTGGCCTTTGGTCCAGCTCCCTCCAGCGTGGCCTCGCTCCTGGCCTTTGGTCCAGCTCCCTCCAAGGTCACCTCGCTCCTGGCCTTTGGTCCAGCTCCTCCAGCGTGGCCTCGCTCCTGGCCTTTGGTCCAGCTCCCTCCTGCGTCGCCTCGCTCCTGGCCTTTGGTCCAGCTCCCTCCAGCGTGGCCTCGCTCCTGGCCTTTGGTCCAGCTCCCTCCAGCGTCGCCTCGCTCCAGGCCTTTGGTCCAGCTCCCTCCTGCGTCGCCTCGCTCCTGGCCTTTGGTCCAGCTCCCTCCTGCGTCGCCTCGCTCCAGGCCTTTGGTCCAGCTCCTCCAGCGTCGCCGCTCCTGGCCTTTGGTCCAGCTCCTCCAGTGTGGCCTCGCTCCTGGCCTTTGGTCCAGCTCCTCCTGCGTCGCCTCGCTCCAGTCCTTTGGTCCAGCTCCTCCGTCGCCTCGCTCCTGGCCTTTGGTCCAGCTCCCTCCAGTGTGGCCTCGCTCCTGGCCTTTGGTCCAGCTCCTCCTGCGTCGCCTCGCTCCTGGCCTTTGGTCCAGCTCCTCCAGCGTCGCCTCGCTCTTTGCCTTTGGTCCAGCTCCTCCAGCGTGGCCTCGCTCCTGGCCTTTGGTCCAGCTCCTCCTGCGTCGCCTCGCTCCTGGCTTTGGTCCAGCTCCTCCCTGCGTCGCCTTGCTCCTGGCCTTAGGTCCAGCTCCCTCCAGCGCGTCGCCTCGCTCCTGGCTTTGGTCCAGCTCCTCCAGCGTCGCCTTGCTCCTGGCCTTAGGTCCAGCTCCCTCCTGCGTCGCCTTGCTCCTGGCCTTTGGTCCAGCTCCCTCCTGCGTCGCCTCGCTCCTGGCCTTTGGTCCAGCTCCCTCCTCGTCGCCTCGCTCCTGGCCTTTGGTCCAGCTCCTCCAGCGTCGCCTCGCTCCTGGCCTTTGGTCCAGCTCCAGCGTTGCCTCACCCCAGGCCATTGGTCCTACTCCCTCCAGTGTTGAATCGCCCAATGCCTTTTGTCCAGCTTATTCCAGCATTGCCTTGCTTCAGTTCTTTGGTCCAACTCCCTCCAGCGTCACCTCGCTCCAGTTCTTTGGTACTACTCCCTCCAGGGTTTCCGTGTTCCAGTCCTTTGGTCCAGCTCCTTTCATCGTTGCCTTTAGTCCTATTACCTCCAGCGTGGCCTCGCTCCAGGCCTTTTGTCCAGCTCCCTCCAGCGTCACCTCGCTCCTGGCCTTTGGTCCAGCTCCCTCCAGCGTCACCTCGCTCCTGGCCTTTGGTCCAGCTCCCTCCAGCGTGGCCTCGCTCCTGGCCTTTGGTCCAGCTCCCTCCAGCGTCGCCTCGCTCCTGGACTTTGGTCCAGCTTCCTCCAGCGTCGCCTCGCTCCTGGCCTTTGGTCCAGCTCCCTCCAGCGTGGCCTCGCTCCTGGCCTTTGGTCCAGCTCCCTCCAGCGTCGCCTCGCTCCTGGCCTTTGGTCCAGCTCCTCCTCGCGCCGCCACGCTCCTGGCCTTAGGTCCAGCTCCCTCCTGCGTCGCCTTGCTCCTGGCCTTTGGTCCAGCTCCCTCCTGCGTCGCCTCGCTCCAGGCCTTTGGCCCAGCTCCCTCCTGCGTCGCCTCGCTCCTGGCCTTTGGTCCAGCTCCCTCCAGCGTCGCCTCGCTCCAGGCCTTTGGCCCAGCTCCCTCCTGCGTTGCCTCGCTCCTGGCCTTTGGTCCAGCTCCCTCCTGCGTTGCCTCGCTCCTGGCCTTTGGTCCAGCTCCCTCCAGCGTCGCCTCGCTCCAGGCCTTTGGCCCAGCTCCCTCCTGCGTCGCCTCGCTCCTAGCCTTTGATCCAGCTCCCTCCAGCGTGGCCTCGCTCCTAGCCTTTGGTCCAGCTCCCTCCTGCGTCGCCTCGCTCCTAGCCTTTGATCCAGCTCCCTCCTGCTTCGCCTCGCTCCTGGCTTTTGGTCCAGCTCCCTCCTGCTTCGCCTCGCTCCTGGCATTTGGTCCAGCTCCAGCGTTGCCTCACCCCAGGCCATTGGTCCTACTCCCTCCAGTGTTGAATCGCCCAAGGCCTTTTGTCCAGCTTATTCCAGCATTGCCTTGCTTCAGTTCTTTGGTCCAACTCCCTCCAGCGTCGCCTCGCTCCAGGCCTTTGGCCCAGCTCCCTCCTGCGTCGCCTCGCTCCTGGCCTTTGGTCCAGCTCCCTCCAGCGTGGCCTCGCTCCTGGCCTTTGGTCCAGCTCCCTCCAGCGTGGCCTCGCTCCTGGCCTTTGGTCCAGCTCCCTCCAGCGTGGCCTCGCTCCTGGCCTTTGGTCCAGCTCCCTCCAGCGTGGCCTTGCTCCTAACCTTTGGTCCAGTTCCCTCCTGCGTCGCCTCGCTCCTAGCCTTTGATCCAGCTCCCTCCTGCTTCGCCTCGCTCCTGGCATTTGGTCCAGCTCCAGCGTTGCCTCACCCCAGGCCATTGGTCCTACTCCCTCCAGTGTTGAATCGCCCAAGGCCTTTTGTCCAGCTTATTCCAGCATTGCCTTGCTTCAGTTCTTTGGTCCAACTCCCTCCAGCGTCACCTCGCTCCAGTTCTTTGGTACTACTCCCTCCAGGGTTTCCGTGTTCCAGTCCTTTGGTCCAGCTCCTTTCATCGTTGCCTTTAGTCCTATTACCTCCTGCGTCGCCTTGCTCCTGGCCTTAGGTCCAGCTCCCTCCTGCGCCTTGCTCCTGGCCTTTGGTCCAGCTCCTCCTGCGTCGCCTCGCTCCTGGCCTTTGGTCCAGCTCCTCCAGCGTGGCCTCGCTCCTGGCCTTTGGTCCAGCTCCTCCAGCGTCACCTCGCTCCTGGCCTTTGGTCCAGCTCCCTCCAGCGTGGCCTCGCTCCTGGCCTTTGGTCCAGCTCCCTCCAGCGTCGCCTCGCTCCTGGCCTTTGGTCCAGCTCCTCCAGCGCCTCGCTCCTGGCCTTGGTCCAGCTCCTCCCCAGCGTCGCCTCGCTCCAGGCCTTTGGTCCAGCTCCCTCCTGCGTCGCCTCGCTCCTGGCCTTTGGTCCAGCTCCTCCTCGTCGCCTCGCTCCAGGCCTTTGGTCCAGCTCCTCCAGCGTCGCCTCGCTCCTGGCCTTTGGTCCAGCTCCTCCAGTGTGGCCTCGCTCCTGGCCTTTGGTCCAGCTCCTCCTCGTCGCCTCGCTCCAGTCCTTTGGTCCAGCTCCCTCCTGCGTCGCATCGCTCCTGGCCTTTGGTCCAGCTCCCTCCAGTGTGGCCTCGCTCCTGGCCTTTGGTCCAGCTCCCTCCTGCGTCGCCTCGCTCCTGGCCTTTGGTCCAGCTCCTCCTCGTCGCCTCGCTCTGCCTTTGGTCCAGCTCCTCCAGCGTGGCCTCGCTCCTGGCCTTTGGTCCAGCTCCCTCCTCCCGCCTCGCTCCTGGCTTTTGGTCCAGCTCCCTCCTGCGTCGCCTTGCTCCTGGCCTTAGGTCCAGCTCCCTCCTGCGTCGCCTCGCTCCTGGCTTTTGGTCCAGCTCCCTCCTGCGTCGCCTTGCTCCTGGCCTTAGGTCCAGCTCCCTCCTGCGTCGCCTTGCTCCTGGCCTTTGGTCCAGCTCCTCCTCGTCGCCTCGCTCCTGGCCTTTGGTCCAGCTCCTCCTGCGTCGCCTCGCTCCTGGCCTTTGGTCCAGCTCCTCCAGCGTCGCCTCGCTCCTGGCCTTTGGTCCAGCTCCAGCGTTGCCTCACCCCAGGCCATTGGTCCTACTCCCTCCAGTGTTGAATCGCCCAAGGCCTTTTGTCCAGCTTATTCCAGCATTGCCTTGCTTCAGTTCTTGGTCCAACTCCTCCAGCGCCACTCGCTCCAGTTCTTTGGTACTACTCCTCCAGGGTTTCCGTGTTCCAGTCCTTTGGTCCAGCTCCTTTCATCGTTGCCTTTAGTCCTATTACCTCCAGCGTGGCCTCGCTCCAGGCCTTTTGTCCAGCTCCCTCCAGCGTCACCTCGCTCCTGGCCTTTGGTCCAGCTCCCTCCAGCGTCGCCTCGCTCCTGGCCTTTGGTCCAGCTCCCTCCAGCGTGGCCTCGCTCCTGGCCTTTGGTCCAGCTCCCTCCAGCGTCGCCTCGCTCCTGGACTTTGGTCCAGCTTCCTCCAGCGTCGCCTCGCTCCTGGCCTTTGGTCCAGCTCCCTCCTGCGTCGCCTCGCTCCAGGCCTTTGGTCCAGCTCCCTCCAGCGTCGCCTCGCTCCTGGCCTTTGGTCCAGCTCCCTCCAGTGTGGCCTCGCTCCTGGCCTTTGGTCCAGCTCCCTCCTGCGTCGCCTCGCTCCAGTCCTTTGGTCCAGCTCCCTCCTGCGTCGCATCGCTCCTGGCCTTTGGTCCAGCTCCCTCCAGTGTGGCCTCGCTCCTGGCCTTTGGTCCAGCTCCCTCCTGCGTCGCCTCGCTCCTGGCCTTTGGTCCAGCTCCCTCCTGCGTCGCCTCGCTCTTTGCCTTTGGTCCAGCTCCCTCCAGCGTGGCCTCGCTCCTGGCCTTTGGTCCAGCTCCCTCCTGCGTCGCCTCGCTCCTGGCTTTTGGTCCAGCTCCCTCCTGCGTCGCCTTGCTCCTGGCCTTAGGTCCAGCTCCCTCCTGCGTCGCCTCGCTCCTGGCTTTTGGTCCAGCTCCCTCCTGCGTCGCCTTGCTCCTGGCCTTAGGTCCAGCTCCCTCCTGCGTCGCCTTGCTCCTGGCCTTTGGTCCAGCTCCCTCCTGCGTCGCCTCGCTCCTGGCCTTTGGTCCAGCTCCCTCCAGCGTCGCCTCGCTCCTGGCCTTTGGTCCAGCTCCCTCCAGCGTCGCCTCGCTCCTGGCCTTTGGTCCAGCTCCAGCGTTGCCTCACCCCAGGCCATTGGTCCTACTCCCTCCAGTGTTGAATCGCCCAATGCCTTTTGTCCAGCTTATTCCAGCATTGCCTTGCTTCAGTTCTTTGGTCCAACTCCCTCCAGCGTCACCTCGCTCCAGTTCTTTGGTACTACTCCCTCCAGGGTTTCCGTGTTCCAGTCCTTTGGTCCAGCTCCTTTCATCGTTGCCTTTAGTCCTATTACCTCCAGCGTGGCCTCGCTCCAGGCCTTTTGTCCAGCTCCCTCCAGCGTCACCTCGCCTCCTGGCCTTTGGTCCAGCTCCTCCAGCGTCACCTCGCTCCTGGCCTTTGGTCCAGCTCCTCCAGCGTGGCCTCGCTCCTGGCCTTTGGTCCAGCTCCCTCCAGCGTCGCCTCGCTCCTGGACTTTGGTCCAGCTTCCTCCAGCGTCGCCTCGCTCCTGGCCTTTGGCCCAGCTCCCTCCAGCGTGGCCTCGCTCCTGGCCTTTGGTCCAGCTCCCTCCTGCGTCGCCTCGCTCCTGGCCTTTGGTCCAGCTCCCTCCTGCGTCGCCACGCTCCTGGCCTTAGGTCCAGCTCCCTCCTGCTTCGCCTCGCTCCTGGCTTTGGTCCAGCTCCCTCCAGCGTTGCCTCACTCCTCCAGGCCTTTGGTCCAGCTCCCTCCAGCGTCACCTCGCTCCTGGCCTTTGGTCCAGCTCCTCCAGCGTCGCCTCCCAGGCCTTTGGCCCAGCTCCCTCCTGCGTTGCCTCGCTCCTGGCCTTTGGTCCAGCTCCCTCCTGCGTTGCCTCGCTCCTGGCCTTTGGTCCAGCTCCTCCAGCGTCGCCTCGCTCCAGGCCTTTGGCCCAGCTCCCTCAGCGTGGCCTCGCTCCTGGCCTTTGATCCAGCTCCCTCCAGCGTGGCCTCGCTCCTAGCCTTTGGTCCAGCTCCCTCCTGCGTCGCCTCGCTCCTAGCCTTTGATCCAGCTCCCTCCTGCTTCGCCTCGCTCCTGGCTTTTGGTCCAGCTCCTCCTGCTTCGCCGCTCCTGGCATTTGGTCCAGCTCCAGCGTTGCCTCACCCCAGGCCATTGGTCCTACTCCCTCCAGTGTTGAATCGCCCAAGGCCTTTTGTCCAGCTTATTCCAGCATTGCCTTGCTTCAGTTCTTTGGTCCAACTCCCTCCAGCGTCACCTCGCTCCAGTTCTTTGGTACTACTCCCTCCAGGGTTTCCGTGTTCCAGTCCTTTGGTCCAGCTCCTTTCATCGTTGCCTTTAGTCCTATTACCTCCAGCGTGGCCTCGCTCCAGGCCTTTTGTCCAGCTCCCTCCAAGGTCACCTCGCTCCTGGCCTTTGGTCCAGCTCCCTCCAGCGTCGCCTCGCTCCTGGCCTTTGGTCCAGCTCCCTCCAGCGTGGCCTCGCTCCTGGCCTTTGGTCCAGCTCCCTCCAAGGTCACCTCGCTCCTGGCCTTTGGTCCAGCTCCCTCCAGCGTGGCCTCGCTCCTGGCCTTTGGTCCAGCTCCCTCCTGCGTCGCCTCGCTCCTGGCCTTTGGTCCAGCTCCCTCCAGCGTGGCCTCGCTCCTGGCCTTGGTCCAGCTCCTCCAGCGCCGCCTCGCTCCAGGCCTTTGGTCCAGCTCCTCCTGCGCCGCTCGCTCCTGGCCTTTGGTCCAGCTCCTCCCAGCGCCGCCTCGCTCCAGGCCTTGGTCCAGCTCTCCAGCTGCCGCTCCTGGCCTTTGGTCCAGCTCTCCAGCTCGCTCCTGGCCTTTGGTCCAGCTCCTCCTGCGTCGCCTCGCTCCAGTGGCCTTTGGTCCAGCTCCTCCTGCGTCGCCTCGCTCCTGGCCTTTGGTCCAGCTCCTCCAGTGTGGCCTCGCTCCTGGCCTTTGGTCCAGCTCCTCCAGCCCTGGCCTTTGGTCCAGCTCCTCCTGCTCCTCCAGCGTGGCCTCGCTCCTGGCCTTTGGTCCAGCTCCCTCCTCGTCGCCTCGCTCCTGGCTTTTGGTCCAGCTCCCTCCTGCATCGCCTTGCTCCTGGCCTTTGGTCCAGCTCCCTCCTGCGTCGCCTCGCTCCTGGCCTTTGGTCCAGCTCCTCCTGCGTCGCCTCGCTCCTGGCCTTGGTCCAGCTCCCTCCTGCGTCGCCTTGCTCCTGGCCTTTGGTCCAGCTCCTCCTGCGTCGCCTCGCTCCTGGCCTTTGGTCCAGCTCCTCCTGCGTCGCCTCGCTCCTGGCCTTTGGTCCAGCTCCTCCAGCGTCGCCTCGCTCCTGGCCTTTGGTCCAGCTCCAGCGTTGCCTCACCCCAGGCCATTGGTCCTACTCCTCCAGTGTTGAATCGCCCAATGCCTTTGTCCAGCTTATTCCAGCATTGCCTTGCTTCAGTTCTTTGGTCCAACTCCTCCAGCGTCACCTCGCTCCAGTTCTTTGGTACTACTCCTCCAGGGTTTCCGTGTTCCAGTCCTTTGGTCCAGCTCCTTTCATCGCGTTGCCTTTAGTCCTATTACCTCCAGCGTGGCCTCGCTCCAGGCCTTTGTCCAGCTCCTCCAGCGTCACCTCGCTCCTGGCCTTTGGTCCAGCTCCTCCAGCGTCACCTCGCTCCTGGCCTTTGGTCCAGCTCCTCCAGCGTGGCCTCGCTCCTGGCCTTTGGTCCAGCTCCCTCCAGCGTCGCCTCGCTCCTGGACTTTGGTCCAGCTTCCTCCAGCGTCGCCTCGCTCCTGGCCTTTGGCCCAGCTCCCTCCAGCGTGGCCTCGCTCCTGGCCTTTGGTCCAGCTCCCTCCTGCGTCGCCTCGCTCCTGGCCTTTGGTCCAGCTCCCTCCTGCGTCGCCACGCTCCTGGCCTTAGGTCCAGCTCCTCCTCAGCGTCGCCTTGCTCCTGGCCTTTGGTCCAGCTCCTCCTGCTCGTCGCCTCGCTCCAGGCCTTTGGCCCAGCTCCCTCCTGCGTCGCCTCGCTCCTGGCCTTTGGTCCAGCTCCCTCCAGCGTCGCCTCGCTCCAGGCCTTTGGCCCAGCTCCCTCCTGCGTTGCCTCGCTCCTGGCCTTTGGTCCAGCTCCCTCCTGCGTTGCCTCGCTCCAGTTCTTTGGTACTACTCCCTCCAGGGTTTCCGTGTTCCAGTCCTTTGGTCCAGCTCCTTTCATCGTTGCCTTTAGTCCTATTACCTCCAGCGTGGCCTCGCTCCAGGCCTTTTGTCCAGCTCCCTCCAAGGTCACCTCGCTCCTGGCCTTTGGTCCAGCTCCCTCCAGCGTCGCCTCGCTCCTTGCCTTTGGTCCAGCTCCCTCCAGCGTGGCCTCGCTCCTGGCCTTTGGTCCAGCTCCCTCCAAGGTCACCTCGCTCCTGGCCTTTGGTCCAGCTCCCTCCAGCGTGGCCTCGCTCCTGGCCTTTGGTCCAGCTCCCTCCTGCGTCGCCTCGCTCCTGGCCTTTGGTCCAGCTCCCTCCAGCGTGGCCTCGCTCCTGGCCTTTGGTCCAGCTCCCTCCAGCGTCGCCTCGCTCCAGGCCTTTGGTCCAGCTCCCTCCTGCGTCGCCTCGCTCCTGGCCTTTGGTCCAGCTCCCTCCTGCGTCGCCTCGCTCCAGGCCTTTGGTCCAGCTCCCTCCAGCGTCGCCTCGCTCCTGGCCTTTGGTCCAGCTCCCTCCAGTGTGGCCTCGCTCCTGGCCTTTGGTCCAGCTCCCTCCTGCGTCGCCTCGCTCCAGTCCTTTGGTCCAGCTCCCTCCTGCGTCGCATCGCTCCTGGCCTTTGGTCCAGCTCCCTCCAGTGTGGCCTCGCTCCTGGCCTTTGGTCCAGCTCCCTCCTGCGTCGCCTCGCTCCTGGCCTTTGGTCCAGCTCCCTCCTGCGTCGCCTCGCTCTTTGCCTTTGGTCCAGCTCCCTCCAGCGTGGCCTCGCTCCTGGCCTTTGGTCCAGCTCCCTCCTGCGTCGCCGCTCCTGGCCTTTGGTCCAGCTCCTCCTGCATCGCCTTGCTCCTGGCCTTTGGTCCAGCTCCTCCTGCGCCGCCGCTCCTGGCCTTTGGTCCAGCTCCTCCTGCGTCGCCTTGCTCCTGGCCTTAGGTCCAGCTCCCTCCTGCGTCGCCTTGCTCCTGGCCTTTGGTCCAGCTCCCTCCTGCGTCGCCTCGCTCCTGGCCTTTGGTCCAGCTCCCTCCTGCGTCGCCTCGCTCCTGGCCTTTGGTCCAGCTCCCTCCAGCGTCGCCTCGCTCCTGGCCTTTGGTCCAGCTCCAGCGTTGCCTCACCCCAGGCCATTGGTCCTACTCCCTCCAGTGTTGAATCGCCCAATGCCTTTTGTCCAGCTTATTCCAGCATTGCCTTGCTTCAGTTCTTTGGTCCAACTCCCTCCAGCGTCACCTCGCTCCAGTTCTTTGGTACTACTCCCTCCAGGGTTTCCGTGTTCCAGTCCTTTGGTCCAGCTCCTTTCATCGTTGCCTTTAGTCCTATTACCTCCAGCGTGGCCTCGCTCCAGGCCTTTTGTCCAGCTCCCTCCAGCGTCACCTCGCTCCTGGCCTTTGGTCCAGCTCCCTCCAGCGTCACCTCGCTCCTGGCCTTTGGTCCAGCTCCCTCCAGCGTGGCCTCGCTCCTGGCCTTTGGTCCAGCTCCTCCAGCGCCGCCGCTCCTGGACTTTGGTCCAGCTTCCTCCAGCGCCTCGCTCCTGGCCTTTGGCCCAGCTCCTCCAGCGTGGCCTCGCTCCTGGCCTTTGGTCCAGCTCCTCCTGCGTCGCCGCCTTTGGTCCAGCTCCTCCTGCGTCGCCACGCTCCTGGCCTTAGGTCCAGCTCCCTCCTGCCGCCTTGCTCCTGGCCTTTGGTCCAGCTCCTCCTCGTCGCCTCGCTCCAGGCCTTTGGCCCAGCTCCCTCCTGCGTCGCCTCGCTCCTGGCCTTTGGTCCAGCTCCTCCAGCGCCGCCTCGCTCCAGGCCTTTGGCCCAGCTCCCTCCAGCGTTGCCTCGCTCCTGGCCTTTGGTCCAGCTCCTCCTGCGCTGCCTCGCTCCTGGCCTTTGGTCCAGCTCCCTCCAGCGTCGCCTCGCTCCAGGCCTTTGGCCCAGCTCCCTCCTGCGTCGCCTCGCTCCTGGCCTTTGATCCAGCTCCCTCCAGCGTGGCCTCGCTCCTAGCCTTTGGTCCAGCTCCCTCCTGCGTCGCCTCGCTCCTAGCCTTTGATCCAGCTCCCTCCTGCTTCGCCTCGCTCCTGGCTTTTGGTCCAGCTCCCTCCTGCTTCGCCTCGCTCCTGGCATTTGGTCCAGCTCCAGCGTTGCCTCACCCCAGGCCATTGGTCCTACTCCCTCCAGTGTTGAATCGCCCAAGGCCTTTTGTCCAGCTTATTCCAGCATTGCCTTGCTTCAGTTCTTTGGTACTACTCTCTCCAGGGTTTCCGTGTTCCAGTCCTTTGGTCCAGCTCCTTTCATCGTTGCCTTTAGTCCTATTACCTCCAGCGTGGCCTCGCTCCAGGCCTTTGTCCAGCTCCTCCAGCGCCTCGCTCCTGGCCTTTGGTCCAGCTCCCTCCAGCGTCACCTCGCTCCTGGCCTTTGGTCCAGCTCCCTCCAGCGTGGCCTCGCTCCTGGACTTTGGTCCAGCTCCCTCCAGCGTCGCCTCGCTCCTGGACTTTGGTCCAGCTTCCTCCAGCGTCGCCTCGCTCCTGGCCTTTGGCCCAGCTCCCTCCAGCGTGGCCTCGCTCCTGGCCTTTGGTCCAGCTCCCTCCTGCGTCGCCTCGCTCCTGGCCTTTGGTCCAGCTCCCTCCTGCGTCGCCACGCTCCTGGCCTTAGGTCCAGCTCCCTCCTGCGTCGCCTTGCTCCTGGCCTTTGGTCCAGCTCCCTCCTGCGTCGCCTCGCTCCAGGCCTTTGGCCCAGCTCCCTCCTGCGTCGCCTCGCTCCTGGCCTTTGGTCCAGCTCCCTCCAGCGCGGCCTCGCTCCTGGCCTTTGGCCCAGCTCCCTCCAGCGTGGCCTCGCTCCTGGCCTTTGGTCCAGCTCCCTCCAGCGTGGCCTCGCACCTGGCCTTTGGTCCAACTCCCTCCAGCGTGGCCTCGCTCCTGGCCTTTGGTCCAGCTCCCTCCTGCGTCGCCTCGCTCCTAGCCTTTGGCCCAGCTCCCTCCTGCGTCGCCTCGCTCCTGGCCTTTGGTCCAGCTCCCTCCAGCGCGGCCTCGCTCATGGCCTTTGGTCCAGCTCCCTCCAGCGTGGCCTCGCTCCTAGCCTTTGGCCCAGCTCCCTCCAGCTTCGCCTCGCTCCTGGCCTTTGGTCCCAGGCCCTTTAGGGTTGCCTCGCGACTGGCCTTTGGTCTTACTCCCTACAGGTCTTTGGTCTGACTTCCTCCAGTTTTTCCTAGCTACAGGTCTTTGGTCCAGTTTCTTCCAGTGTCCCCCTGCTCCAGGCCTTTTGTCCAGCTCTTTCCAGCGTTGCCTCGCTTCAGGCCTATGGTCAGCTCTACACCAGGAGTCTTTTTCAGTCAGTGACTTTTTGCAGTGTTAGGAGGAAATACTTAAGTGCTGCAGGGAACCTTTTTACTGAAATATGAGTGGCCATTGGAGGATTTAGCAACAGCGCAAAAGCGGCGGTGCCATGTCTAGATCTTATAATACAGCCATGACTTGTACTTGATGGTACTGGTCTTTATGTCTGTTTATATGTACTTATTTAAGATGGATGTTTGCATTTATGTTTTGGTCCCTGTTTTCCTTTGTGTGTATGTACATACAGTGAGACTGCTCTCAGGACATCATATAATTTAACCCTGGTAGAAAGTATGAGTTCATTTATATTGCCATTAGCGGATTACTTGATTGTGAAATCCTTTTCTTTCCCGTTCATTACAGCGTGAGCCTGTGAGTGGACGTGATGCCCATGAGCCCAGCTGTGAACCTCCCCCTGCAATATAACAGGAGGAGGAGAGGATTCGGGACAGAATACACCTTTCTCAGTGGCATTCGTCCTGAGTGAACTGCGGCAGTTAGCGCTCAGACTCACCGCGGCATCCTCAGCTCGGCCAGGAACAGCCCCGGGACTGCAGCCAGGTGAGTGAGGCGCTCGGGGGCCAGCCGGCTGCTCCTGTTAGACCTGAGCAATGCCAGTTAGACAGACAGAGCATGTCCAATCCTCTGTGTTACTAACATACACCAAAAGAAAAAGAACATTGTTTCAAAACCTACACAAGGCAAGTCTGTTTTAATTTTAGTCCTATTCTAGACTTGGATTTAGTTCTACTTTAGCCCTTTGTTTAGTCCTGGTTTGGTGTACATGTATTTAATTCTGGTATAGATTGTTCCTGAGGTTCTCGTGGTGTTTTCTTGGTTTTTATTGGTTTAGTCCTGTCTTTGTTGATGCTGGATTTAGTCCTGGTTGAGTCTTTTGAGGTTTTAGACTCAGTTTTGTGCTAACTTATTCTTGGAATCTTTTGTTTATTCCTAGACTTAAAGATGTAATTTGTTTTACATACAATTTAGTCTTGATTTGGTTCTGTTATAGACCTGATTAATCCTGGTCAAGACCTGGTTATGTCCTAATCCATTCCTGGATTTAGTCTTGGTTTAGTCCAGTTTTGTTGTGCTTTAGTTCAATATACAGTTCCTTTTTTTTTTTTAAGATACATTTTGTTTTACACGCGTTTTTTTCTTGTTTTAGAGCTTTTTAGTCCTGCGTCTGTCAGATTTTTTGAGTTTAGTCCTGGTTTAGTCTTTGCTCAGTCTTCTCAATTTGTGGACGGTTCAGTCTTGTTTTAGACCAGCAATGTCCTATTTTTGTTCCTGTTTTTGGTAACTTTCAATCCCTTCTGTTGCTGTCCTGGGTTTACTGTAGATTTAGTCTTGGTCTGGTCTTGGTTAAATATTGGTTAGACCTATGTTTAGTCTTGATGTTAGCCCTGGTTTTCCCCAGCAGCTGACTTTAGACTCTTGAACCACTGTCACCATTTAAAAACCATGACAATGTGTATTCAAAAAATGTCTAGTGGATGCTTGTGTGAGTCTGTAGACGGTCTTGTGTTGGACTGTAGGGTTGTAAGAGTCTAACTAAAGGAGACTGGTGTGGTTCACTGATGGTTTACAACTGAACCAGAGCCAGTCTGACCAAAACAAACCCCCTAAATAATGCTGACGTGCCCCAGACATTTATACAAGACTGTGTTCTGGTACTTGGGCATTTAAATGATTTACATGTACTGGTTTGGTATAGTCCAAACTATACCAAACCAGGTCAAACCTGGTCTCGGGTTAACCCAGGTTTAGTCTTGATTTAGTGTTGGCCCATAGTACATATGTCTGAGTGGTGTGGACCTGGTTCAGAGTGGGTCGATGCTGGTCTCTGTTGTCCTCATTAGAACAGAGCCATGTGAATGCACTACATCAGTGTTTGTCCCCACAGAGACAGACGGACCAGTGGTGTGTGTGGGTCTGTCTGGACTCAGCTGTTGCAGGTCTGAGCCATAGCAGCATGTTGAACACAGGATTGTGGTTTTGTGTGAATTACAGCAAAAACACTGCCTGCAGCTCAGTCTAGCAACTAGCTCACAGACTTATAAACCTTAGACTGTAGCGGTTATTCCATAAAACAAATCCTATCGGGTCTATGTATAGGTTTAGTTACTGTACATGCATCAACATTTTGTATTGATGGCTCGGGTCAGAATGGGTAATTTTCTATCAACAAAATGTTCCTAAGTGTTCTCAAAATGTATTCTGTATTGTACTACTTTGGGGCTGCTTTGGTCCCACTCCAAACTGTGTGGTCCACTTTGAAAAAAGTGGTCTATTGATTGAATGTGAAAAAAATGAGAAGCGATTATTTCTCCAAATAATGTATGCCATGTTGTTGATAGAAAACATGCTTAAAGTAGCCCAAAAATAATTATTCTTATAATCATTTTGATGGTTCTTAGCCATGTGATCAGTAGAATCATGCCTATTTCACTGACCCTCAGCTCGACAGAAATCTCCAATTTTTTCAAATGTATTTATTTATATAACACTTTTCCACCTAGTAGGCACTCAAAGTGCTTTACCACAGCTGACCACTGGAGGCAAGGTGGGTTAAGTGTCTTACCCAAGGACACAACGACAGTATGAAATGTGGGGGGGAGCGGGATGTTATGATGTTTTGGGATGTTTCGAGCGGGGATCGAACCGCCCACCCGCCGCCACAATTAATTGTTCATTGTTCAGAATAAGGGGTAAAATCAATGAACTGTTTGTATCTGCATTAAGGTTGGAACATAAAGTATATGGCTCTGTTAACACAACTCAAGAAGACTCATACTGAAAGTTGGGACTTCACATGCAACGTATAAAATCTCTAGACAGTTCTCCAGACACAGACAGTAGGCAGAGGTCAGTGGGGTTTATTGTTTATATATTATTTGTCTCAAGTCAAAGAGAGGACAAGCTGCTCACACTTGACCTATTTATTGACTCTTCTTCAAACACAGTTTTCCCACGAACAGGGCTGTTGAGTTATTTAAGGCCAGAGTTTTAGTTTAGTTTATTAGGGCTGGGGTAGAGGAATGTCTGGTAATTACAGTGTGTTAAAGGGGCATTGTGGAAGTCTTTACAGACTGTAAGTGAAGGGCTTCAGATCACAGCGGGCTTAAGGGTGCACTCACACCGTAAAGAATGGCATTTTTGACTAATGTGAGCGCTTTCATTTGTGCACGGCACACTTCTTGGGGTTTGATAGGAAGAGGTCAGCGAGAGCACAGCACAATTGTGCACACAAGTACGCAACATTGACATAAAGTGTGTAGGTATGGACACATAATCAATTACAGCGCACAATGTGCAGGATATAAGCTAGTCAATTAGTTGTTCTTCTCAACAAAAGAAGCAATTTATAGTTTTGTTTGTTAGTTTGAACCTTTAAGAGTTGGCGTGAAGCCAAAATGTAATATAAAAAGAAACCTTGGGGAATGTAGACAATAGCATGTGGTTGTCTGGGTACTGATGTGCTCTCTGTTCAACAGCTGGACACCACACTTAGGCCAGGTCAGGCTTAAGAGGCGAGTGGATCAAGCCTTGCTAAACATTACATAAGAGTATTGGTAATAATCTGTGTTTCACTTTGCTTTCCTTTTTGCCCGTTTTGTTTAGTTTTTTCCTTTTTGCGCTGTTTCTCTCTGTAAAAAGGCATAGTCAGTGCTGGAATAAAAACTTTTCCAGGTTTTCTTGGCAGTTATTGAGTGTTTACAAGCCTAGTGGACCAACATGGGTCAGTTTAATTAGGCGACTGAAAAATATTTTCAATGTGTTCTTGTATTACTTACAATGTCATTTTATTAGGAACTGCATAGTACATATTAAACACTCTCTCTTTTATTCCCTGCTTGTTTTGTCAGCAGTTGGACTCAATTATTTCCTCTTATCTATGGCAGGAAAAGCAACCACACAAACAAGCTCAGAAATCATTGGGACTGGCCCTGCCAAACTTTTGTTTCTGTTTGTTTTCTACTGGACAGTAAATCATGCTTTGTGCATTGGCCTTTTACTATGATCAGCTTCACCACCCCGACTGGGTGGTCTGTCCACTGTCCACGGAGCTCTGTCCATACAGTAATCTAACTCCTTTTGCCTTTTTTGGGTGTCTCTCTGTCAATCACTCCCACTGCAACAATTACCAACCCGTGGTTGAATAAGGATATGGGATCAGTTTCAAAAACATTTTAGTCTTTGTAGTTTCTCTCTTTGGAGACCCTTTTTTTCAAACCACTTCTTTAAATCAGCTCTCACCAATCCTGGCTTACAGCATTGGCACCAGGTGGGCATACTTTGTTTTAAAAATCTGCTTATAGAAAACACCATAGCATAATTTACACAAGTAAAAGCAAAATTTGACCTTTGTAAATTTTTACCACTTTTTAGGCACTTTCTTACTTCCCAACTGCCTATAGCGTCCCAGCTGCAGTAGAGTCAACCTTGGTGGACAGGGTGTTCTGGACCTCTGCTCTCCTCTGTTTCCTCATCCTCTCTTTTACGCCTCCAACTTGTTAAATTTAAAGTCATTCACACGACCCACATCTCCCCAAAGCTAAACAGTCATTGTGTATACAGTAGGACAGTGTACCATGTTCCTTTCCTCTTGTCCTGCTTATTTGTATGTATTTATGTGTGCTGCTTAAAACAAATAAAAAAATAACACACTGTTTATGTTGTGTACTAATGCAGTACCAGTCCGCTCAACTCTTGTCCAGTCTGCTCTAGTCTGGTCCAGTCTGCTCCAATTTATTCAGGCCTGCACTAGTCTGTTCAAGGCTGCTCAAGTCCGCTCTAGTCTGGCCCAGTCCGCTCTAGTCTGGTCCAGTGTGCTCCAGTCCGCTCAAGTCCACTCTTTTCCGCTCTAGTCTTCTCTAGTCAGCTCTAGTCTGCTCTAGTCTGGTCTAGTAAGCTCTAGTCTGCTCTGGTCCGGTCTAGTCTGCTCTAGTCCACTCTAGTCCGGTCTAGTCCGGTCTAGTCTGCTCTAGTCTGATATAGTCAGCTCTAGTCTGCTCTAGACCGGTCTAGTCCGGTCTAGTCTTGTCTAGTCTTCTCTAGTCAGCTTTAGTCCGCTCTAGTCAGCTCTAGTCTGGTCTAGTCCACTCTAGTCTGCTCTAGTCTGGTCTAGTCAGCTCTAGTCTGCTCTGGTCCAGTCTAGTCTGCTCTAGTCAGCTCTAGTCCGGTCTAGTCTTCTCTAGTCAGCTCTAGTCTGCTCTAGTCTGGTCTAGTAAGCTCTAGTCTGCTCTGGTCCGGTCTAGTCTGCTCTAGTCCACTCTAGTCCGGTCTAGTCCGGTCTTGTCTGCTCTAGTCTGATATAGTCAGCTCTAGTCTGCTCTAGACCGGTCTAGTCCGGTCTAGTCTTGTCTAGTCTTCTCTAGTCTTCTCTAGTCAGCTTTAGTCCGCTCTAGTCAGCTCTGGTCTGGTCTAGTCAGCTCTAGTCTGCTCTGGTCCGGTCTAGTCTGCTCTCAGTCCACTCTAGTCTGCTCTAGTCTGGTCTAGTCAGCTCTAGTCTGCTCTAGTCCGGTCTAGTCCGGTCTAGTCTTGTCTAGTCTTCTCTAGTCTTCTCTAGTCAGCTTTAGTCCGCTCTAGTCTGCTCTAGTCAGCTCTAGTCTGGTCTAGTCCACTCTAGTCTGCTCTAGTCTGGTCTAGTCAGCTCTAGTCTGCTCTGGTCCGGTCTAGTCTGCTCTAGTCCACTCTAGTCAGCTCTAGTCTGGTCTAATCAGCTCTAGTCTGCTCTGGTCCGGTCTAGTCTGCTCTAGTCCACTCTAGTCCGGTCTAGTCCGGTCTAGTCTGCTCTAGTCTGCTCTAGTCTGATATAGTCAGCTCTAGTCAGCTCTAGTCTGGTCTAGTCCGGTCTAGTCTAGATTTTGTCTGGTCTAGTCTTTTCTAGTCTGCTCTAGTCTGATATAGTCAGCTCTAGTCTGCTCTAGTCTGGTCTAGTCCGGTCTAGTCTAGATTTTGTCTGGTCTAGTCTGGTCTAGTCTTTTCTAGTCTGCTCTAGTCCGCTCTAGACCGGTCTAGTCTTCTCTAGTCCGCTCTAGTCTTCTCTAGTCTGCTCTAGTCTGCTCGAGTCTGGTCTAGTCCGCTCTAGTCTGCTCTAGTCCACTCTAGACCGGTCTAGTCTTGTCTAGTCTGATCTAGTCTTCTCTAGTCTTCTCTATTCTGCTCTAGTCTGGTCTAGTCCGGTCTAGTCTAGATTTTGTCTGGTCTAGTCTGGTCTAGTCTTTTCTAGTCTGCTCTAGTCCGCTCTAGACCGGTCTAGTCTTGTCTAGTCTGATCTAGTCTTCTCTAGTCTTCTCTAGTCCGCTCTAGTCTTCTCTAGTCTGCTCTAGTCTGCTCTGGTCCGGTCTAGTCTGCTCTTGTCCACTCTAGTCCGGTCTAGTCTGGTCTAGTCTGCTCTAGTCTGATATAGTCAGCTCTAGTCCGCTCTAGACCGGTCTAGTCTTGTCTAGTCTTGTCTAGTCTTCTCTAGTCAGCTTTAGTCCGCTCTAGTCAGCTCTAGTCTGGTCTAGTCCACTCTAGTCTGCTCTAGTCTGGTCTAGTCAGCTCTAGTCTGCTCTGGTCCGGTCTAGTCTGCTCTAGTCCACTCTAGTCTGCTCTAGTCTGGTCTAATCAGCTCTAGTCTGCTCTGGTCCGGTCTAGTCTGCTCTAGTCCGCTCTAGTCTTCTCTAGTCTGCTCGAGTCTGGTCTAGTCCGCTCTAGTCCGCTCTAGTCTTCTCTATTCTGCTTTAGTCCGCTCTATTCTGCTCGAGTCTGCTCGAGTCTGGTCTAGTCCGCTCTAGTCTGCTCTAGTCAGCTCTAGTCTGCTCTACATTTACATTTGGTCATTTAGCAGACACTTTTATCCAAAGCGACTTACATTCACCAGTGTTACATTTACAGTTGACACTTTCATTTTAAAGCGACTTACATTAAGTTTCCATTCACCAGTGTTACAGCTGGAACACCACTGGAGGCAAGGTGGGTTAAGTGTCTTGCCCAAGGACACAACGACAGTATGAACTGTGGGGAGAGCAGGAATCGAACCGCCTACCTTCCGGTTGAAGGACGACCGCTCTACCACTGAGCCACTGCCGTCCGTCTCTAGTCTGGTCTAGTACGCTCTAGTCGCCCTAGTCTGCTCTATTCTGGTCTAGTCTGCTCTAGTCAGCTCTAGTCCGCTCTCGTCTGCTCTAGTCTGCTCTAGTCTTCTTTAGTCTTCTCTAGTCCGCTCTAGTCCATTCTAGTCCGCTCTAGTCTGCTCTAGTCTACTCTAGTTTGGTCTAGTCCGCTCTAGTCTCTAGTCCGCTCTAGTCTTCTTTAGTCTTCTCTAGTCCGCTCTAGTCCATTCTAGTCCGCTCTAGTCTGCTCTAGTCTACTCTAGTTTGGTCTAGTCCGCTCTAGTCTGTTCTAGTTAGCTGTAGTCTGCTTTAGTCTGATCGAGTCTGCTCTATTCTGCTCTAGTCTGCTCTAGTCTGCTCGAGTCTGCTCTAGTCTGCTCTATTCTGCTCTATTCTGCTCTAGTCAGCTCTAGTCAGCTCTAGTCTGCTCTAGTCTACTCTAGTCTGCTCTGGTCTGCTCTAGTCAGCTCTAGTCTGCTCTAGTCTGCTCTAGTCTGCTCTAGTCTGGTCTAGTCCGCTCTAGTCTGCTCGAGTCTGCTCTAGTCTTCTCTAGTCTGCTCTAGTCTGCTCTAGTCTTCTTTAGTTTTCTCTAGTCCGCTCTAGTCCATTCTAGTCTTCTCTAGTCTGCTCTGGTCTGCTCTAGTCAGCTCTAGTCTGCTCTGGTCTGCTCTAGTCAGCTCTAGTCTGCTCTAGTCTGCTCTAGTCTGCTCTAGTCTTCTTTAGTTTTCTCTAGTCCGCTCTAGTCCATTCTAGTCTTCTCTAGTCTACTCTAGTCTGGTCTAGTCATCTCTTGTCTGCTCTGGTCCGGTCTAGTCTGCTCTAGTCCACTCTAGTCCGGTGTAGTCTGCTCTAGTCTGATATAGTCAGCTCTAGTCTGCTCTAGTCTGGTCTAGTCCGGTCTAGTCTAGATTTTGTCTGGTCTAGTCCGGTCTAGTCTTGTCTAGTCTGGTCTAGTCTTCTCTAGTCTGCTCTAGTCTGGTCTAGTCTGGTCTAGTCTGATCTAGTCTTCTCTAGTCTGCTTTAGTCTGGTCTAGTCTGTTCTAGATAGCTGTAGTCTGCTTTAGTCGTCTCTAGTCCGGTCTAGTCCTTTCTAGTCTGCTCTAGTCCGGTCTAGTCTGATCTAGTCTTCTCTAGTCTGCTCTAGTCCGCTCTAGTCTGTTCTAGATAGCTGTAGTCTGCTTTAGTCTGCTCTAGTCCGCTCTAGTCCGGTCTAGTCCTTTCTAGTCTGCTTTAGTTTGCTCTAGTCCGCTCTAGTCTTCTCTGGTTTGCTCTAGTCTGGTTTAGTCTTCTCTAGTCTTCTCTGGTCTGGTCTAGTCTTCTCTAGTCTGGTCTAGTCATCTCAATTCTGCTCTAGTCTGCTCTAGTCTGTTCTAGTCTGGTCTAGTTTTCTCTAGTATTCGCTGGTCTGGTCTAGTCTGCTCTAGTCTGGTCTAGTCTGCTCTAGTCTGGTCTAGTCTGCTTTAGTCTGCTCTAGTCTTCTCTAGTCTTCTCTGGTCTTCTCTGGTCTGGTCTAGTCTGCTCTAGTCTAGTCTAGTCTGTTCTAGTCTGGTCTAGTTTTCTCTAGTCTGGTCTAGTCTGCTCTAGTCTGGTCTAGTCTGCTCTAGTCTTCTCTAGTCTGCTCTAGTCTTCTCTAGTCTTCTCTAGTCTTTTCTGGTCTGGTCTAGTCTGTTCTAGTCTGGTCTAGTCCACTTTAGTCTGCTCTAGTCTTCTCTGGTCTTCTCTAGTCTGGTCTAGTCTTCTCTAGTCTGCTCTAGTCTTCTGTAGTCTGCTCTAGTCTGGTCTAGTCTTCTCTGGTCTGGTCTAGTCTGCTCTAGTCTGGTCTAGTCTTCTCTGGTCTGGTCTAGTCTGCTCTAGTCTGCTATAGTCTTCTCTAATCTGCTCTAGTCTTCTCTGGTCTGCTCTAGTCTTCTCTAGTCTGCTCTAGTCTGCTCTAGTCTGCTCTAGTCTTCTCTAGTCTGGTCTAGTCTGCTCTAGTCTGCTCTAGTCTTCTCTAGTCTGGTCTAGTCTTCTCTGGTCTGCTCTAGTCTTCTCTAGTCTTCTCTAGTTTGCTCTAGTCTTCTCTGGTCTGCTCTAGTCTGCTCTAGTCTGCTCTAGTCTGGTCTAGTCATCTCTATTCTTCTCTAGTCTGCTCTAGTCTGGTCTAGTCTGGTCTAGTCGTCTCTATTCTTCTCTAGTCTGCTCTAGTCTGCTCTAGTCTGGTCTAGTCGTCTCTATTTTTCTCTAGTCTGCTCTAGTCGTCTATTCTTCTCTAGTCTTCTCTGGTCTGCTCTAGTCTTCTCTAGTCTTCTCTAGTCTGCTCTAGTCTTCTCTGGTCTGCTCTAGTCTGCTCTAGTCTGCTCTAGTCTGCTCTAGTCTGGTCTAGTTGTCTCTATTCTTCTCTAGTCTGCTCTAGTCTGTTCTAGTCTAGTTTTCTCTAGTCTTCTCTAGTCTGCTCTAGTCTTCTCTGGTCTGCTCTAGTCTGCTCTAGTCTGGTCTAGTCGTCTCTATTCTTCTCTAGTCTGCTCTAGTCTGTTCTAGTCTAGTTTTCTCTAGTCTTCTCTAGTCTGCTCTAGTCTTCTCTGGTCTGGTCTAGTCTGCTCTAGTCTGGTCTAGTCTTCTCTAGTCTGCTTTAGTCTGCTCTAGTCTGCTCTAGTTTGCTCTATTCCGCTATTGGCCGCTCTAGTCCGCTCTAGTCTGCTCTAGTCTGCTCTAGTCAGCTCTAGTCTGCTCTAGTCAGCTCTAGTCTGCTCTAGTCAGCGCTAGTCCGCTCTAGTCCGCTCTATTCCGCTCTAGTCCGCTCTAGTCAGCTCTAGTCTGGTCTAGTCTGGTCTAGTCTGATCTTGTCTGGTCTTGTCTGGTCTAGTCAGCTCTAGTCAGCTCTAGTCTGCTCTAGTCCGGTCTAGTCCGCTTTAGTCCGCTCTAGTCTGCTCTAGTTAGCTCTAGTCTGGTCTAGTCTGGTCTAGTCTTCTCTAGTCCGCTCTAGTCCGCTCTAGTTCGCTCTAGTCCGCTCTAGTCTGGTCTAGTCCGCTCTAGTCCGCTCTATTCTGCTCTAGTTAGCTCTAGTCCGCTCTAGTTCGCTCTACTCCGGTCTAGTCTGGTCTAGTCTGGTCTAGTCTGGTCTAGTCTTCTCTAGTCCGCTCTAGTCTGCTCCATTCGCACCAGTCTGTTCCACTCCACTTCTTTCTGCTCTAGTCCACTCTAGTCCGCTCTAGTCCACTCTAGTTCACTCTAGTCGGGTCTAGTCCACTCTAGTTCGCTCTAGTCGGGTCTAGTCCACTCTAGTTCACTCTAGTCGGGTCTAGTCCACTCTAGTTCGCTCTAGTCGGGTCTAGTCCACTCTAGTTCGCTCTAGTAGGGTCTAGTCCGCTCTAGTCCGCTCTAGTCTGCTCTAGTTAGCTCTAGTCAGCTCTAGTTCGCTCTAGTCCGGTCTAGTCTGGTCTAGTCTGGTCTAGTCTGGTCTAGTCTGGTCTAGTCTGGTCTAGTCTTCTCTAGTCAGCTCTAGTCCGCTCTTGTTCGCTCTAGTCCGGTCTAGTCTGGTGTAGTCAGCTCTAGTCCGCTCTAGTCTGCTCCATTCCGCTCCAGTCTGTTCCACTCCACTTCTTTCTGCTCTAGTCCACTCTAGTCTGCTCTAGTCCACTCTAGTCTGCTCTAGTCTGCTCTAGTCCGCTCTAGTCTGCTCTAGTCTGCTCTAGTCCACTCTAGTCTGCTCTAGTCTGCTCTAGTCCGCTCTAGTCTGCTCTAGTTAGCTCTAGTCCGCTCTAGTTCGCTATAGTCCGGTCTAGTCTGGTCTAGTCTGGTCTAGTCTGGTCTAGTCTTCTCTAGTCCGCTCTAGTCCACTCTAGTTCGCTCTAGTCCGGTCTAGTCCGCTCTAGTCTGCTCTAGTCTGCTCTAGTCCGCTGTAGTCTGCTCTAGTCTGCTCTAGTCTGCTCTAGTCCGCTCTAGTTAGCTCTAGTCCGCTCTAGTTCGCTCTAGTCGGGTCTAGTCCGCTCTAGTCCGCTCTAGTCTGCTCTAGTCTGCTCTAGTTAGCTCTAGTCCGCTCTAGTCTGCTCTAGTCTGCTCCAGTCTGCGCTTAGCACTGTCTCTCTGTTTAGGACTTATTCAGCAACAATTTTTTCAGCTGCAGTCTCTTGGATATTTATTACTTTATTGTCCACAAGGTGGAGTTTATTGACTTGATACGAAACCATTAACCATAACTTTGTCTGGACTTTAACAATTAAAAACAGCACCTTACTTTACCAGTTTTTTTAATCAGGGTTCATGTGTAGCCATCACCAAGTTTCTGAAGTTTCAAATATTAGAGAATATATGTTATTGACAGGACACTTTGATTATTTTCCAAGTAATTTCCATTTTACAGACTGGAATGTTACCCTTTAAATCTGTAGGTTTCCCAGGTTTCTTTGGAAGCTTACAGCCCTGAGGGTAAAGTCACAATAACAAACCACAAAGCAAAAGAGCAAATATTAAAACACAAAAATGAAATCACAAAATGCAAAAACACACAACAAAACGCAAAAACAGAAATTGCACATTGCAAAACACAAAGACAATTAATGAAATTGTGATTCACAAATCCAATATAATTCCTTTAATGCTGTCAGAGGAATATTAAGGTTTTAAACACCTCTGATGACACAGATGAATATGACTTCAGTGTACTCTACCTGTTTCAGAGCTGCTCCTTAGAGCCTTGTTCAGCAGTGCATGTTTCCTTTGCGTCTGTCTCAAACAAAGACCGCTGTGTAAAAGAGGAAATGGCAGAGTCCAGACCATTGGTCCAGACTGAAGTCTTGAGTCTGTCGCACAACGCCCCTCAACACAAATTCACCCATTGACACTAAAGACTACACCAGTGGCAAACCGTGCCCATCCGACCCAGGCCTTCACAGACTGACACACAGACTACTGAAGACTTTAAGTGGTTTCAGAAGGTTCTGCAGCAACACACACATACTGCTCTGTAAGTCCTCGCACAAAAGCACACAACAACTGCTCAACAACGAGAACACACGCACACTGTCATCACCGACAAAATCTGTTTTATACACAAAAGTAAACTGTGCGAGCAAGGGGTGGCTTTACCGCAGTCGTTCTAAGCACTTACCAGAGCTGCCTTCTTCAGATGAATGAGTGGTTCACTCAGTGGAAACAGATGACATGCTGGCAATAGTTTTGTTCAGGGTAACTTGTTAATACATGTGCCTCATTTACACAAGCCCAGTCAGTAGCTTCATGTGACGCTAGCACTTAGCTGCTTATTTAGTTGCAGGTTAATGACTGTAATTAACTCAGAACACAAATTAAACACACTGCAGCTAGTAGATGCAGTCCAGGATTATGATGACAGAGTCCATAAGATGAAATGATTTCTGCATAAGTCCAGGTACACAGTTGGCTTGAGAAAAAGTAGACAGTAGAAAATTTACCTACTTTGATTTGCATTTTCCCCATTTCTTGTTTATCAAGTTTACTTACTTTTAATTTCTTCAAACGTTTGCCAAATACAAATAATATTAAAACTAATTCTACTGTTAAAGCAGCTGTAATAACATTATAACAATGGCGCCAACTAGTAGCTAAAGACACAACAAATATCAAAGCTCAGGACTTCGCGCAGTTCTAAGCATCTGACACATGCCCTGGGGCCTACTGACAGCCATTTTGCCTCCAGTGCAGCTGCACTTGCCTCCAGTCGCACGTGGCTCACATCCTCCATTTTGTATATTCTTTTATAGTTGAAGACTGCATAGCTCTGTTGGCAGTGGGTCAAATCTACAAGAATGGTGAGCTCCGTTACTCAGCACTCTCTTACTTGTAATTGGGATGTGCCACTTGGTTCTTGTTTTATGTGGTGACAGGGTTTTTGCTTGTTACTTCCTGGAATTGTAGAGGTCTGGGTATAGCTCTTAAAAAGGAGTGTTTTCTCATTTAAAATCTTTGTCATCTGAAATTATTTTTCTGCAGGAATCCCAAATACATTCAACTGAAAAGAGGTTTTTAAGAACATTATGCGTGTTATCCCAAGTGTATCAATCCAGTTTTTCTTTAAAGGCGAGAGGAGTTGCCATCCTTATCCATAAAACCATCCCATTCTTGTTTAAATTAATAGTGGTGGTTCGTTCTTGTTATTGGTACTATTAACTCATTTCCTCTGACTATTTCTGTCTGTAAAGTCTATTTGCAGACCAAACCAACCATAATTGGGAGCAATTTAAACTGCTTTCTAAACCCAATAAATTAGATCCTCCTCTAAAGCTGCCTCGTCATTAAAGTCAGTGTCTGTCTTAAATAAGCTTATGAAATCACTACATTTAGTCAATATTTGGAGGCTCCAACACCACAACAATATTCTTTCTTCTCCCAAGTTCATGGCAGTTTTTCCAGGATTGACTATTTCTTTGTTGACTCAAACTTAATTTCAAATGTGGTTAGCGCAGTGCATCATAATATCCAAAAGCTCTGCTCACTCTCCTCTTAGCTTAAAAAAATATTTTAATCTTTTTACACATCGTTACAATGAGAAATATAAGATTTCAGACTTTTTAGCATTCAACGATTATGGTCTCAACTCTTTGGTTAACTTTTAAAGTCGTTTTGAGAAGTGACATTTTTCATATCAGTCTTCTCGAAGAAGAGCAAGGCTAAGGCGCCTTGAGGTTCAACTCCCATTAAACTCCAACATCCTGTTGGAGGAATCAAAACGCACTTTTAAGTCTGTTGATGGCTATTTTAAAATCTAGGTTTGAGTACAATGAGATTCTCGGAGAGTAGGTCAACAACTACGTCTACAAACTCAAACAGAAGCAGTTTGAGTTGGATGATAGACAATTAAAAGGTGTTCAGGCTGACTAAAGACAATGTACAATATAGGACAAGACAAGACATTTATTTTTGTATAGCCCAATATCACAACAACAGTCGCCTCAAAGGGCTTCACAGACTGCTCTAGACAATTTTATTTATTTAACCTTTATTTAACATCCTTTAGACAACATCCCCTGTCCTCCATCAGGGTCAGAGGAAAAACTCCCAAAAAAACCCAGCCGGGAAAAAAGAGAAACCTCAGGGAGAACCACAGAAGGAGGGATCCACTCCCAGGACAGACAGGCCGTGCAGGAATGTGTCCAGGACAGTTGAAAAATACATGGAAATACACAAACATATTCACAAATAAAAACATTTATATTGTTTATCTTCTTTGGTCTTTTAGAGTCAATAGTCCTTGTCCTCAAATAATCTAGAAGATGCAGCTCATTTGTGTCTCAGAACCATCTTTATATTGGTTTAATTTGGTTTTAATTTAAAATAAGTTTTGAATTCCTGTGTGTTAGTGGAGACTGCAGTGTGTTACTGTAATTGTGTCCTACGTCTGCCTCCTTAACTTTTTAACTCATTTACATTTATCTGACGCTTTTATCCAAAGCGACTTACATTGTTCTAATGTAATTACCAGTGTTACAGTCACTGGAGGCAAGGTGGGTTAAGTGTCTTGCCCAAGGACACAACGACAGTATGAACTGTGGGGAGAGCGGGAATCGAACCGCCTACCTTCCGGTTGAAAGACGACCACTCTACCCACTGAGCTATTGCCGCCCCTAAGAATGTCACATGAACACAGTAATTAAAGTAACATTTTGACAAAATAGTTACCAGTTTGAAAATTGGAGTTTGGTTACCTGTTTTAGCAATTGATAATGTAATATTCTATGTATATTTTTATGTCACATTTTGTGTAATCCATCTTAATACTGTTTTATTCCCATGTTTAGCCCTGTTTAATCCAGGTTAAATACGCAGAGTGCCTTGGGAATGCATTCTACCACAGAGTGTCCTCCCAAAGCCAGTGAGGCGTGCAGGAGTGTGAGTGTTTCTGGGAAAAGCCCTAAGCTGAGGGCCGTCTCCGAGGAATGTGTGACGTGTACGAGAGCTCAGACCCAGACCCAGTCCAGAAACAACAGCTGGACGCGGTTTAAACAGGACTACAGAGTCTGGATTAGGGCCAGACCCTCAGCTGAGGAGTAGCCACAGACAGTTTTTGCTCTTAGAGTCGTGCTGTAGGACTCAAGACTGACCTTAGGAGCATTTCTAAAGGTCCTGGCCTAGACTTGGACTAATTTCGACTTGGTCTTAGCTTCAATAAAGAGGGCTATGTAAAATAAAGAATAACACACAACAAGTATATATAAATACATACATACATATATATAAGTGGCTTGCCATTGGGCTCAAGGGTGGTTTTCCACAGCCTCATTGAGTTTGCAATGAAGTCTCTTAGAGTCCCTATATATATATATATATATATATATATATATATATAAACCAATGAGCTGCTATACACCTCCGCAGCAGTGATCCTCGAGATGCTTGGCTATAAGAGCAACCATGGGAGCCATGAGAAACAGTACCCACCATGGAAACAAAGGCTGGAGGCTAAGATCAAGCAGACACGTAGAGAAGTAAGCCAACTGACAGAGGCCAAGAAAGGTGCAATGAGAAAACCGGTACCCAAGAGGTACAACCAGATGCCCATACCTGAAGCACTTGAAACTGCCAAACAAAGGCTCACTGCACTCCACGAGCGCCTTGCAGCACAAATGAACCAGCTGCTAAGGGATGGGACGCACCCTGAATGGCTTACAGAAGGGCGTACAATCCTGATCCTGAAGGATCCCACAAAGGGTACAGTCCCATCCAACTATCGGCCAATAACCTGTCTCCCACAACATGGAAGCTCATGTCAGGCATCATTGCGGCTAAGATAAGTGGGCACATGGATCAATACATGAGCAAAGCACAGAAGGGCATCGGCAAAGAAACCAGAGGAGCTAAACACCAACTCCTGGTTGACAGAACAGTCACCCAAGACTGCAGAACCCGACACACCAACCTGTGCACTGCCTGGATTGATTACAAGAAAGCATATGACTCAATGCCACACACATGGATCACTGAATGCTTGGAGATGTACAACATCAACAGGACTCTAAGAGACTTCATTGCAAACTCAATGAGGCTGTGGAAAACCACCCTTGAGGCCAATGGCAAGCCACTTGCACAAGTATCCATCAAATGTGGCATATACCAAGGAGATGCTCTATCCCCACTGCTGTTCTGCATAGGCCTGAACCCCTCAGCCAAATAATCGACAAGACTGGCTATGGATACCGACTCAGGAATGGGGCCACCATCAGTCACCTCCTCTACATGGATGACATCAAGCTATACGCTAAGAGTGAGCGGGACATCGACTCACTGATGGGGCCACCATCAGTCACCTCTCTACATGGATGACATCAAGCTATACGCTAAGAGTGAGCGGGACATCGACTCACTGATCCACACCACCAGGATCTACAGCTCTGACATTGGGATGTCATTCGGGAAAAGTGTAGTCGAATGGTGACAAAGAGAGGGAAGGTAGTCCACACAGAAGGGGTCTCACTCCCAGAAGGAACAATAGCAGACATTGAGGATGGTTACAAGTACCTTGGAATACCACAGGCAAATGGCAACCTCGAAGAGGTAACAAGGAAAACAGCAACTGCCAAATACCTCCAACGAGTAAGGCAAGTCCTAAGAAGTCAGCTCAATGGCAAGAACAAGGCACGGGCAATAAACAGCTACGCCCTGCCAGTGATCAGATACCCTGCGGGAATAATAAGGTGGCCAAAGGAAGAGATACAGATCACAGACGTTAAGACACGAAAGCTCCTCACCATGCATGGAGGGTTCCACCCCAAATCCAGCACCCTGAGACTGTACGCTAGCCGTAAAGAAGGCGGCCGTGGACTAGTGAGTGTGAGCCACTATCCAGGATGAAACATCCAAGATCCACAAGTACATCAAAGATAAGGCCCCAACAGATGACGTGCTCAGTGAATGTCTCAGGCAATGGGGAACAGAGGAAGAGGAGCTGGAGGAGGGACCATCATGGGAGGACAAACCCCTACATGGGATGTACCACCGAACATAACTGAAGTGGCTGATATCAAGAAATCCTACCAATGGCTAGAACGGGCCGGACTGAAGGACAGCACAGAGGCACTCATCATGGCTGCACAGGAGCAGGCCCTGAGCACCAGAGCAATAGAGGCCCAAATCTACCACACCAGACAAGACCCAAGGTGTAGGCTGTGCAAACAGGCCCCTGAGACAATCCAACACTTAACTGCAGGGTGTAAGATGCTGGCAGGAAAGCATACATGGAGCGCCATAACCAAGTGGCTGGCATAGTGTACAGGAACATCTGTAAGGAGTATGGACTGGAAACCCGAGGTCAAAGTGGGAAACACCTCCAAAGGTGGTAGAGAATGACCGAGCCAAGATCCTGTGGGACTTCCAGATTCAGACTGACAGAATGGTAATGGCGAACCAACCAGACATTGTGGTGGTGGACAAACAGCAGAGGAAGGCTGTTGTGGTTGACGTGGCAATACCAAGTGATTGCAACATCAGGAAAAAGGAACATGAGAAACTAGAGAAATACCAAGGCTCAGAGAAGAGCTGGAAAAGGCTTGGAAGGTGAAGGCGACAGTGGTGCCTGTGGTCATCGGAGCACTCGGGGCAGTAACCCCCAAACTGGAAGAGTGGCTACAGCAGATCCCTGGAAGAACACCAGACATCTCGGTCCAGAAAAGTGCAGTACTAGGAACAGCTAAGATACTGCGCAGAACCCTCAAGCTCCCAGGCCTCTGGTAGAGGACCCGAGCTCGAAGGAAGAGACCACCCGCGGAGGGTGAAGGACAAAGTTTTATATATATATATATATATATATATATATATATATATATATATAAAAGTATCCAGCCTAAGCTGCTTTATTTTCACTATGAGGATTTGTATTTCATATGGGATTTCATTGTTTAGTCTAGGTGCAGTCCTGGTTTACTATTGCTTTATTTCTGGCTTTAGACTTGGTTAAGTCCAGCTTTCTCCCTGTCTGTATAATGAGCCTGGACTGACTCAGACTTTAAGGAGAGGCTGTGTACATTTAGAGTCTTATTTAGTGGGCTGTAAATGTGCAACTGTCTGGGGTCATGGTCCTAGTGTGATTTTCTGTAAACCAAGGTTTTTAAGTCAGGTTTAGTTCAGGTAGCTCTCGTCCTGAACAGCCTCTGGGACAGAAGTGTTTTTAGTGAAGAGGAAACATTACAACCACAAATGTGTTCTCGTGGCAAAGTAACATTGTGGTGTAGACGTTTGTGGACTTGGAACCAGAAGGAAAAATATAAAGAACTGACCAAATGTCTCAGTTTCGCAAGTTTGCAAAACATCATTAGTGCTCTAATATTTTCATCTGAGAGTCTTGTTGTAGTCCGCATGGATGTTAGTGGTCTCATTGTTCATTTTGAAATATGTTTCTCAGAGGTCATCTGTAAAGAATTACATAAAGAAACATTGACAGTGGGAGGAAGCTGGAGTGTTTAACATTATCTACATCTATCTCTAATTCCAAATTTTTTTGGGGATTTCTAAATGATGTAGCTGTAATGAGCCTATAGTACATTTGAACCTGTTCTATACAGCAGTCTCCAGACTATGTATAGTTTACAGAGGGCTGTAACAGAGGGCTGTAGTATAGTGGACACCAACATCTATAATAATAACATAAATGAATGATCTAAATATAGACACAGAAATGGCTACTTACAAGCTTACTTACAAGGCTTTTCACTCTTATGTTCATTTGTTGAAGTAGGCAGAGAAGGGACACAGTGAGGATATTCTGAGACGTCCACAGGAAATGTCCATTTCTTTACAGTGTACGCAGTTTGGTTTAGTTCTCTGTTATACACGCTGGTGCGCAGTGTGAGAGTGTGTGCCTTTGATAAATCTTAGTGGTTGTTATTGTTTTAGTGCTATGTCAACAAAAATTTGCTCCCTCTGCTATGGAACCCAGCTGTCCATTTTTTGTACACACTACAAACTTGTCCAGAGTTTTACTCTTTTGGTTTCTTTCTGTTTAATTCACATGAACCCAACCCAAGTCAAGTTGACCATTTGATTCGCACCCTTTAGCACACTCACAGTTTGACAGGGTTTTAACAGCTTTCTGACACTGTCTCGTTTCAGCCCAGGTGTTCTCTATTGACCAAACATGCACATCTAACTATTCATTAATTATGTGGCTGGCTAAATAACAAACACAAAAGAGATTCAACCATGTCATGTCATTTCTAACAAGTTTTATAAAAGATGTCATTTATACCCCGGTCATGTGTCGTTGGCTCATTCAGGATGAGACAGTCGTCGTGGGAACAATTTTGCGAGACGGCCGTGGTTTTGTTCGGTTTCCTGACACTAGCCGTGTGTGTGGGAAATCTGTCCACCAAGGGGCTCCAGGTAACACAATTAAGTTGCATGCAACATATTAAAGCATTTAGGCAAATTACATTTTATGGTCTTTACAAAAACAAGTTAATCATCTCGACTCTTTATTGACATTGAAGAAGCCTTACTTTAGGAGAAAACCCGTCAGACTAAACCACCTGCACCTGTCTCTATTTAACAGCAGAAAAGGTTACCAGACAAACTGTTTACCTTAGTGTCTTCCCGTTCGGACAGACTTAACCTCCAATAGAGCTAGAATAACTGATGATGCTGGTGGTATTTGGAGTTATCCCTCCCAGCTGTTGGGCATCACACCTTTTCATCCGTCTGTCGCTCTGATGAACGTCTCTGTGCACAGCAGGAATGTGAGCCGCGCTGAGTCAGGCCATTTTACGTGACATCAGAAAATTCCATTGGAGTTGGCCTTTTCACGTGTCCCAGAAAGTATAGTTTTGAAGTCCTAGAATTTGGATTAAAATGGCCAGATGGACAGATTTTAGCCTCATGGTTTAAAGTTTGAGTCGATACTTTATTTATTTTAGATAAACAATTAAACATTATCTGTATGCCTTTCAGTTAACCTAAACCTTAACCTTGAAAAATGAGTTTTGGCCTATTGAGGCTGTAGTTGGTGGAGCTTAAACCAAAACAAAGAGGAATAGTCAGAACCCCTAAATATTGATACTAAAATTAATTTCCGCTTTTCCGGGGCAAAGTTGTGGAGCAGCGGCTCTACTCTGAGTGACCAAGCTCCTCAAGCCATCTCTAAGGAAGCGCCCAGCCACCTGGCCATGTGATCTATGGACATGGATTTCTAAATCTCAAACTAAAACATATTAATGGTATGGTTGAACGTTTACATTGGTTAGTTATTGATGATATTAAAACATGTAAAACATATAAAACATATAAAATATGGGCATGCTTTGAAATATGCCTCAATATTCTGACAATACTCACAGAAGCCTGGTGTTATTTTTAATATATTTTTGAATGAACAACATTTCTACTCATTATTATGAGTAACATTACCCACAAAAAGCAGTAAACAAACAAAGAGCCAGCCCATCTCGCAGTGCAATATAATAGTACCAGGAAAGGCCACTGGGGATTGGGGCGTCTTATCCAATTGATATTTTCCATCCCTGAGTGAATGTTTGTATTTTAAGGAGAATGCAGTGGCGTCCAACAGCCTGGAGGAGGAGCTAGAGGTGACTACGTACTGGTGGGGAGAGTGGGCCAAGTGGACGGCCTGCACCAGGACGTGTGGAGGGGGGGTCATGACCCAGGAGCGACACTGCCTCAAGCAAAGGTTGGCTATCAGATTCACTTCACCAGCTGATCTCTATGCATATGTAAAAAGCATTGTCAACAATATAATAATAATAATAAAATATATATATATATTAAATACATTGATGTATTTAAAATATATAACAAATACATGTTCAACAAATTAAGTTGAATTATCATTTTGTGCTAAGAATTTTTGAGAGCTAGAAAACATGACCCCCTTCAGACTGTGGGTTTCAGTTGGTCCTCTCTTTCTTTGGACTCATGAGTCCAGCGGTACATGTTGTATTTTCACCTTACCTTGGTCCACATTATTAGGCCTGATGACCGGGAGGGCCTATTGTTTATTGAGTAATTTTTTTTTCTGCAAAATAATCCTCAATTTGACCCAGTAAACATGCACAAAAAGTCATTTTTATTGGTCCCAGAATTCAAGGCCAGCGAAAAATTTATGTATTTGAAGTCCCCGAAAAAAAAAAAATGAAAAATGACTCAGTGGCGGCCCCTAGAAAAGTCAAAACACATTGGGCCTATGGAAAGTGAAAGTAAATTTTTTCCAATGTAGAAATACAGAACTTGGTACATCCATAGGACACCTCAGGGCAAACAGAAAAGTCTATGACAGTCACACCCTAAACTCAACAGGAAGTCCGCCATGTGGGGTGAAACGCACGACCACTAAAATCGCACCCCTCGCGCAAAAAAATTCAGCTCTTGGTGTTTTAACCTAAATGGCCCCAAATTTGGTGAGTATCATCTAGACACGTGCCAACCAAAGTTGTGACTTTGTTGTTGATATCTTATCGGGTATGGGTGTGGCAAGCCTGTAACGAGGTGGCCATTTTTGTGAAAATAAAATGTCTCTTAACTCTCAAACGCCTTCTTGGATCGAGTTGGACCCAAAAAGGCGTTTGTGCACATTCATGACCTGAACACAAAATATGTAAATAAAAGGGTTATCTTTAGAAATGGCTCTCCAGCGCCCCCTACAAACTTATAATGGGACCCAAGAATTTAGTTTGTCATAGAGCCTTAAAATTTGTTACACACATCTCTTATGTCATGACCAGCATAAAAGCCAATGACAACCACCCCTTATCTATAAATGTGTTGCCATAGCAACGTCCCAAATATGTGGAAAAAGTCAATGGGAAGTGAAAATTTTAGTTTGTCGTAGGCAAATGAAACTTGGTACACACATTCAGTATGGGCTTATGAACAAAAAAGCCAATGGGGACCACACCCTATCACACACAGGAAGGCGGCCATTTTGAATTGAAGATGTGAACCGACTTACAATACACCTCTCTTTTAAAAAACAACAGAAAATAGCTGCTTCATTCCACAGACACGGCACAGTGGCAAAGTGGTTAGCACGCCTGTCTCACAGCAAGAAGGTCCTGGGTTCGATTCCCATCAAGGGCAGGGCCTTTCTGTGTGGAGTTTGCATGTTCTCCCTGTGTCTGCGTAGGTTTCCTCCGGGTACTCCGGTTTCCCCTACCACTAAAAACATGTACAATATAGGACTACAGATGGAAATTAGCTGTTAAGCTATAATCTGGTACAAGCATCTCTGCTCCGGCTTAATGTAGACTGTACGCTGTCCTAAAGAAATAAACAAATCTAATAATAATAATAATAACACCAAACTTGGGCAAAATGAGCTAAACACATGTGTGATAAATAGACAGGCATATTTCTTGAAGTTTTTGGTCAAGTTTTTGCTTGATATTTTTATAAATTATTTTTCTATGAAATGATCCTTAATTTGACCTAATAAACGTGCGCAAAAAGTAAATTCAAAATTCAAAATTGGCCACAAAATTCAAGCCTGCCGAAAATTTTGTGTATTTGAAAAATGAAATCCTCCGAATACATGTGTCCCCGCGGTCTCAAGGGAGGCGAGGCCTTTATCGCTGCTTGCGGCTTTAATTATTATTAGATTTTTTTATCTTAACGGCTAATTTACATAGATCAGTTTTCTTCTTTCCAGCTTCATCTGCAAAACTATAATGGGTTCTGATTGGTTAGATAGTGTTTTCTGTCTGTTTCCTTCTACTACCTTTATCATCATCAGTAAGAGAAAGCGTATCAGCCACAAGTACAAAAAGTCAGCCCCTTTACTCCCCTTTTTGCCCTCCTGTTGTAGTTTACTATCTAAACTGCAGTTTATGATGATGTACTTGTAGTAAGTCTGTCAGTGGCCAGGACCGAATGAGTCCTGGCCACTGACAGACTTACACCTATACAGAGATCTGAATATATCCAGAATGATACATTCCCCATGGGACACCTCCAAATGTGTCCATAAATCCAATTTCTCAGGACACAACCAGGAGACAGGCTGCTAGACTTGACCTCTAAGTTGGATTTTAGGGCCAAGTCTTGAGTCTATAAGATAATTTGATGTATTAGAAAGAACTGATGAATGGAATTTTGTTATTAGGCATAATATGTCTGGGAATATTTTGCATCTTTGATTGTAACATTTAGGTCAGCTGTTGATGCATTGTCCTTTTGTTCAAAGAAAGAAGGTGGCAGCTGGAAAAGACAACATGACCTGCACAGGATTGGCCAGGAAATACCACCTCTGCAACACCAGAGTGAGTTGAACCTGGTTTCATCCCATTACACATGTTTAGATTGACGCTGAAGGAGTCCTTTAAAATCTGTATGTACCAGTTTGTCATGCATTTACCATTCTGTACACAACCTTCACTTACAGAATGAAAAGAAAATCAAAAATCACCTGTCCTCTTTCAGATAAAACCTCTTCAAATCCTTTAAAAACCTGTTCAAATCCATATAACGTGTTTAATTCCACTTTAAAGCTCTTTAAATTGAATTAAAACCTGTTCAAACCTACTTAAAACCTGTTCCAATACAAATATAACCTGTTTACAATCAAATAAAACCCTTTCAAATCCATCTAAAATAGGTAAAAATGTAGCTAGCACTTGTTCAAATCCACCTAATAACTGATTAAATTGAACTAAAACCTTGTTCAAATCCATCTTAAAACCTATTCAAATCAATCTAAGATCTGTTAAATTGTAATCTTTTCACATCCACCCAAGTCCTGTTCAAATCTATAAAAAACTTGCTGCCTTTTTAACCCTTAATTTTTTTGCTCCACGTGAGTCCCTCGTGAGTGTCATATTGTACGTGTTTTTGGTGGTAGGGGGAACCGGAGTACCCGGAGAAAACCGGAACAGACACAGGGAGAACATGCAAACTCCACACAGAAATGCATTGCCTTGGTACAGTTTGGGAACCAAACCCAGAACTTGCTGTGAGGTCAAATCCAAAATGGTAAAACATGGTCAAATCCAAATATAGCCTGCTTACATTTAGACAAAATCACTTCAAATCTTTCTAACAACAAAATCTCACTAAAACCTATTACAATGTAATTAGTTAAAATTAACAAAACAAACAAACAAACAAACAAACAAACAAACAAACATTTAAGCAAACTTAAAAGCTGTTTAAATTTGATAAAATTGGTGGAACCTATTTAAAGTCTGATCAAATCCAAATATAACCAGCTCACATTTAGAAAAAAAACTGTTCATATTCAACTAAAACCTATTTTCAAATCCACCTACACCATGTTTAGATTCTTTTTTCAGTTTTTATAGAAATATCGAATGCAGTTCATGTCTCATTGAATTCTGGAATAAAACCATTAAAAAAACATTTTAAACATTTGAAGGTAAAAAATATGGAATCAAGGAATCAATTTATAAACCAAAATGTATTCTAATCTTTTGACCGACCTTAGCAGATTTAACAGCTGAACACACTGGTGCCTGTCGCTCTTGACAAGTCACCAACCATGGATCCAGACCATCACACTTCTTCCTCCATGTTTGACAGATGATGTCACACACACTGAGGAACCATCCTTTCGTCAACTTGGTGGTGTACAGAAATTCTGCATGATTGGGGGGACACCCCTAGCTCTGTTGGTAGAGCACTTGCAAATACACAAGAACACGGGAGACCCGGTTTTAATTTCAGATGGGTCATTTGTCTAATGTCATCCCTCTCTCTCGCCCCTGATACTGTTAACTATTAATAAAGGCAAAAAGACCTGAAAAACAAAAAATGTTTAACCAAAAATCTGTTATTTTTATTAATTAGTCCATAACACCTTCTTCCTGTCTTCAATATTCCATTGGCAATGACCAATAAAACTGAGCTTGAAGCTGTTGTCTTGTGAGCCGACTATCACACAGGCTGTTGACTCCTCCAATTCTGTGGCGGCTTTGGGTCTGCCAGACCCCTTCCTGTCAGAGTTTCCCCCATTTTCTGAGTGCCTGGTGAAGGAAACAGTACTGTACTTTAATTTCAATAAAAAAAACTGGGGTGTTCCAAAACATTTGACCCTTAGTGTATATTTCAGTTTAAAGCTACATTACCACTCTCCTAATTCACACAAATACATGTTGTCTGTCTCCTAACTGTACCCAGAGATCTCAAGGTTTTGCCAAACCCTAACACAACTGCGCACCAATGGACAGTATACGCTAAAAATCTAAGAGCCATAGTATTTGACTGAGCCCCTTGCTTCTCAGGTTATTTCCCATCTGTCTTTTTTCTCCACAGTAGCAGAGTGCGGTGTGGTCTGAAAGTGAAGCCGGGTGTGGCTTTTCCTGTTAAAATAATTGCTGTAGTGGAGTTTATTTGTGTAGCATACGGTGAGACAGACTGATGGTGTTGTTTTAGGAGTGTCCAGCCGCTGGGAGAAGCTTCAGAGAGGAGCAGTGCTGGTCTTTCAACTCACAGCAGTACAACGGGCGGAACTACCAGTGGAAACCTCTGTATCCAGGTAAATACGCAAAAAAAAATAATAATAATAAAAAATAAAATAACGCTTTTTTAACATTAAGCAGAGTGGAGTAGACTGTTTCTCTTTCAGATTCACAGGCAGAAGTACAACTAGAAGAGTTACACGGGAGTCCTGTTTACAGAGAAAAAGTAGCCTTTAGCCAACTTGCATGTGTAGTCTCAGGTTAAATTTCCAGTGTGTCCAGAGAGAGGACAGACAGAGTCCAGAAAGAGGACAGATTAAATCCAGAGAGAACAGTGAGTCCAGAGAGAGGACAAACTGATTTCAGAGAGAGGGCAGACTGAGTCCAGAGGGGACAGACTGAGGCCAGAGGGGACAGACTGAGTCCAGAGGGGACAGACTGAGGCCAGAGGGGACAGCCTGAGGCCAGAGGGGACAGACTGAGTCCAGAGGGGACAGACTGAGTCCAGTGAGAGGGCAGACTGAGTCCAGTGAGAGGGCAGACTGAGTCCAGAGGGGACAGACTAAGTCCAGAGGGGACAGACTAAGTCTAGAGAGAGGACAGACTAAGTCTAGAGAGAGGACAGACTAAGTCTAGAGAGAGGACAGACTGAGTCCAGAGAGAGGACAGACTGAGTCCAGAGAGAGGACAGACTAAGTCTAGAGAGAAGACAGACTAAGTCCAGAGAGAGGACAGACTAAGTCCAGAGAGAGGGCAGACTGAGTCCAGAGGGGACAGACTAAGTCCAGAGGGGACAGACTAAGTCCAGAGGGGACAGACTAAGTCTAGAGAGAGGACAGACTAAGTCTAGAGAGAGGACAGACTGAGTCCAGAGAGAGGACAGACTAAGTCTAGAGAGAAGACAGACTAAGTCCAGAGAGAGGACAGAATAAGTCCAGAGAGAGGACAGACTATGTCCAGAGAGAGGACAGACTAAGTCCAGAAAGAGGACAGACTGAGTCCAGAGAGAGGACAGACTGAGTCTAGAGAGAGGACAGACTAAGTCCAGAGAGAGGACAGACTAAGTCTAGAGAGAGGACAGACTAAGTCTAGAGAGAGGACAGACTGAGTCCAGAGAGAGGACAGACTAAGTCTAGAGAGAGGACAGACTAAGTCTAGAGAGGACAGACTGAGTCCAGAGAGAGGACAGACTAAGTCTAGAGAGGACAGACTAAGTCTAGAGAGAGGACAGACTAAGTCTAGAGAGGACAGACTAAGTCTAGAGAGGACAGACTAAGTCTAGAGAGGACAGACTAAGTCTAGAGAGAGGACAGAGTAAGTCCAGTGAGAGGACAGACTAAGTCTAGAGAGGACAGACTAAGTCTAGAGAGGACACACTAAGTCTAGAGAGGACAGACTAAGTCTAGAGAGGACAGACTGAGTCCAGAGAGAGGACAGACTAAGTCTAGAGAGAGGACAGACTAAGTCTAGAGAGGACAGACTGAGTCCATAGAGAGGACAGACTAAGTCTAGAGAGGACAGACTAAGTCTAGAGAGAGGACAGACTAATTCTAGAGAGGACAGACTAAGTCTAGAGAGAGGACAGACTAAGTCTAGAGAGGACAGACTAAGTCTAGAGAGGACAGACTAAGTCTAGAGAGAGGACAGACTAAGTCTAGAGAGAGGACAGACTAAGTCTAGAGAGAAGACAGACTAAGTCTAGAGAGGACAGACTAAGTCTAGAGAGGACAGACTAAGTCTAGAGAGGACAGACTAAGTCCAGTGAGAGGACAGACTAAGTCTAGAGAGGACAGACTAAGTCTAGAGAGGACAGACTAAGTCTAGAGAGAGGACAGACTAAGTCTAGAGAGGACAGACTAAGTCTAGAGAGAGGACAGACTAAGTCTAGAGAGAGGACAGACTAAGTCCAGTGAGAGGACAGACTAAGTCTAGAGAGGACAGACTAAGTCTAGAGAGGACAGACTAAGTCTAGAGAGAGGACAGACTAAGTCTAGAGAGGACAGACTAAGTCTAGAGAGAGGACAGACTAAGTCTAGAGAGAGGACAGACTAAGTCTAGAGAGAGGACAGACTAAGTCTAGAGAGGACAGACTAAGTCTAGAGAGAGGACAGACTAAGTCTAGAGAGGACAGACTAAGTCCAGAGATAGGACAGACTGAGTCCAGAGAGAACAGACCAAGTCTAAAATTAAATATATAATAATGATTAAATAAATTAAATTTTGACCTATTATCATAAACGCTTCTCCGTAGTGTTCCTAAAACTACAAACTATACCTTTTAAAATAAGTTAAGCCATATATACAAACACAATCTTGTCTCATTTATTGATGTAGTTTTAAAATATGCCCCTTTAAAATACTTATACTTTACCATATTAACCTATGACTTGGTGAATGATTCATACACTCTGATGGTTCTGTCCGTTTCAGACGACTACGTGCACATTTCCAGTAATCCCTGTGACCTCCATTGTACCACCATCGACGGCCAGAGGCAGCTCATGGTAGCGGCACGTGACGGGACATCCTGCAAATACAGCAGCTACCGAGGAGTGTGTGTCAATGGACAGTGCGAGGTCGGAGCACTACATTCAAATCTGCGTAAAACATGTTTCAAATTCACCTAAAATCTGGTCAAATCCAAATAAAATCCATTCTGAATCCACCTAAGACCTGTTTAAATCCACCTAAAACGTATTGAAATACCTTGTTAAAGTGCTAATGTAATAGTTCCTACTGAGACCCTAATTGAGAGTGGGCTTGTGTTTTTAGCCAATCGGATGTGACGGTGTGCTGTTCTCCTCTCATACGCTGGATAAATGTGGAGTTTGTCAGGGCGATGGCAGCAGTTGTAGCAGAGTCACTGGGAACTACCGAAGAGGAGCCAATACTCTGGGTAAGAAAGTTCCACAAAACAAAATGCAATTTCTTTGAAACTTCTTTTGCCTTTGATCACATTTTTCCCTTTCCATTGAGCCCATGCAGATTTCAAATTTGAAGCTGCAGTAGTTATGTTATTGAGGTTCCTGTTTTGTAATTGAAAGTAGTCACGTAATCCAAATCTGGCTTAAATAATGCCAGGGCACTGCTTCTATCCATTAATGTGTTAATTTCACTTTAACTCAATATGCACTAGCATCAAGCAAACACACAGCATTTTTTTTTCCTTTTTGAAGAATAAAACATATTGTAAATATGTGAAAAATGATGAGACTAAGACAAAAAGCACATTTATGGGGCTTTGATGCAGTTGAAAACGTTTGGCTTTGCCTCAAAATACAATGGGGACGTGTTCAAAATTCAAAATTATTTTCATTGAAGCATAAATAAAATAAAATAAATAAAAGCAGTAGAAAATGCTTTCATCTTTCTATGTTTTGGGAGACTGTAGATCTTTATTAACCTTGTGGTGCAGATGGCAAGATTTGGGAGTTTAGAAACTCAGGAAACTATCTTGAAAAGTATTTCCAGCTGAACCATGGTCCAACTTGTGTGTCCAATGATGTGGCAGCACTGGTCTGGGCCTGTTTTAGGTTTGATGATGTACAGACAAATGTATACAACATGAAGCTGCTCTAATTTTTTATTATCCCAATAATTAAATTTAAGTAGTGCCGATATTTTGAGTAACATGGTTGCATTTGTGTGAGCGGAGACAAACTTTAGAATAGCTGCTGCATAAAAGCATTGCTGTTATACAGTTAAAGCAGTTAAAAGGGCTAGAAAGAAATATATTATCCCAAATCCAAATCCAATATTATCCCAAACTAGCGTTTTTATTCAAATGTACAATTGCTATTGGCTATTAGAACCACTTTTCATATCGGAACATCTCTAGATAAAACCGCAGTTGATAACCGATGCTTTCAACGGAAGCCCACCCAACTGTGTGAACCAAATTAATCTCTAAAGACAGGGGAGACACTGTAAGGAATATACTTTCTAATATAGAGATGATTTCTTTACTGTAGGTTACACATTCATCACACAAATCCCTGAAGGATCATGGGATATCCAGATCATTGAGAGGAAGAAGTCTGCTGATGTCCTTGGTTTGTGTTCCCTCATTACTCGCAAAGTACAAACCCGATTCCAAAATAGTTGGGACACTGTACAAATTGTAAAATAAAAACAGAATGCCAAAATGTATAATTTTAAGGGAGAAATACGTTGATTTTAACTTTCATGGCATCAACACATCTCAAAAAAGTTGGGACATGGCCATGTTTACCACTGTGTAGCATCCCCTCTTCTTTTTATAACAATCAATCAATCAGTCTGCAAACGTCTGGGACTGAGAAGACAAGTTGCTCAAGTTTAGGAATAGGAATGTTGTCTCAGGTCTTCTTTGTCACATCTTCCTCTTTATGATGCATCAAATGTTTTCTATGGGTGAACAATCTGGCCATTTCAGAACCAGATCCTTCTTCTACACAGCCATGATGTTGTAATCGATGCAGTATGTGGTCTGACATTGTCATGTTGGAAAATGCAAGGTCTTCCCTTAAAGAGACGACATCTTGATGGGAGCATATTTTGTTTTTGAACTTGGATATACTTTCAGCATTGACGGTGCCTTTCCAAATGTGTAAGCTGCCCATGCCACACACACTCATGCAACCCCCCCAGACCATCAGAGATGCAGGCTTCTGAACTGAGCGCTCATAACAACTTGGGTTGTCCTTGTCCTCTTTAGTCCAGGTGACATGGCGTCCCAGTTTTCAAAAAAAAACTTCAAATTTTGATTCATCTGACCGCAGAACAGTTTTCCACTTTGCCACAGTTTATTTTAAATGAGCCTTGTCCCAGAGAAAAAGCCTGTGCTTCTGGATCATGTTTAGATATGCCTTCTTTTTTTTATCTAGTTTTAGCTGGCAGAGGCAAAAAGCACGGTGGATTGTGTTCACTGACAATGTTTTCTGGAAGTATTCCTGAGCCCATGTTGTGATTTCCATTACAGTAGCATTCCTGTTTGTGATGCATTGCCGTCTAAGGGCCCGAAGATCACAGGCATCCAGTATGGTTTTCTGGCCTTGACGCTTTACACACAGAGATTGTTCCAGATTCTCTGAATCTTTGGATGATATTATGCACTGTAGATGATCCATCCATCCATCCATCCATCTTCTACCGCTTATCCATGGACGGGTCGCGGGGGCAGTAGTCTAAGCAGAGACACCCAGACTTCCCGCTCCCCAGACACTTCCTCCAGCTCTTCCGGGGGGATACCGAAGTGTTCCCAGGCTAGCTGAGAGACATAGTCCCTCCAGCATGTCCTAGGTCTTCCCCGGTGTCTCCTTCCGGTGGGACATGCCCGGAACACCTCCCTAGGGAGGCGTCCAGGAGGCAACCGACACAGATGCCCGAGCCAGATGCCCGAGCTCAGCTGGCTCCTCTCGATGTGGAGGAGCAGCGTCTCTACTTTGAGCTTTTCCGACTGAGAACCATGGTCTCAGACTTGGAGGTGCTGATCCTCATCCCAGCCGCTTCACCCTCGGCTGCAAACTGAGACTGTAGAGACTGTAGCGACTGTAGATGACGATAACTTTAAACTCTTTGCAATTTTTCTCTGAAAAACTCCCTTCTGATATTGCCCCACAATTTTTCGCTGCAGCTTTGGGGGAATGCCCATCTTGACTTCTGAGAGACACTGCCACTCTGAGAGGCTCTTTTTATACCCAAGCAGGTTGCCAATTGGTCCTCCAGCTGTTCCTTTTATGTACGTTTAACTTTTCCGGCCTCTTATTGCTACCTGTCCCAACTTTTTGGGAATGTGTAGCTCTCATGAAATCCAAAATGACATAACCTACCTATGTTTTATTCTGAATAAAATATTGAAATTTGAAACTTCCATATCATTCTGTTTTTATTCACAATTTGTACAATGTCTCAACTTTCTTGGAATCGAGTTTGTATGAATTCACATTGTACTTAACATGTTTCCATCAGTTTCATGTTTTGTTTTCAGCGGTGACCGATCAGGCTGGGAACTTCTTCTTTAACGGAGCCTACAAGGTGGACAGCCCACAGAACTTCCATGCTGCGGGGACCGTGTTCAAATATCGCCGACCAATGGACGTTTACGAGACGGGCATTGAGTACATTGTGGCTAAAGGGCCTATCGACCAGGCCATTAACATTTTGGTAACATCTGTTCTGCAGTACATTTTGTTTAATTCAACTATGACATACTACAAGTATGACTTTTTATAAATCCCTAAAACAGACATTTTTACGCACAGACCTGGACTTATTTCTACTCAGGGTTTATAAGTGACAATTATTATGTACCTAAGTGGTGAAAATATACCCTATGTGCATCTGCAATAAAATGAGGAGGTATTGTAAGAATAATCTTTGTTACAACATGTGAAAGAGTTGTCTGCCCTAGGAGTAAACCAGAACCAGGCAAGGACTAAACCCAGACTGAACCAGTACCAAATCAAGACTAAAACCAGACCCAATTACAAGTCTAAGAACTAAACTGGACATGAACCTAACCAGCTTCATAATTGAGAGCCAGTATATGCAAATGTGCCAAAGACCAAGTTTTTAGGAGAGACCAACTAAAAAAATAAACCAGGCACTTGAGCGGGACTAAACTAGGATGAGACCATAGATTGTATAAATATGGATGATATCCGCCCATTGGTCCCCTATTCACCAATATTGTCATTACGAATGGGCAATAAAATGGCCGTTACATCCGGGCTTTTTCCATAGTAAAACAATAGTTTTTTATATAGCATAAACAAACATATTAATCAAAAATCCCCCCCCAGAGTTGTCATGTAGTAAAAACTTAGCTCTAGAGACCGGAGCCATCTTTTGTACCAGGCTGTAAACATGAGTTTTACACTTGTAAAGTTGCCATTGGGTTTCTCCTTATATTTCCGCTTTTGGAGCCTGCCCTCTGGTGGACGGATGTATATCGCTGTATTTCGCTGTAAAATCACCGTATGGCGGCGCCCTTACACGAGGACCATTTTAGAGGTTCCAAGGGAGAGGCTTGGATGAGACTCAGATGCAAACTGACTAAATGTAAATTTTAACCAAGCAAAACAAAGTTAGATTTGGCCAGGACAAAACCAGAACCAAACTATGGCAAAACCATGATAATTCCAGGGGAAAGTATAAAAATAAAAACATACACTTTTCAAAACTTTTTAATTGATGATTGACGTTTGTAGTAAGCAATCAGTCGGAGATTTGTCTTCTGTCTAACCAGTCACTGGCTGTGCACTGTAGGTGTGGAACCAGAACGGCCGGACCCCGTACATCACCTATGAGTATACGGTTCTGCGGGACGCCCTGCCCCCCATGCCCCCACCCCCCCTCTATACCGGAGCAGAGGTGTCTATAGAAGAGGGGGGTTCCCACCACAACATTACTGACCACCACCAGGGGGACCTTCGGCCCACAGGACCACAGGAGCCTCCAGAGACCAACGAGGTCTACGAAGAGGCCGCCACCATAGACTGTGACCAGGACTCAGCTGGGCCTAAATATACAGGTACAAGACTGATATAAACCAGGATTAAAGCCAGGACTAGATTAGAACTAAACTAGGGCTAAAACCATGACTAAACCAAGACTCTTGGCTTAAATACCCATCTAAAAGACTTTTTCAAACCTAGGGGAGACCAGGACTGAGCCAGGTCCAGCCTGGACTAAAGCAGGAAGTGGAAACCTTGTCAAAATCAGATCTAAGTTGGGAATAGAACAGTTCTAAGCCATGACAAGATCTCTAATCAGATTTAAACCCAAAGCAAAACCAGATCTACTATGAGACACAGAACTTTATGAAGGCTACGACTATGTTGTATGACTAAGGGAGTTGGCTGGCTGGCTGGAGGGCACAAGGTGTGAGACACAAGGCAGTTCTGGGCAGACAGAGAGAACAGCAAGTGAGTATAAGTAGGTCCAAAGATATTCCAAAACATACCATCGGTCAGGAACCAAGACGCACGAGCAACTCTACCGAACAGGACGGAATCGTCTCCAGGGGTAATGAGGTGAGTGGAAATAGGTGTGTCTTGTCTGCAGTCCTGAGAGAAAAAACAGCCACGCCCCCTAGCACATACATGCACTGCTGAAACAAGAAAAAGGAGGAAACAAAGAAAAGGGAGGGAGGACAACTTAAAACTTAAACCTCACAGACTAAACCAGGACCAATCTAAACCAAACTTAGGGTAATCTAGTGTGGCAGGACGGAGGGTATGGTAGGAGGGTTGCTTGTGCGCGCGAGCACGCGCTTGTCTAATGGTAGGCCTACAATTTGTCAAATAGGCTATACTAAGTTACTTAGTCCAACTATGCCACCTCAGGAATTTCACCTGAAGAATCAGATTGCTTACCCCCCCTTTAAGGCACGCATAGGTTCACCACCGAACATGCGACAGCCACTTCATTTTACAATGACAATAATTAAATTGTTAGCTCTACACCAATAAAACATTTACCACAACCACACACACGCGGCGCACACACACACACACACACACACACACACACACACACACACACACACACACACACACACACACACACAAATAGCAACCGTTATTCATTAAAAGTACCACACAACCCGTTGCCAATACACAATAGTCCAATAGCAGCGGTTGTTTCAATACAAAAACACAAACAAAAGACGCAGACTGACCACGACCATAAACAATAAAAATAAAAGAAAGAGAGCAAAGCAGCAGAGCAGCAGAGTCGACGTCCAGTGCCGCTGTTCCAGCTGAGCGATTAAGTGTATCTGCTACATTCCACCCCCTCACATTGCATCGCCGTCCCGGCGATGGCTTACCCCGATTAGCAGCATGGCCTAAACACTGCTCACACTGCGTTAGATGAGGGGGCCGCTACGCCTACCTCTCTGGACGGATGTCCCGCTACTGTCCTCGAAAGGCAGCGAATATTAAGACGCTGGCCTGCAGTTGAACGCACTGATCTACGAACCGCTACCTCACCACGACCAGAGTCCCCGGCCTGTGTCCCAGCCGGAGACGGCCGATCCACTGCCACAGGAGGAGCCAAAGAAGATCCTGAGGCGATGGGGGCCGTATCAGGCTGCAGCACCGGCCGTGGTGTGGTCTGAGTGGAAACAACCCGTTGAGTAAGTGGAAGTACTGCTAGTGGCGCTAAGGGCAGCGGCCTCAGAAACAAATCGACCATCGACTGACAGTTTATCTTCTACAATAGACTGGTCAGCAGGGGATAAACTCACCACACTATCTGGGACAGGCGGGGCAAGCCTTCAGTAAAAGAGCGATGCACCCTTCTAGTCCTACTCTGGTCATTAACAGGGGCTACGGTATAAACCGCACCACCCTCTTCCGGTGCTTGTATAACCAGGTAAGTCACTGAACTCCACAAGTCTTGGGTTTTCTTGCGACCCTTTATGCTATAGTCTCGCAATAGCACACACTGACCCTCCTGGAGGGGTGCAGCTCGTACATGTTTGTCATAATTTGCTTTTCTGCGATCTGCCGACACTTTAAGTCGCTCTCTAGCCCCTTCGAAAGCAATTTGTAGTCGAGTTTGATGCTCCTGAACCCAGTCATGGACACACCCTGCCACTGGGTCCTGCACACGTCTGAGCAAGAAGTCAATGGGGAGCCGTGGTTCCTGACCAAACATTAAGAGAAATGGGGATTCCCCATTGGACTGATGAGGAGTAGTATTATATGCATAAAGCACCTGGGATAAACAGGAACTCCAGTCCCGTTTTCGAGAGGGTGTCAAAGCACGCAAAAGGTTATGCAGTGTCCTGTTAAAGCGCTCGCACTGCCCATTACCAGCTGGATGATAAGGTGTGGTCTGCGACTTTGTGATCCCATACAGGCTACATAACTGATGGATCAGGGCGCTCTCAAAATTTCGGCCCTGGTCTGAGTGAATATGTGCAGGGACGCCAAGTCTGGAGAACCACTCTATGACCAGGACCTGCGCCACAGTAGAGGCGCGTTGGTCTCGGGTGGGGACTGCCAGTGTGTATTTACTAAAGACGTCCGTCATCACCAGCAAATTTTCCAAACCAGTTGGAGTCGGCTCCAGCATTGTAAAATCATTTGCCACAATCTCGTTAGGCCTAGAGGCCAGTAAATGGCCCATAAAGCTACTGGGGTAAGATGGTTATTCTTTGCGACTTGCAGTGTTAATTTTGACACAAAATTTTAATTTAGTTTTAGTCTTAGTCTTTTGACTATAAATCTTTTTAGTTTTAGTCAAGTTTAAGTCATCTGATTTGTTTTAATTTTAGTCTTATTTTAGTCGACTAAAATTGCTTGGTATTTTAGTCGACTAAAATTGCTTGTTATTTTAGTCAACTAAAATAAGACTAAAATCAATAACAGATTTACTAGACAATTTTTTACAATATTTTTTAAGTTTGGTATAGAAAATAAACTTAAACAAAATATATAAAACACAAATTCAACTTTATGTCAACAAAACGGTGTCTTTATTTCAATTCAAAAGCTTTTATGCAGCAACAAACACTGTCATGGTAATGTAAACAATAACTAGCTGCCAATTCACCATCAATAAAAGAAAAATAAAGTTAGGTCCAGGACCTTAAAGCTTACAGCTGAGCTGAACAATAAGTGCAAACATTTTTAATTTCGAATCTAAGGTGCACTGAACGACATTTTCTTCTTGCTACCACAATTCTGGCAATTCAACCACAGAATAGTAACACTTATTTACCTCTATTCATTTTCAAGAAAGCACTTCGTGCTACAGTGACTTTTGCTCTGTTACGCTTTCCCCTGGTTAGGTCACCTGTGACACTGAAAACTCTCTCTGCAAAAGCTTGCGAAGCCGGCATTGCTAACAGATCTAATGCTAATGGTCTCAAGCTGTCCGGGTGGCTCGTCTGTAAATGTCTTTTTAAATTGGTTGTGTTCTTGCCACGAATGATCGCTCCGCATGCTTCACACTTTGTTTTGTTTTGCTCGTCGTCAAACGTGAAGTGAGCCCACAAGTCTCCCCTTCTTTTTCTCCCAGCTTTGGACATTTTGTCGCTCTTTGAATGCCGTCTTCCCGGGAGCTCAATCAAATCTATGATTGGTTCTCTTCTTCTCATGCAGTTTCGCCTGTTCCGTTCTTCTTCTTCTTCTCTAGTATTAATGGCGGGTCGCAACCAATTTTTTCGGTGCATACCACCACCTACTGTACCGGAGTGTGTTTGCCTGTTCCGTTTTGCGGATTGTTTTGTTGTTCATCTCTCCCGTCTGCTAATTGGATTTTCGTCACGGTCTATTTTCGTTTCGTCCTTTATTCGTTGACGATAATGTCAATCAATTTAGTTATAGTTTTAGTCTCCATCAGTGACTTCTTTTTTAGTTTTCGTTTCGTTTTCGTCTGCAAAAAAATATTCGTGACGAAAATAATGACGAAAATATTTCGTCAACGAAATTAACACTGGCGACTTGACATCGGTCACAAGCTTGACACCACTGTGCCACCTCACGTGACATACCTGGCCAGTAACAGCGAGAACGCAACACTGCTAGGGTCCTATGCACCCCTTGATGTCCATGCTCCTGATGGACCTGAGTGAGAACATCCTGAACTAGAGCCTTAGGCAATAGTAGCTGGTACACAGCCCCACCTCCATCAGAGCGAAAGATCTGTCTGTACAGCAATTCATCCAACCAGTCGGTCCCATTGGCGCAGCACAGCCAGGGCAGATTGAGAGAGAGCTTGTCGCTGCTCATGGCTGGGTTGCCGCTTTTGCCGCCTAAAGGCAATGACCTCCTGAATGACCGGATCCGCCTGTTGGAGGGCATAAAGGTCACCTGGGGCGTAGTAAGAAAAGACCGCAACAGCAGATTGACTTGCCGGTATAGGTTCCATCTGCCGAGTCTGCTGCAATAACTGAGGCAGCGAGGTACTTGGTACCAACGGTGCCACCGGCGGGGAGTTGTGGCTGGCGGGACAATGCGTCAGCATTCTTATTGCTCTTCCCTGAATGATACTCAAAATCGAAAGAGGCCAGCTGAGCCGCCCAGCGCTGCTCCACCGCACCTAGTTTTGCAGATGAGAGGTAGCTCAATGGGTTGTTGTCCGTATAAACGACACACTTGTGTCCCAACAAGTATTCGTGAAATTCATCAGTCATAGCCCATTTCAAGCCCAAGAGCTCCAATTTCATGGAGCTATAGTTGGACATGTTGCGCTCGGCTGGTGTAAAGCCTCGACTGGCATATGCTATAGGCCTGATCTTGCCTCCCTGCTCTTGTGAGAGCACAGCCCCCAAGCCGCCATGGCTTGCATCCACCTCCAAGATAAACGGGAGGGAGAAATCGGCATATGCAAGGACCGGGGACGAAACAAGCTTGGCCTCAAAGCTCTGATGGCATTCTTCAGTCCAGGCTCTGATGGTACTCTGGACTGGCTTCCTTTGGGACCATTTACTGGTCGATTTGGCCATGCAAAGGTGTAATGGTGCAGCCAATGTGGCAAACCCCTCGACGAAACGTCGGTAATAGCTAGCAAAGCCCAAAAATGAACGCAGCTCAGAAGCTGTGGTAGGTTTAGGCCAGTTAGCCACAGCCTCAAGTTTACTCGGGTCGGTGGCTACCCCCTTGTCAGAGATGACATGGCCCAGGTAACGCACTTCCCGCTGAAAGAAACGGCACTTTGCCAACTTAGCCTTCAGGCCTTCCTGCAGCCGTCCCAGCACCACGTCCAGCCTCTCCAGATGTTGATTAACTGTGGATGAAAACACCACAATATCATCCAAGTATAAGAGCAAGGACTGTAACTGTTGGTCCCCAAAGATGCGTTGCATCAAACGTTGACAGGTGCTGGGGGCATTGCAGAGGCCAAACGGCATATGGTTCCACTCAAACAACCCGAACGGCGTACAAAACGCTGTTTTCGGCCGGTCCTTCTCCGTAACCGGGACTTGGTTGTACCCGCTAGCCAAATCCATAGTTGAAAACCAGCGTGCACCTGTCAAAGCATCAAGGGATTCCTCGATGCAAGGAAGTGGGAACGCATCCTTTCGGGTCTTGCTATTGAGCTGACGGTAGTAAACACAGAGCCTGAGGCTGCCGTCCTTTTTACGGACAAGCACAATTTGGGAGGCATAGGGGCTGGAGCTTTCACGAATAACTTTTGCCCCTAAGAGCTGATTGATGTGTTCCTTCACCAGCTCATACTCAGACGGAGGAATACAGCGGTAGCGCTGTCGAACTGGGACATCATCAAGAAGTGGAATATCATGACTGACCAGGTGGGTACAACCCAAGTCCAGAAGAGACCGCACCTGATTCTGTTCCTCCGTCGGGAGAGAAGATAGGTCAATAGCCTCAATGGGATCTGACCCAGAAGTGGAGGCAGTTTGGGATGACACAGTGGCAGCCACAGATGCCATTTCAGTCACGCCTGTGGGTAAGCTAGCAACAGTCACCCCATCCAAAGTGCCCACCACAGTGCGAGGATAGAGAAACACGTCAATGGCCCCCACATTGACAATAGGGACATATGCCGTCCCTCGAATAACTTGAACCAGCGCTGGAGACGCCAACAGGCCAGCAGGCAGGCCCGACTCCAACGGTTCAAACAACACAGTACCACCTGAGTACTGCTCACAACAGGTGGTGGCCACAATTTTCAGTGTGCCCCCGGGGATACGGCAGGCCCTCTTTCCCCGTACCTTGACCTTACCCGGTCGCTTTGGTGCAGGCTGCAAGTAAGTGGCATGACACTTCTGAAAGGCCTCCACCAAGGACGTACGTGCCGCCGCTACAGGGGCTGTATCAAACAGAGCCACCCCGTATTGTCCAAAAAGCTCCCGGTAACACCTGCGAATTATGTTCATCCCTAAAACACCAGGGACCTGAGCTGACAAATCACTCGGAGGGTCCTGGACAACCAATACACCACAACGGGACATCAACTTGCCACAAAGTTCAACATTGAGTTCCAAGTAGCCAATATAAGGAATTAAAGACCATTGGCTGCCCTGAGCTGCAGCCAATGACAGGCCCTGAGACGCTCTTCCCCCCAAGACTCGAAGTGCTCACGAAAACAACTTTTGGTAATGGTTGACATCATTGAACCCATGTCGACTAAACAAGGCACCTTTATGCTAGCCATTTCCACCTCAATATGTGGGCAAGACGAAATTAGTCTGGGAGCATCAGCCGTACCACTTGGAACATTACCTGAGCCAGTAGATGCCCCACCTGAGCTGTGGCTCAACCGCACGGTGGGTGCTAGTTTTCCGACGGCTGATCCGAACGGAAGTGAGCCGGCATAGGAGAGTGCCGACGGGTAGAGACACGAGGCCTGCCACACTCTCTGGCAATATGGCCGGGCTGTTGGCACCGCCTACAAATAATGGGACCTAGGCGCGGAGAACAGCTACGCTGTTGCGCAGGCTGCAAGAGAGCAATACGTTGTGTGAGCCGATCAAGCTGTTCTTGCTGCTTCCTCTAGAGCTCCTTCATTTCACTTATCTCTGTGTGGGGGGGCCACCCTCTGCGACTCACTATGTACGGCATATTGGACGCCAAAGGCTGAGGGCATGGAATTGCTGCGGCCCCGTATGCTAGCTGGCAGACCCTCACGCTCCCACCGTACTGCTTCCCCCCTGACCATAATTAAGGTAGCTACAGTGGCGTACGTATTGTTTTAACTCTCGGCGCAATGCACCGTCAAGCACATGCTCAATAAACTGGTCCCGCAACAAAGACTCGGCATCAAGCATGTTCCCGGGGGCCCGCTCTTTCACTTTCTCCATGAGGCCCATAAAGACGAGGGAAAACACCTGTAGAGTCTCCCCCTCCTGTTGCTTCCTGGAGAAAAAGGCCTCCTGCAATGCTACATATGACTCAGAGCAACCATACAGATCCTGTTGACTACGCCAAATGTGGCAGGACGGAGGGTATGGTAGGAGGGTTGCTCGTGCGCGCGAACACGCGCTTGTCTAATGGTAGGCCTACAATTTGTCAAATAGGCTATACTAAGTTACTTAGTCCAACTACGCCACCTCAGGAATTTCACCTGAAGAATCAGATTGCTTAACCCCCCTTTAAGGCACGCAAAGGTTCACCACCGAACATGCGACAGCCACGTTACATCGAGTCAACCTTCATTTTACAATGACAATAATTAAATTGTTAGCTCTACACCAATAAAACATTTACCACAACCACACACACGCGCGCGCGCACACACACACACACACACACACAAATAGCAACCGTTATTCATTAAAAGTACCACACAACCCGTTGCCAATACACAATAGTCCAATAGCAGCGGTTGTTTCAATACAAAAACACAAACAAAAGACGCAGACTGACCCCGACCATAAACAATAAAAATAAAAGAAAGAGAGCAAAGCAGCAGAGCAGCAGAGTCGACGTCCAGTGCCACTGTTCCAGCTGAGCGATTAAGTGTATCAGGCCGAACCGCTTCAAGTCCTCCGGCCGCTTTGACATGCACAATTGCGTAGGCTTTTGTCCAACTCACGGTACCGGCGATTGTAGTAAGAGAGCGGTCCACTTCACGGGACCGCGGAGGGGGAGCCCCGTCAATTTAACGATGAGAGGGGCGTAGAGCACAGCCACACAGCCGCACAGCGAAACGTGTTCAAGAAAGGCCAACAATTAAACCACAAACGAGGAAAAGATACAGCGCAGAGCCTCCAGATACAGCGGCACTGTGATGACGGATGAAACCATAACCCAGGTGACCCGGAAATGCGTGAGGTCAGCGGGAGCGCAAGGGAAGACGAGCGCCTTTATAGTCTGCCAGAATATTGTCCGCCAACGAAATAAACTATGAGTTAAAACCCCACTATTAACCGTCCTGCTACACTAGGATTAATTTAGGTCTGGTTTAACCCCTTGACTAGACCTAGGACTTAACACAGCTAAAGTAGGACAGGTTTAAGGAATTAGACCAGGGCTAAACCAAAACTAAGCCAAGGAGTAAACTAATATTGTTCTGGAAAACACCTGTACCCGCTGTTGCTGCATGCTTTGAGTGAACCAGTCTCTGCTGTCTATGAGCGTGGAACTAACCAAAATTATTTGCTACAACTGAATGTGGTAAAAGTGCATGTAAAAGGCTTAAAATGCATTTAAAACTGACAAATGACATATTGGGTAAAATAGTGGATATGATTGAAATAAAATTTGATCTGATAAAGTGATTTAAGAAAAAGTTATTTGTGAACTGACATTTATCAGTTTGCATCGACAGTGACTTTGTGTTTCTTCTGGTCAGCGCCACGCAGATGTAAATGCTTTCGTTTTAGAGAAAGGACTTTCTAAAAAAGACAACAAAACACTGTGGCCACTTAGATTAATTGCCTTAATTATTAAACTAGATTATTTAGGTCTTGCAGCCAGAGCTAGTATCAATGCAGCAAGCTTCACATTGTCTTCAGGGACAGTTCTTTAAAGTACCACCGCTTAATTTAGCCCAAAAATACATTATCTCATTTACATTTACATTTAGTCATTTAGCAGACGCTTTTATCCAAAGCGACTTACAAGTGAGGAAAAACATTCATTCATTCATTTTCTACCGCTTTGTCCCGTTAGGGGTCGCGGGTGACTGGAGCCTATCCCAGCAGCTTTGGGCCTGAGGCGGGGTACACCCTGGACAGTGGCCAGTTAGTCACAGGGCTGACATTTAGACATAGACAATGACAGACAACCATTCACTCTCACATTCATTCACTAGGGACACTTTAGAGTTGTCAATTAACCTATACATGCATGTCTTTGGACGGTGGGAGGAAGCCGGAGTACCCGGAGAGAACCCACGGTAACACGCAGAGGACATGCCGACTCCTCACAGAAAGACCGGAGTCAGCAGTTTTGGGTCGGCCGGGTTTTGAACTCACGACCTTCTTGCTGTGAGGTAGAAGTGCTAACCACTCTGCCACGTGCACCCCTAGGAAAAACAATGGAAGCAAATTTAACAACACAAGGTACAAAAAGCATAAGTGCACAAAAAACTAGTCAGGTTAAACCTGAGCTAAGGATAAGAGAATTATTTTTTTTTTTTTTGAAGGAATTGATAGAAAGGAAGTAGAATTCACTGTTTGTCAGTCAGGTGTTGACGGAAGAGATGTGTTTTCAGGCGTTTTTTAAAGATGGCTAAAGAATCTGCAGATCTTGTAGCAGCAGGTAGATCATTCCACCAAAGTGGAACAGAGCCAGAGAAGGTACGTGAGAGTGATCTTTTACCTTTTAGGGACGGTACTACCAGCCGTTGTTCATTTGCAGAGCGCAGGGATCTGGTAGGAACGTAGGTCTGTATTAGTGAGTGAAGATATGAGGGTGAAGACCCAGTGGTGGTCTTGTAGGCCAAGAGCTTAGCTTTGAACTTGATGCGGGCGTCAACCGGGAGCCAGTGTAACCTAATGAATAGAGGAGATACGTGCGCTCTCTTTGGTTCATTAAAGACCACTCTTGCTGCTGCATTCTGGATCAGCTGCAGAGGTTTGGTTGTGCAGGCGGGAGTCCAGCCAGTAGAGCATTGCAATAATCCAGTTTGGACAAGACAAGAGCCTGGACTAGAATTTGCGTAGAGTGCTCTGATAGGAAAGGTCTAATTTTCCTAATGTTGTAGAGGATGAATCTACAGGACCGGGTGGTGCTGGCGACATGACTTGTGAAGTTTAGCTGATCATCAATTACCACTCCCAGATTTCTGGCAGTGCTGGACGGTGTAATGGTTGATGGGCCTAGTTGAATGGAGAGGTTATGCCAGGTCCCCTGGTTTGGCCGGCAGTTCTGTTTTTGCAAGGTTCAGCTGCAGGTGATGGTCCTTCGTCCAAAGTGAGATGTCACTCAGACATGCCGAGACGCGAGCAGAGACCGTCGGATCATCAGGTTGAAATGACAGGTGGAGTTGAGTGTCATCTGCTGCAGTGATAGGAAAAGCCATGCTTCTGGATGACAGAGCCAAGGGATGTCATGTATATGGAAAAGAGTAGAGGTCCAAGCACTGAGCCCTGTGGCACCCCTGTATTGATACTCTGAATGACCTATCTGAGAGGTAAGACTTGAACCATTGCAACGCCATTCCAGAGACACCCATCGCCCTGAAAGAAGACAGGAGGATGTGATGATTAACAGTGTCAAAAGCAGCAGACAGATCCAGTAAGATGAGTACAGATGACTTGGATGTTGCCTTTGCCAGTCTCAGAGCTTCGATGACTGAGAGCAGGGCAGTTTCGGTGGAATGTCCGCTCTTGAACCCAGACTGGTTCTGGTCCAGGAGGTTGTTCCGTGTGAGAAAGGATGAGAGCTGAGTAAACACAACTCGCTCCAGAGCTTTGGCAATGAAGGGAAGGAGGGAAACCGGTTTGTAGTTTTCTAGCAGTGTAGAGTTAAGAGTGGGTTTCTTCAATAGTGGTGTGATGCGGGCCTCTTTGAAAGCTGTAGGGAATGTCATTTTGATGGGTCGAACTCTACCATTGCATAACTTATAAAAGATTACGTGACATACTCTACCACACGACACATATTATAAATAGGCCAAAACACTGGAGCCTATTTGTACAAAATACACAAAAATTACTGTTTCTCTTCCAAACTTGCCGATTGAATAGTCTCTATTTGTAAAAAAAAAAAAAAAAAAAAAAAGGGGGTCAGCAAAAGGAAAAATCCTGTAAAGTGTATGGCCAGACAAACATACACAAATCTACACTAGACAAAACCAACAATGGGACCTATTTGTTTGGAAATACAGGTCTCAATGGAAAACACATGTTTATTTTATTTTAGTTAAAACTGAATAAGATTACAACACTAAGCTTCTGATGGAGGGTTAATTGATTATTGTAACTTGACTAATAAAAAAAAAAAAAAAAAAAATTCATCACAGAAGCTGGGCCTTCAGAAAATCAACCCACTGACAGGCAGAGGCCGCTGTTGTCTGGGATATGCCTGTTAAGAAATAGAGGTGCATTCAAAGCGGCTTTTTATGGAGAGGGGCTCAGTCCGACCTGTCGCTTGACTCACTCTCACTCTGCCTGGGTACGAACCCGGTGCCGCGGCCCTTTGGAGAGCTGAATCTTTCATGAAGTAGGCATATAAAGAGCAGCAGCAGAGATGAAAAATTTAGATGCGCCCGTGTTTTTTTCTGCCACATGACAAACGTTAATGGCCTTTGTGCATGCTCTCAGCTCCTCAGATGACCACCAGCCTTTTACCATTTACTGAAGCCTCCAACGTGAGACAGGACGAGGCTGAGGGGATACCACTGTGAAACAGTTGCAAGCCCACTCACTGCAGCAGTCAACAGATGCAGGATTTGTTCATGACATTAGGGATTTTAAGTACATTGTTTAGTTTATGGCTTAAAAATTTAACCCTTTTATTTGGGAATTACCTTGATTATCTAGTTACCATGGCACTTTTCAGTAGATATTATATTAGGAGCATTTCTGTCTTTGTAACGGATGTGTTGAAAGCAGGAAAGGATATTGCAATTAGAGAAATCGTACCACAAATGGTAAAGGATATATAATTGGCTTATCAATGGGTTCAATTTTAAGTCATCAATAAGCTCTTAAAAAAAGAGATTACTGTAGGTGCTTGCCAGATGGTGATATCTTTTCTAGTGTAGGCTCACTATTTTGAAAGCATCTACCACTATTTCCAGTTTTCTAGCTTGAGCTTAGTTAAGACATGGTTTTCCATCTTTAATATTGAATTTTGTGATCACTTATAGATAATTCATAAGGGGTCCCTTCTTTAAAAGCGGTGCAAATACAATTCGTACATTATTGATAAAACTGCACCTATTACTAAAAAAATAACAATCACTTTTGGATATAAGATCTTTTTTAAGAGATCTTATAAAATATCTTTTTTAAGATCTTATATCTTTACAAGATATATCTTATATCTATATAAGATCTTTTTTCTTTTTCAGATCACTGGGGACCAAAAACAGGAAGTGTAGTCTTGCAAAATGTCCCCAGACTTTGTTTCCATTCCTGCATTACACCAGTGTTTTTCCAACCAGTGTGTCGATCTGGTGTGCCACCAAAAATGATCAAATTTTACTTAATTGGTCCAAAATTGATTACTTAGTTACTGGAAATTATTTTGAACAGAGCTCTACATGCATTGACTGACTGGCCGAGTAATGGAAATACGCCTACTCCATGTCAGTAGGTGGCAATAGGTACCACAATAAATGATCCTGTTAATTGATGTTTATAGAATTATTGAAGCATGCTGCACGTAGTGAAAGCAATGTAGAAATATTTAAAAAGTTCAAACTCCAGGCTGGGTCTTGGAACAAAAGGTTTATGTTGTACAACTGAAAGTCAAAAGAAAGCAAGAATGTTCAGGTCAAGGAAATACAGTGAAAGGTATTTTTTGTTTGGATTTACTTTTACTGGGAATCTGACTATACTGACTCTGTTATGTTTGGTTTGTGGGAGGAAATTATCCAATGGTGCCATGATCCCAAGTAACTTAAACACCACAGACATAGACTGTAAGCTGTTGTGCAAAAGCTTTTTCAATTACTGCCAGGATTTCAGCTTTGGGTTCATCTAAGCAGGCCCAAACCCCAACAAATTAAGAGACTAAATTGTCATTGTATATACGGTGTAACGGTTTTTTGGCTGTTGGTGTGCCATCCATTTTTTGCTTGTAAAAAATGTGCCTTGGCTCAAAAAAGGTTGAAAAACACTTGACTCAAATGACTTGCGGACAATCACAAAAATAGACCTTAAAGCAACGCTAAAGCCTTTTTTTCACTACAGCAACCAGGTCAGTATGGGTAAGGGGTACAAAGTGTGCCATAAAAGTGTTCATGTCATTTTTCTCTCATTTTTCTTCTTTTCCAGAAGGAAACAGCAGCTATGCAAGAAGCACTGCTGAGCCATCATTGGCCGCCGGACCATTGGAGGTGGGGCCCAACTCAAACCCAAACCTGATCTGGAGAGTGCTATTGGATGGACGGCTGATGGTGAACATGTCGACCAATCAGCTGCTGATAGAGGGGGACGTTTTGTTCTCAGAGCTGGAGATAAACAGTGCAGAGAGGAACAACGAGACTCTGGAGTTTACCCTTGGGCGCAAAGCTAACGACAGCGGAGGCGGGCTTTACAACAACAAAACCCTGCACCGTAGCAACGGGCGACACAACAGGACCAGGTACTATTCACAAAGAACATCATAATAATCAGTTTCTGGAGGATATATGGAGAAACATGACCTGTGTTATCTTGACGTGAGCACTAAGACGCTATCAGAGCTGGACTAGAGGAGTATTCTGATGTGATCTGGCAGCTTTTTGAAGATAACAAAACGCTAGGCTATGACAGGTGTCAGATGCCGAACTGGAAATGGCAGTTCTGTCATCAATGAGTGGTAGAGCGGTCGTCTTTCAACCGGAAGGTAGGCGGTTCGATTCCCGCTCTCCCCACAGTTCATACTGTTGTTGTGTCCTTGGGCAAGACACTTAACCCTCCTTGCCTCCAGTGACACAGCACTGGTGTGTGAATGTTTGTGATTGATGCTCTGGTGAATGGTGTGAGAATGTTGGGACAACGGATGGAAATTAGCCTACGGCTACAATCTGGCATGTTTACATTCATGTGGTTGTGTCTCATATATGTTCATTAACATGCACTGTCCCAATCAAATAAATAAATAAATAAAATAATAGATAAGTGTACATTTCACATTTTAACATATAGCCTACGCTTTTTATATTTATTATTTTATGGACTGAAACCCGATCGCCAAAAATGTTTATCAAGTACTGCGGTCCATCAGTTTGTTGTTAAAGAAAAATAATTTGTTATGTAAAATTATATTAGAGGAAGCAACAATGAGCTAGCATTTCTACTTCGGGAGTGCTCCTCCCACCTATGGGCTTCGTTAGTGGTTACCCGTCTCTGGCGCCAGCCAGCCCTCTGAGAAAAATCAAAGCACTCACCACGCCAATCATGCGAACGTTCTGGCACAACCTCAGGGGCTATATAAACCCCCTCGCCCAACGCTCTCCCTTCTTCTCTCTCAGCCACTCTGAGATAGACTTCTACTACTCTCCTTCTAAATAGCTTCTACTCACCGAGAAGACTCAGGAAAGGAGACTGGATTCTGCCGAGCTTTGCCACCCACCGGGGTCGGGCATCGTCACTTCAGCTTGACTTCCAAAGCCGCCGCGGTGTGTCCTCCCGCTGCTCAGTCCCAGGTGGACTGGGCTGTGGACAGCGAGAGCCGCTTTTCATAGGCGGGCTCCTCACACTTCAGACCTACAGCCGCCTCACCTTCAACACTGGTTTGCCAGCGCTCCACCTGCTGATGATGGTGTGAAACCGTGCTTGCTCCTGTTATCCTCTCCTTGGCCGAGCGAGAAGCTTGTAGGACAAGATGACGGTGAGCGGGAAGTTGGCCCTCCTGTCGGAGTAGTGTAGGATAAAGGCGCCATTCTGCTATGCCGCCCAGATGATACAGGGATTTTTGGCCGGGCATATCCGCTCACGCATGAGCATTCTGCAGTCACACCTTAATTGACGGAGTCCAGACATGGTGGCGGTTCGCAACTCAGACCAGCTTGAGCCAGCCTCCGCGGCTTTGCAGCATCTTGCTACGCATCTTGCTACGCATCTCCAGCCTCAACGTGAGTGGCGTAACACCTGGCACCATCGCGGCAACCGGCTTCAGACAGCTGTGGGATCCCAGGAGGGGCTATCTCCAAGAGGGTCCCACATGCTCTAGCTGCAGCATTATGCCATGGTCAGTGGGACTCGTCCCCCTGGCCACATTTGAACAGTCTTTCAACTGGCTTATGGGGAAAGACATTAGTCAGTTGCCAGCGGCGCAACCTTCTTGCCTAAAAACGCCCGACTGCAACAGTTTCTTTAGCGGTTGTGAGGACACAAACCAGGAAGGGGTATAATTGTCCGAAAGGGTTGACCACCTCACTTCAGAGTTGGCCCAAATGAGAGCCCTCCTTCAAAATATTCAGCCACATACTAGCGATGTAGAGCCAGCTATGGCCTTATTAATGTTTAAATCCCAGGTGCCCGACTCTGGTTTGGTTGGTTTTCAATGCTGAATCAGATGCACTCAGATGTGGTTGGCTCAATAACCTCTTACGTTGCCCTGTAGGAGGACCCTGAGGAGTCTTCCGGTGGTCCCGGTGCAACGTTTTGGCAAAGCGGTGCTTGAAGCATTGGAACGCAAGGCGCAAGCCAGCTGAACAAGACATTTTTCCGGGAAAAGCTGTATTACTGGGCCAATCACACCTCAGATACCTGGGTGTTGGCTAGTCTGTTCCAAGGTTACCAGCTACAGTTCCGACGTCGGCCTCCTGTTCTATGTCCTGTCAGGTGGACAGTCATCCACGAGCCGGAAAAAGCCAGGGCACTCATGCAAGGGTGTGTGCTCCCATCTACAACCAGGCCATTCAAGACACTCAAACTGTCCTCACACATGTGGACCAGTTTGAGCTTGTCTTCCTCCTGTTCTCGAACAACAGACGTCTCATACTGGTCCTCCTTCTACTCCTGCCTCTGATGTATGCTTCTTTTGTCTTGTCTCGTCGTACTCTTATTTTCTCTTTGACTGACTGCTTGCTGGACTTCTAAGAACTGGATCTGATTACCTGGTCTCTGAGCGTGTTGACACAATTTTCTTCCAATAAGAAGGGTGCACTGGGAGAACCCATTTGCCCTGGCGGGACCTTTGCAGCAGGCTGCACACAGGACGCTTGGAAGAACTGACAAGTTTTGTGTTTAGAAGTTCTGCCCGCTGAGGACGTATTTCTTTTTGGATTTATGATATTGGGGTTTCTGCTTATTGGTCTGGAGACTTGACGCTGAGAACCAGAACTGATTGATTATGATCCGGATGAATTACCGAAGATCAAAATAGATTAATTACAATTTCTGTCTCCCTTCCTCTGCCCAAGTCCTTTCTCTTGATTAGAAGTTTGGCCAACAGCTGGGTCTTATCTTATCCTCCTGGATCTCACCATACTCCCATCAAGGACAAGGCCACGGGGCTCTCACAATCAGTTCTGCTTAAACATCTCACAGACGCCTTACTATCCTGTCCCAAACCACCCGTCTGCCATTTGACATCTGTCTGACTCTTCCTCTAATCCCCCCTCCCCCCTGTAAAAAAGCCACTGAATAATATCATCACATGACCATGTGTACTGTTATCCTGTTGTTGTCTTGATATCTGTATGCCTCTATGTTACTTGTTATGTCTGTACATTAATACTCTATTTCATTTTCCTGAAGATCATTGCGCCTGAAAAGATGGGCTGCATGGTGTGGCTTGTAATCTTTGTGTGTCTATTTATGTATACTTGTAATATGATCGACACAAAATGAATATCCCCTTGGGGACCAATAAAGTACTATCTACTATCTACACTGAGATGCCTGGCCCCCAGGAGGGCTCTCCTGTCTCAGTTGAGAGGGCGTATTCAATATCCGGAGCCGCAACGCCCCCAGCTTTAGATGTGGCCATTGCAGGGCCTAGTACCGCATTCTTAGAGTATGTTGGCAAGATTGGACACACAATCTTGAATTCCCGGGCGCCATCAATCAATGACTGTATAATATATGGACGTTTTCCGCTCATTGGTCCCCTATTTACTGATATTGTTGTTACCAGAAGGCAATCAAATGACAGTTACATCCAGGCTTTTTGGCTTTTACTGCATAGTAAAACAATAGTTCAGATCGCATATACGGACTTATTAATCAAAAAATATATATATATATGTATATATCAGGGATACCGACTCAGGAATGGGGCCACCATCAGTCACCTCCTCTACATGGATGACATCAAGCTATACGCTAAGAGTGAGCGGGACATCGACTCACTGATCCACACCACCAGGATCTACAGCTCTGACATTGGGATGTCATTCGGGCTTGAGAAGTGTAGTCGAATGGTGACAAAGAGAGGGAAGGTAGTCCACACAGAAAGGGGTCTCACTCCAGAAGGAACAATAGCAGACATTGAGGATGGTTACAAGTACCTTGGAATACTACAGGCAAATGGCAACCTTGAAGAGGTAACAAGGAAAACAGCAACTGCCAAATACCTCCAACGAGTAAGGCAAGTCCTAAGAAGTCAGCTCAATGGCAAGAACAAGGCACGGGCAATAAACAGCTACGCCCTGCCAGTGATCAGATACCCTGCAGGAATAATAAGGTGGCCAAAGGAAGAGATACAGATCACAGACGTTAAGAAACGAATGCTCCTTACCATGCATGGAGGGTTCCACCCCAAATCCAGCACTCTGAGACTGTACGCTAGCTGTAAAAAAGGCGGCCGTGGACTAGTGAGTGTGACAGCCACTATCCAGGATGAAACATCCAAGATCCACAAGTACATCAAAGATAAGGCCCCAACAGATGACGTGCTCAGTGAATGTCTCAGGCAATGGGGAACAGAGGAAGAGGAGCTGGAGGAGGGACCATCATGGGAGGACAAACCCCTACATGGGATGTACCACCGGAACATAACTGAAGTGGCTGATATCAAGAAATCCTACCAATGGCTAGAACGGGCCGGACTGAAGGACAGCACAGAGGCACTCATCATGGCTGCACAGGAGCAGGCCCTGAGCACCAGAGCAATAGAGGCCCAAATCTACCACACCAGGCAAGACCCAAGGTGTAGGCTGTGCAAACAGGCCCCTGAGACAATCCAACACTTAACTGCAGGGTGTAAGATGCTGGCAGGGAAAGCATACATGGAGCGCCATAACCAAGTGGCTGGCATAGTGTACAGGAACATCTGTACGGAGTATGGACTGAAAACCCCGAGGTCAAAGTGGGAATCACCACCAAAGGTGATAGAGAATGACCGAGCCAAGATCCTGTGGGACTTCCAGATTCAGACTGACCGAATGGTAATGGCGAACCAACCAGACATTGTGGTGGTGGACAAACAGCAGAAGAAGGCCATTGTGGTTGACGTGGCAATACCAAGTGATTGCAACATCAGGAAAAAGGAACATGAGAAACTAGAGAAATACCAAGGGCTTCAGAGAAGAGCTGGAAAAGGCTTGGAAGGTGAAGGCGACAGTGGTGCCTGTGGTCATCGGAGCACTCGGGGCAGTAACCCCCAAACTGGAAGAGTGGCTACAGCAGATCCCTGGAAGAACACCAGACATCTCGGTCCAGAAAAGTGCAGTACTAGGAACAGCAAAGATACTGTGCAGAACCCCTCAAGCTCCCGGGCCTCGGTTAGAGGACCTGAGCTCGAAGGATGAGAGACCACCCGCGGAGGGTGAAGGACAAAGTTTTTTTTTTTTTTTTTAAATATATATACAGTATATAATATATATAATATAAATTGTCAGTTTTTGTATTTATTGTATTATTTGCTAAAGATGGCTCAGCGGTAGAGCGGCCGTCCTTCAACCGGAAGGTAGTAGGTTCGATTCCCGCTCTCCCCGCAGTTCATACTGTCGTTGTGTCCTTGGGCAAGACACATATCCCACCTTGCCTCCAGTGGTGTTCCAGCTGTAACACTGGTGAATGGAACCTTAATGTAAGTCGCTTTGGATAAAAGCGTCAGCTAAATGACTAAAATGTAAAAAAAAAAAAGTAAGGTAGAGCGGTCGTCTTTCAACCGGAAGGTAGGCGGTTCGATTCCCACTCTCCCCACAGTTCATACTGTCGTTGTGTCCTTGGGCAAGACACTTAACCCACCTTGCCTCCAGTGACTGTAACACTGGTAATGTAATGTAAGTCGCTTTGGATAAAAGCTTCTGCTAAATGAATAAATGTAAATGTAAATGTAAAACAGGGCTATGCAAGGAATAAATTACAATCCTCAGTTCACTGATTTCCAAAATGGCATTTATTTGTTTTTGCAAATGAACTCTTTATATTTAGTCTTGTGGAACATCTCAGAATAAAGTGTTTAATTTTAATGTTATTAATATCTCTTAATTGTCTGCCCAGAAACTTTGATTAAGAACTTTCACAGAGCGGGCTTCCATGTACCTTTGAGAGAGTGTGGAGAAGGTGTCAGTTTGGTAGCACACTTGTATGTTTATAAAAGCAATGTTGCTGTAACTTCATGCCCCAACTGATCCATTTAATGCATTTGTTTGGCCATCCACCTCATATCACCACCAGCTCCTACTGCTGGGAATTATGTGTGAAAGATTCTCCTAGAATCTTATGAGCAGGTTACATGTCCTAGTATGTGGTATCTTTGTGTAGTAAACTTGTTCACATTCTTTTCATGGCTTTTACCAGACATTTATTTCAGAAGCTGCTGTGAATTACACCTTTTCATTAAACATGATTTAGTCCCAGAGGTGTTTCTGGTTGAGGGTTTACTGAAGTTTTATTACCAAGTCTCCCTAAGTGAAACCACCCTGTTTCCATCTGCTGTCCTCATTTAGGCGGGAGTACACACATGAATTATAAATATCATAAATGCCAGTCTCCCTGCTCTGATGCCCAGTGTTTATTTGTTTAGCTGTTGTATTTTCTGCCTGTCTGTGTCCTTCTCTGGCAATGGGCATGTCTGAATGTACAAATCATCTGTCAGTCTATAAATACTGTCTGGCCATCAAACTGTCAACGTCTGTATTTATCAGACGTCTTGACTCACTGAAGACGTCTGCTTGATTTCCCTCTCTGTCTGGTTTCTTACCTGCCTGCATTTGTCATCCACATATATAAAAGTATGTTAATGTAGCAATGGACAACAGGAAGTAGCCACGGGAAAGTAATTCTGGTAAATGTCAGACTGAGTATATGTGCGTGCTGTCAGTGAGTATACACAGTACATTAGCAAGTGGCTCAATATTTAGCTGTTTTATATATATATATATGAACATTTTGGCTGGTTGCTTACAATTTGTTCAGCTGGACTTGTACACTGATGGCTTTAGGTACTGTTTTTCCTTGTCAGACTGACGACAAAGCAAACACATTGCTGAAACCCATGTTAAATTAAAATGCTTGTGTAGATGCTTGTGTCAAAACTATGTATTACACACATAATATTTGTGATTATTTTTTCTATTATTATTTTTTATGCTGTACACCCTTTAATCAATGTTATGTATGTGTTTTGTGTCAGAGGGAATCAGAGGCTGTACCAGAAGAACCTGAAACTGAGCGCGGCTGATATGTACCGGTGGAAACTGTCCTCTCAGGAGCCCTGCAGCATGACCTGTTCTATAGGTACAACACGTGTGTTTGGACCTTTTGCCATGCTGTCCTATCCACATAATGAAGCAGTGGTTCCCTAACACTGGGGAAGGACTTAAAAGTGGATGCCAAAATTAGTTCAAAACATGAAAACGATTGTGGTAGTTTAATAAGAAAGAATAGCTGCTTTGAACCAGGCTAGGAGCAAGAAAGTACACAATCCTAGAAGGAGAACAATTGGTTCCCTTTGAAAAAAAATTAGGATGTCCTGGAGCCGTTTCCGATGGAGTACTTGACCTGTACCTTAAATTCCAGGAGGGGACAGCTGATGGAGGTATGAACAGTATGAAAGACAGCTTAATGATTCTGTGCAATCTGCAGTCACCTCTTACGCTATGTCACCCAAAGCTGCTTTTTTCTGTATGTGATAAAGCAGTCAGATACATTAATAATGTGGATTACGTTTGAACACAACTCCCTACTGTTATAGAGAGACATAAAAGGAATATTTTGAGGGAAAGAATTAACCTGTCTCCTGTAATCTTCAATATTATACTTTGAGGTTTGTGAATGTATTTTACATCTTTTTTTTTACAGGTGTGTCTAAGTCTTTTGTCTCATGTGTGCGTTACGACGGCGTGGAGGTGCACGACATGTACTGTGACGCCTTGACCCGACCTGAGCCGGTGCACGACTTTTGCATCGGGAGGGAGTGCCAGCCCAGGTACTGCCACGAGTCACAGGAAAAACCTCCCAAGCTACAAGCTACAAATTACTGATGTCTAAGGACTCCTGGATGTATTATTAGACCTGGATGCTGAACTGAGTCGGTCAAGGGGGATATTGATTTTCAATGAGAGTGGCTCACTGATGCATACGTTAAAAAAAACTTTTGCCTTCTGGGTTTATTTCCGTGATTTTGTGGCCCATAGAGCACGTGCACTAGAGCCCTCATTTGTGTGGTCTTAGCTTTTACCCTAGACTTGTAGTCATGAAGATAAGATATAGATGTATTTTTTCTTGCATTTGAGGAAAACTGTTTAATCACCTAATAGCATGTTGTAATGATGTGTAAAAAAAAAAAAAGAGAGAGACAGCAAGACGTTATCTAGGTTTTATTCTCAAGGATTTTAATAGATGTTCAGATCAAACCAGAACACATTGGTCTGACACTGAACTCAGAGCTAGAACTTTAAGGTAAGCGCTAAACTTTGGTATAATGCATTAGTATTTTGCGGTGAGAATTAGTACCGTTTTGACATAGGATAAACGGAACAAAGCAGCCCTAGGTCCATAGGCTGCTCTTATGGTGGACCATCCAGGCCATGATCCAATATTAGGTTATGGTGAAGGTATCTGGACACAGTAGAAGACATTTTGAGGTCTGAATCCCAGAGTAACCTGGTTAGTGAGTTTATATCCCTCAGCAGAAGTGACTTTTCTTGACTTCCCCTGTCATTTGTCAAAAGTTAATGAAAGGCCCAAATCTGCTTTGACTCATTAGCAGTCAAACCTCCTCATATGGAGTTATCCAATGTTAGGGGGAGTTGTTATCCACCTGAGGTCTGATCCTAATGCTTTGGGCTTTTGTACACTGTTGTATATGGTTCTCTATTTAACAATGGTTGTTCTAACTAAATAAAGATAGCCTTCTTCACCCCTTGTTTAAACCACCTGGCCTCCAATTGGTCCATTCAAAGGACAAAATCCTCAGCAAAGATTAACCAACTGCTAACGGTCGTGAGAGAATCAAAATCTGAGGCTTTCATTAGCGTTTGACCAACGACAGTAGCTAATGGTTAAACCACTCCTTCTTTACTCTAAAACTGACAAAGAGGGATAAAAGGCCCTCTTATTTCATAACTATGTCCAGAACCATTTCCACCACCAACACCAACAATCAATAGTGTGACATGTAGGTTTTTATGTAGCTACCACAAAGGTTTGTGTACTAAATACCAATCAGAAACATGCAAATCTGAACCAGACCATCATAAAAATTATTTAGTAAATGATTTGTCCTTCTGTTGCTGCAGGTGGGAAGCGAGCAGCTGGAGCGAGTGTTCGAGGACGTGTGGAGAGGGGTTTCAGTTTCGCCAGGTTCGCTGTTGGAAAATGCTGTCTCCGGGTCTGGACAGCTCAGTTTACAGCGATCTGTGCATGGAAGCAGAGTTAGAGCGGCCCCCAGAGAGAAGGGCTTGTAAGAGCCCCGCCTGTGGGCCGCAGTGGGAGGTTGCCGAGTGGAGCGAGGTAATGTTCGTCTCTGTCAAAGGCTTTATTCAGGACTATACCTGGAGTAGACCAAGTTGCAGGTTAAACTGGACACTAGACACTAGACAATAAATACAAGGAAAAAAGTATACAAAATTGTCATCTCAAGAATAACTGCAGAATGTCAACAAGTCCAGTACAATGTAAAGTGCAGAGTGGCAGAGAGAATAAAAACATTATCTGAGTAGACTGAGCAGCTGAATATTTCTTGAAACAAAGGATGTGATGTCTCTCTTAGTCCTCGTCTGTGGCATCATGTACCTGCGTCCTGAAGGTCAGAGTTCATTCTCAGACCACAAGGGGTTGGAAAGATTTACAGTGTATTCGTCAGAAATGAAAAAACTGTCCTTGGTTTCACCAATGATCTTGCTACCTATTTTAATAACTTTGTCCAATTAGTTTTTGTTTTGTAAAAAACATTGCTCTGCCCCAGCTCTGAATACAGAAAGTTAAAACACTCTCGATAAAACTTTTGTAAAAAAAAAAGTCTTAGCATTGTACTATCTATGTTAAAATATCTTAATTTCCTTAAAAAAATACAGCTGTTGCTGGGCTTTTGCAAATCTGACCAATGATCAGTGTTGGAGTTAAGCTTGTTATCAATAATTGTACCTAGCTACTTAAATTCAGGTACAGTTTCAATGGTGGTACTGTTCACAGTGACATGAGAGTGTGTTAGCCTATAATGGGTTAGAACACCGCGGTGTCCTTTAAAACCTAGGTAATGTCAGTGCAGCAGCGTACCATTAACTTGCTCCCATAACTCTACTTCAGCATCGACGTATCTGACAGTTTATCTAGATACTGGCTCTTTCAGTCAAAAAATATGCACACACAAAAATATGCACACACAGAAATATGCACACACAAAAGTAAAAGCCATCTTTCGTGGTACGCACAGTGCGTACAGCCGTACAGCTGCAGGCGCCACTGAGTTAGTGTTAATTGTCGGTATCATTTTGGTTGAGTACATTTTCTCACTCTTCTTTCTTTTGGTCCAGTGTCTTGCTAAATGCGGCCGCAGAGCTCACATGACCCGCGACGTGCGCTGCTCTGATGAGACCAGGTCATGTAATCCCTCAACCAAGCCCCTGAGCCTCAAGAACTGCACCGGGCCACCCTGTGAACGCCACTGGACTGTGTCGGAGTGGGGCCCGGTCTGTCACTATACACACTTTTATCATCATCTGTCCTTCTTACTGTACATAAGACTAGCCCAGCCTTGTAGTTTATTCTGCATTCATGTGGTCTTTGGAAACTTGGACTATCTGAGTTAAAAAGTTGTTCTTCCAACTACGGTGTGTTCTCGTGACTTCAGCTCGGAAAGATGAAACATTCTAAACAATAAGAACAAAGAAGATGGACGGTAAGAAAAAACATGCAGCATGATATTGCTGAGGGAGTTTAAAACCCATTTAGAGCTTTTTCAAGCATCAAGACAAGGAGGAGCACTGGAATTTGATCTTGTGTCTATACAACCCTATATGGACAAAACAAATAGTCAGACTAGTACCATTTTAGTACAAGTTATTAACATACAAAATGGTGGTATAAAATATTTAGTGATAATTTATATTTCCAAAATATGTTACCATTGACAAAATGTTTGTTTTCCACCACCAAGTCGTGTGTGTTGTCACTTGAGATCTCGCCAAGGAATCTAACATGTTTGAACTCGGAAAAGAGTTTTCTCGAGTTTCCGTGGACCACTAAATGCACAAAATGTCTGTAACACTTATTTATTATACATAATAACACATGTACAGAGCAAAGCCAAAACAGTTGCAGACAGTACACGGGATATGTTTGCAATTCATAGTCAGTCACTGTAGAAACTGAAATGTTTACCTTAATAAATGAGTAAAAGATGAGATAAAATGTGTAGAGGGACAGCTATGATATATATGGCAAAGATGTATATTTTATACCAGTACACAGCTGGTTAAATTATTTATTGGTTCCTTTTGTTCTATCACAGATAAGGAAAATGTTTACCTCAGATTTTGATTTAGGGCATTCTCAAACTTTTCTGTTATGCTTTCAGATTGTTAAGTCAGTATTAACATTTCTGTTTATTTATGGGGATGATGTAGTAGTTAGTTAGCATTTAATGTGCAAGTCAGGTTTAACATTCATTTTTGTCTTTCAGCAAAGGTTAAATTAAAGTTCCAGAACACAGCAGAGCTCAGGCTAATGCAGACTAATATGAATTAGATTTTCTCTGGCTGATGTTAATTGTTTATATAGATGTTATGGTGCTTATAAACACCGCAAAATATCTGCAGAACATATTTTCATTTTAAAAGCATAGCATTACTGCCTCTAATGTTTGGGAGCACAGTGGCTCAGTGGTAGAGCGGTTGTCCTACAACCAGAAGGTTGACAGTTCAATTCCCGTACTCCCCACAGTTCATACTGTGACGTGTAGTGAATGAATATTTGATTTGTAAAGTGTCTTTGCGCTCCTGTAAATGTGCTATATAAAATGTATGTTGTAATAATAATAATAATAATAATAATAATATTAATGTGTCTGAGACTATTCTTCAGTACTTTTCACGATGTATTACAGACCTTACTTTTGAGTCTACATTCAGACTATAAAATGTTACAATCACTTGACAGTAGGAAATGATTTTTGATACAGCAACAATGTCCATCCAAGCGTCTCTCATGGAACCTCCTAAATGGTCCTCGAGTAAGGGCGCCGCCATACGACAAAATACAGCGATATACCTCCGTCCACCAGAGGGCAGGCTCCAAAAGCGGAAATATAAGGAGAAACCCAATGGCGACTTAACAAGTGTAAAAATCATGTTTACAGCCTGGTACAAAAGATGGCTCCAGTCTCTAGAGAATGTTTGATCAATATGCCTGTTTATGCTATCTAAAAACTATTGTTTTACTATGGAGTAAATGCCGAAATTCCCGGATGAAACCGCCATTTTATTGCCCTGCCGTAATGACAATATTGGTGACCAATGGGCGGATGACATCCATTTTTTTACAATCTGTGTCCATCATGTCTCTGTTTGACCTTTGACCTGTGCAGTGCTCAGGGGGCTGTGGCGAGGGTCAGTCGGTGCGACATGTTTACTGTAAGGCTTCTGAGGGGCGTGTGGTCCCTGAAAACCAGTGTCCAGCAGAGACCAAGCCCCTGGCCATTCACCCTTGTGGAGAGAGGGAGTGCGCCCCCCACTGGCTGTCACAGGACTGGGAACGGGTAAGCCTACACACCCCACTTTTAAGTGCTCTTGTACAACTGTATGTATCAGTAAATGTGTTTAATAGAGTTTTGTTATTTTCTATATGATTGGTAGATTACAGATAATGGAATATTTGTCCAGTCTGACACAGTGTAACAACAAACAAAACCCCAAGCTAAATTAAATTCTAAATGCCTCTGTATAGTGTAACACAACTTGTGGTCGTGGCGTGAAGCGGCGGATGGTGCTGTGCGTGGGCATCAGTGGAGGGAAGTTCCAGGTTTATGAGGACGAGGCCTGTGATGTCAGTGAGAAACCTGACGAGGAGAACACCTGCTTCGAACGGCCCTGCTTCAAATGGTACACCACGCCCTGGTCTGAGGTCAGTGCAACCTTTAAAAACCACTCTTTGCATTTTAAATCTGTGATCTAGTTTGTATGGTGATTGTGGCTCTGTCCACCATATCGCAACAAAACATGTACACAAACAAATACAACTGGCCAACACTGGACAAGGAGCTCTGTTGGACCTCTGCAAATCCTATCTCCAGTCAGTTTAGGGCACAAACTGTGGTGCCAGCTGTGGCTTTGCAGGGGCGCAACTACCCAGTACCAGAGGGGTATGCAGCAACAAATTTGCCCCCCCCTCCCCAAATAAATAAATAAATAAAATAGCTAAATAAATAAGTGAGCAAATGACATCATTATGTATGGGCCGTAGATAATAAAGGTTTATTTTTCAGCCACTGTAAGCCAACCATAACTAATTGATATGTACATATTATTGACTAGGTTAACAAATTGACAAGCAGTAACGTTATGATCAGTAACTTTATGATCAGATTCCAAGAAACAAATTTTTATAACAATTCCAAGTAGGAACCAGTTCTCAGCCCAATACTACCAAACATTCTAGAGCGCTCTCTAGTTCCTACTAAATTGTAACATGGGCCATGTGTATATATGTATATATATATATATATATATATATATATATATATATATATATAAATCTAAAAAAATCTATAAAAATCTTAATTTATAAAGTTAGCAAACACTAACCAGTCTGTTAACATTAGGCCTCCAAGTTTGGAGCAAATCTATGCATGATTCCATGGTAAACCAGAGATATTGCATTAGTTGTTTTCCAAGTTATTGTCATTTATTGTATAAGGCATGCTGCCTGTTATTTTCCAGTTTTCAGCTCAGTAACCTCAGTTTTGCATATTAAGATAGCCTTAGTTTAAACCACCATTTGGCTGCTGCATTCCCAGTGTTAGCAAACGCTAGCTAGTCTGTTAACATGAATATTGCAAGCCTCCAAGCACAGAGGTCTCACTTTAAATACTACCTGTTGCCTTTGACCACCCACTTGTTTAGCTGCTATTGCAAACTTTGACACGCCATCTCCTTTTCACTCTTTCTTTTTCTATTTTTAGCCCCCGACAGCTTTTTTCCGGGACGGAGTGGCTCAGTGGTAGAGCAGTCGTCTTATAACCGGAAGGTTGGCGGTTCGATTCCCGCTCTGCCCTGTTCATACTTTCGTTGTGTCCTTGGGCAAGACACTTAACCCACCTTGCCTCCAGTGTCCGTAGCACTGGTGTATGAATGTGTGTGACTGTAGAGGTGTGTTTGGTGGTGGTTGGAGAAGGTTGAGTGCCGTTTGTATGGCAGCCCCCCTCTCTGTCTGCCCCAGGTGTGAATGTGTGTGAATGTGGTGAGTGGAAGCACGATGTAAAGCGCTTTGGGTGCCCGAAATGTGTGCAAAAAAGCGCTATATAAATGCATGCCATTTACCATTTACCATTTTTGCTTTATTGATCTTTGACAACAACTGTGTGTGTACTGTGACAACTGTCCGAGCTTAGCGCGCTCACAGTGCCCCCGCCAGCCACGCCCACTCGCACTATTCCATTATTATCCAAAACTCTATTTATGGAATCGTATGAGGGCGCCTTCTGTAGTTAGTCCTCTAAAATGTTATATTATATTGAGGAAATACAGAAATGATTTAGAAACACAGCTAAGCTAGCTAAAAAAAGAAATGATCTTTATATATATATATGTATATATATACATATATACATACATAAAGATAATTTCTTTTTTTTTTGTACCATCGCTTTGGCGTCCCAAGGTGCTGCGCCCCTATGCGGCGCATATTGCGCATACCCACTTTTTGTGCCACTGTGGCTTTGTTCTAGTTCCAGTTTGAATTGGTGCATGGTGAAGATTGTATATAATTATCTGGAAATGAAGAGAATACAGCTCTTATGCTGAACAGCTAACCTGCTCTGGAGCAGGTTAAGATTCCAGATTCCAGATCCTGTTCCAGATGAATAATAGTAACACAGCCCACTGACCAGTCTTAATTATCTAAATTATATTGAGATCCACTGATGAACATTCTCTGTTATATTGCTTTTAACCGTACCATCTTAACAGTAGACGCCATACTTCTACGTCATGTTAATGTCTTCACTTAACATACTCGACCTGCCATTGTGATTGGCATGATTCACAGCTCCACATAGAAACACAGGGTTACACTGGTTAACTCAATCCCTCCGTTCCAAAACCAGCACCAAGCCTGACTGCTGTGACAGTGGGAGGAATGTCGGTCAGAAATAGCTAGGATGTGAAGCATGGTTGTATAAATATTTTGTTTCTATTGTTTTAAATTGTTAATAACATTTTGTGTTGTCAGTGCACCAAAACTTGTGGCGTCGGCGTTCGGATGAGAGATGTGAAGTGTTACCAGGGTCGAGAGCTGGTCCGAGGCTGTGACCCACTCACCAAACCAGTGTCCAAGCAAACTTGCACTCTCCAGCCCTGCCCCACCGAGCCTCCAGGTATGGACCCGAATCCCAGGTACTAACACGGAGGCCCAGGTACTAACACAGAGCTCAAAGTAGGCAAGGCAAGGCTATTTTATTTATATAGCACAATTCATACACTGGATAACTCAAAGGGCTTTACAAGAATAAAATACAATTTACAAGATTTAAACTAAGAAACATTAAATTAAAACACATTTTAAAAGAAGAGTGCAGATAAAAAAAACACTTTTCACATTGTTCAAGTTGAGGCTTGTTTCACTTCATCTGGGAAGAAGTGAAACAAGATTTGTTGTACCTGAGGCTCTGTGTTAGTATCTAACATAGAGCCTGATGTAATATTAAAGACCCCAGGTGCTAACACAGAGCCTCGGATACTAACACAGAGCCTCAAGTACTATTAAAGACCCCAGGTACTAACACAGAGCCTCAGGTACTATTAAAGTCTCCAGGTACTAACACAGAGCCTCAGGTGCTATTAAAGACCCCAGGTACTAACATATAGCCTCAGGTAGTATTAAAGACCCCAGGTACTAACACAGAGCTTCAGGTACTAACACAGAGCCTCAGGTACTATTAAAGACCCCAGGTACTAACATAGAGCCTCAGGTACTATTAAAGTCCCCAGGTACTAACACAGAGCCTCAGGTACTAACACAGAGCCTCAGGTACTATTAAAGACCCCAGGTACTAACATAGAGCCTCAGGTACTAATACATGGACCCCAGGTACTAACACAGATCCTCAGGTACTAATACAGAGCCTCAGGTACTAACACAGAGCCTCAGGTACTATTAAAGACCCCAGGTACTAACACAGATCCTCAGGTACTAATACAGAGCCTCAGGTACTATTAAAGACCCCAGGTACTAACACAGAGCCTCAGGTACTAACACAGAGGCAACAGGTACTATTAAAGTCCCCAGGTACTAACACAGAGCCTCAGGTACTAACACAGAGCCTCAGTTTCTGTTAAAGACCCCAGATACTAACACAGAGCCTCAGGTACTATTAAAGACCCCAGGTACTAACATAGAGCCTCAGGTACTATTAAAGACCCCAGGTACTAACACAGAGCTTCAGGTACTAACATAGAGCCTCGGGTACTATTAAAGACCCCAGGTAGCAACACAGAGCTTCAGGTACTATTAAAGTCCCCAGGTACTAACACAGAGCCTCAGGTACTAACACAGAGCCTCAGGTACTATTAAAGACCCCAGGTACTAACACAGAGCCTCAGGTACTATTAAAGTCCCCAGGTACTAACACAGAGCCTCAGGTACTAACACAGAGCCTCAGGTACTATTAAAGACCCCAGGTACTAACATAGAGCCTCAGGTACTAATACATGGACCCCAGGTACTAACACAGATCCTCAGGTACTAACACAGAGCCTCAGGTACTAACACAGAGCCTCAGGTACTATTAAAGACCCCAGGTACTAACACAGAGCCTCAGGTACTAACACATGGACCCCAGGTACTAACACAGATCCTCAGGTACTAACACAGATCCTCAGGTACTAACACAGAGCCTCAGGTACTATTAAAGACCCCAGGTACTAACACAGAGCCTCAGGTACTAACACAGAGCCTCAGGTACTAACACAGAGCCAACAGGTACTATTAAAGACTCCAGGTACTAACACAGAGCCTCAGGTACTATTAAAGTCCCCAGGTACTAACACAGAGCCTCAGGTACTAACACAGAGCCTCAGGTACTATTAAAGACCCCAGGTACTAACTCAGAGCCTCAGGTACTAACACAGAGCCTCAGGTTCTATTAAATACCCCAGGTACTAACACATAGCCTCAGGTTCTATTAAAGTCCTAAGGTACTAACACAGAGCCTCAGATTATATTAAAGACCCCAGGTACTAACACAGAGCTTCAGGTTCTATTAAAGTACCCAGGTACTAACACAGAGCCTGAGGTACTAGCACAGAGCCTCAGGTACTATTAAAGACCCCAGGTACTAACACAGAGACTCAGGTTCTATTAAAGACCCCAGGTACTAACACAGAGCCGCAGGTTCTATTAAAGTACCCAGGTACTAACACAGAGGCTCAGGTACTAACACAGAGCCTCAGGTACTATTAAAGACCCCAGGTACTAACACAGAGCCTCATGTACTATTAAAGACCCCAGGTACTAACACAGAGCCTCAGGTACTATTAAAGTCCCCAGGTACTAACACAGAGCCTCAGGTACTATTAAATACCCCAGGTACTAACATAGAGACTCAATTACTATTAAAGACCCCAGGTACTAACACAGAGCCTCAGGTATTAACACAGAGCCTCGGGTACTATTAAAGTCCCCAGGTACTAACATAGAGCCTCAAGTACTATTAAAGACCCCAGGTACTAACACAGAGCCTCAGGTACTATTAAATACCCCAGGTACTAACATAGAGCCTCAAGTACTATTAAAGACCCCAGGTGCTAACACAGAGCCTCAGGTAGTATTAAAGACCCCAGGTACTAACACAGAGCCTCAGGTACTAACACATGGACCCCAGGTACTAACACAGATCCTCAGGTACTAACACAGAGCCTCAGGTACTATTAAAGACCCCAGGTACTAACATAGAGCCTCAGGTACTATTAAAGACCCCAGGTACTAACACAGAGCTTCAGGTACTAACACAGAGCCTCAGGTACTATTAAAGACCCCAGGTACTAACATAGAGCCTCAAGTACTATTAAAGACCCCAGGTACTAACAAAGAGCCTCAGGTACTAACACAGAGCCTCGGGTACTATTAAAGACCCCAGGTACTAACACAGAGCTTCAGGTATTAACACAGAGCCTCGGGTACTATTAAAGTCCCCAGGTACTAACACAGAGCCTCAGGTACTATTAAAGTCCCCAGGTACTAACACAGAGCCTCAGGTACTATTAAAGACACCAGGTACTAACACAGAGCCTCAGGTACTATTAAAGTCCCCAGGTACTAACACAGAACCTCAGGTACTAACACAGAGCCTCAGGTACTATTAAAGACCCCAGGTACTAACATAGAGCCTCAGGTACTATTAAAGACCCCAGGTACTAACACAGAGCCTCAGGTACTATTAAAGTCCCCAGGTACTAACTCAGAGCCTCAGGTACTAACACAGAGCCTCAGGTACTATTAAAAAGCCCAGGTAATAACACAGAGCCTCAGGTACTAACACAGAGCCTCAGGTACTGTTGAAGACCCCAGGTACTAACAAAGAGCCTCAGGTACTTACACAGAGCCTCAGGTACTTTAAAAACCCCAGGTACTAACAAAGAGCCTCAGGTACTATTAAAGACCCCAGGTACTAACACAGAGCCTCAGGTACTAACACAGAGCCTCAGGTACTATTAAAGACCCGAGGTACTAACACAGAGCCTCAGGTACTAACACATAAACTCAGGTACTATTAAACACCCCAGGTACTAACACAGAGCCTCAGGCACCAATAAAAACCCCAGGTACTAACACTGAGCCTCAGGTACTATTAAAGTCCCCAGGTACTAACACAGAGCCTCAGGTACTATTAAAAACCCCAGGTTCTAACACAGAGCCTCAGGTACTAACACAGAGCCTCAGGTACTATTAAAGACCCCAGGTACTAACAAAGAGCCTCAGGTACTAACACAGAGCCTCAGGTACTATTAAAAACCCCAGGTACTAACACAGAGCCTCAGGTACTATTAAAGTCCCCAGGTACTACACACAGAGCCTCAGGTACTAACACAGAGACTCAGGTACTATTAAAGTTCCCGGGTACTAACACAGAGCCTCAGGTACTAACACAGAGACTCAGGTACTATTAAAGTTCCCGGGTACTAACACAGAGCCTCAGGTACTAACACATAGCCTCAGGTACTATTAAACACCCCAAGTACTAACACAGAGTCTCAGGTACTAACACATAGCCTCGGGTACTATTAAACACCCCAGGTACTGACACAGAGCCTCAGGTACTATTAAAGATCCCAGATACTAACACTGAGCCTCAGGTACTATTAAAGACCCCAGGTACTAACACAGACCCTCAGGTACTATTAAAGTCCCCAGGTACTAACAGAGAGCCTCAGGTACTAACACAGAGCCTCAGGTACTATTAAACACCCCAGGTACTAACACAGAGCCTCAGGTACTGACACAGAGCCTCAGGTACTATTAAAGTCCCCAGGTATTAACACAGAGCCTCAGGTTCTAACACAGAGCCTCAGGTACTATTAAAGTCCCCAGGTACTAACACAGAGCCTCAGGTACTATTAAAGTCCCCAGGTACTAACACATGGACCCCAGGTACTAACACAGAGCCTCGGGTACTAACGCAGAGCCTCAGGTACTATTAAACACCCCAGGTACTAACACAGAGCCTCGGGTACTGACACAGAGCCTCAGGTACTATTAAACACCCCAGGTACTAACACAGAGCCTCAGGTACTGACACAGAGCCTCAGGTACTATTAAAGTCCCCAGGTATTAACACAGAGCCTCAGGTTCTAACACAGAGCCTCAGGTACTATTAAAGACCCCAGGTACTAACACAGAGCTTCAGGTAATAACGTAGAGCCTCAGGTACTATTAAAGACCCCAGTTACTAAAACAGAGCTTTAGGTACTAAAAAAGAGCCTCAGGTAATATGTCAGTCCCCAGGTACTAACACAAAGTCTCAGGTACTAACACAGAGCCTCAGGTACTAACACATGGACCCCAGGTACTAACACAGAGCCTCAGGTACTATTAAAAACCCCAGGTACTAACACAGAGCTTTAGGTACTATTAAAGACCCCAGGTACTAACACAGAGTCTCAGGTACTTTTAAAGACCCCAGGTACTAACACAGAGCCTCAGGTACTATTAAAGACCCCAGGTACTAACACAGAGCCTTTGGTACTATTAAATACCCCTATGTACTAACACAGAGCCTCAGGTACCATTAAAGTCCCCAGGTACTAACACAGAGCCTCAGGTACTAACACAGAGCCTCAGGTACTATTAAAGACCCCAGGTAGCAACACAGAGCTTCAGGTACTAACACAGAGCCAACAGGTACTATTAAAGACCCCAGGTACTAACACATGGACCCCAGGTACCAACACAGAGCTTTAGGTACTAACACAGAGCCTCAGGTACTATTAAAGATCCCCAGGTACTAACACATGGACCCCAGGTACTAACACAGAGCTTCAGGTACTAACACAGAGCCTCAGGTACTATTAAAAACTCCAGGTACTAACACAGAGCCTCAGATACTATTAAAGACCCCAGGTACTAACACAGAGCTTCAGGTCCTAACACAGAGCCTCAGGTAGTATTAAAGACCCTAGGTACTAACACAGAGCTTTAGGTACTAAAAAAGAGCCTCAGGTACTAACACAGAGTCTCAGGTACTATTAAAGACCCCAGGTACTAACATAGAGCCTCAGGTATTATTAAAGACCCCAGGTATTAACACAGAGCTTCAGGTACTAACACAGAGCCTCAGGTACTATTAAAGTCCCTAGGAACTAACACAGAGCTTCAGGTACAATAAAGACCCCAGGTACTAACTCAGAGCTTTAGGTACTATTAAAGACCCCAGGTACAAACACAGAGCTTCAGGTACTAACACAGAGCCTCAAGTACAATTAAAGACCCCAAGTACTAACACCGAGCTTCAGGTACTTTTAAAGACCCCAGGTACTAACACAGAGCTTCAGATACTATTAAAGACCCCAGGTACTAACATAGAGCTTCAGGTACTATTAAAGACCTCAGGTACTAGCATAGAGCCTCAGGTACTATTAACAACCCCAGGTACTAACACAGAGCCTCAGGTACTATTAAAGACCCCAGGTACTAACAAAGAGCTTCAGGTACTATTAAAGACCCCAGGTACTAACACAGAGCCTCACGTACTATTAAAGACCCCAGGTACTAACACAGACCCTCAGGTACTATTAAAGTCCCCAGGTACTAACAGAGAGCCTCAGGTACTAACACAGAGCCTCAGGTACTATTAAAGACCCCAGGTACTAACACAGAGCCCACAGAGCCTCAGGTACTATTAAAGTCCCCAGGTACTAACACAGAGCCTCAGGTACTAACACAGAGCCTCAGGTACTATTAAAAAACCCCGGTACTAACACATGGACCTCAGGTACTAAAACAGAGCCTGAGGTACTAACACAGAGCCTCAGGTACTATTAAAGACCCCAGGTACTAACACAGAGCCTCAGGTACTAACACATGGATCCCAGGTACTAACACAGATCCTCAGGTACTAACACAGAGCCTCAGGTACTATTAAAGACCCCAGGTACTAACATAGAGCCTCAGGTACTAACACAGAGCCTCAGGTACTATTAAAAACCCCAGGTACTAACACAGAGCCTCAGGTACTAACACATAGCCTCAGGTACTATTAAAGACCCCAGGTACTAACAAAGAGCCTCAGGTACTAACACAGAGCCTCAGGTACTATTAAAAACCCCAGGTACTAACACAGAGCCTCAGGTACTATTAAAGTCCCCAGGTACTAACACAGAGCCTCAGGTACTAACACAGAGCTTCAGGTACTATTAAAGTTCCCGGGTACTAACACAGAGCCTCAGGTACTAACACATAGCCTCAGGTACTATTAAAAACCCCAGGTACTAACACAGAGCCTCAGGTACTAACACAGAGCCTCAGGTACTATTAAAGTCCCCAGGTACTAACAGAGAGCCTCAGGTACTAACACAGAGCCTCAGGTACTATTAAAGTTCCCGGGTACTAACACAGAGCCTCAAGTACTAACACATAGCTTCAGGTACTATTAAACACCCCAGGTACTAACACAGAGCCTCAGGTACTAACACATAGCCTCAGGTACTATTAAACACCCCAGGTACTAACACAGAGCCTCAGGTACTATTAAAGACGCCAGGTACTAACACAGAGCCTCAGGTACTGACACAGAGCCTCAGGTACTATTAAAGTCCCCAGGTATTAACACAGAGCATCAGATTCTAACACAGAGCCTCAGGTACTATTAAAGTCCCCAGGTACTAACACAGAGCCTCAGGTACTATTAAAGACCCCAGGTACTAACACATGGACCCCAGGTACTAACACAGAGCCTCAGGTACTAACGCAGAGCCTCAGGTACTATTAAAAAACCCCGGTACTAACTCATGGACCTCAGGTACTAAAACAGAGCCTGAGGTACTAACACAGAGCCTCAGGTACTATTAAAGACCCCAGGTACTAACACAGAGCCTCAGGTACTATTAAAAACCCCAGGTACTAACACAGAGCTTCAGGTAATAACGTAGAGCCTCAGGTACTATTAAAAGCCCCAGTTACTAAAACAGAGCTTTAGGTACTAAAAAAGAGCCTCAGGTAATATGTCAGTCCCCAGGTACTAACACAAAGCCTCATGTACTAACACAGAGCCTCAGGTACTAACACATGGACCCCAGGTACTAACACAGAGCCTCAGGTACTAACACAGAGCCTCAGGTACTATTAAAAACCCCAGGTACTAACACAGAGCTTCAGGTACTAAAAAAGAGCCTCAGGTACTAACACAGAGTCTCAGGTACTATTAAAGACCCCAGGTACTAACACAGAGCTTTAGGTACAAATAAAGAGCCTCAGGTACTAACACAGAGTCTCAGGTACTATTAAAGACCCCAGGTATTAACACAGAGCTTCAGGTACTAACACAGATTCTCAGGTACTATTAAAGTCCCTAGGAACTAACACAGAGCTTCAGGTACAATAAAGACCCCAGGTACTAACTCAGAGCTTTAGGTACTATTAAAGACCCCAGGTACAAACACAGAGCTTCAGGTACTAACACAGAGCCTCAAGTACAATTAAAGACCCCAAGTACTAACACAGAGCTTCAGGTACTTTTAAAGACCCCAGGTACTAACACAGAGCTTCAGATACTATTAAAGACCCCAGGTACTAACATAGAGCTTCAGGTACTATTAAAGACCCCAGGTACTAACATAGAGACTCAGGTACTATTAACAACCCCAGGTACTAACACAGAGCCTCAGGTACTATTAAAGACCCCAGGTACTAACAAAGAGCTTCAGGTACTATTAAAGACCCCAGGTACTAACACAGAGCCTCACGTACTATCAAAGACCCCAGGTACTAACATAGAGCCTCAGGTGCTACTAAAGACCTCAGTTACTAACACAGAGCCTCAGGTACTATTAAAGACCCCAGGTACTAACACAGAGCTTCAGGTACTATTAAAGACCCCAGGTACTAACACAGAGCTTCAGGTACTAACACAGAGCCTCAGGTACAATTAAAGACCCCAGGTACTAACACAGAGCTTCAGGTACTCTTAAAGACCCCAGGTACTAACACAGAGCTTCAGATACTATTAAAGACCCCAGGTACTAACATAGAGCCTCAGGTACTATTAAAGACCACAGGTAATTACATAGAGCCTCAGGTACTATTAACAACCCCAGGTACTAACACAGAGCCTCAGGTACTATTAAAGACCCCAGGTACTAACACAGAGCTTCAGGTACTATTAAAGACCCAGGTACTAACATAGAGCCAAAGGTACTATTAAAGACCCCAGGTACAAACACAGAGCTTCGGGTACTAACACAGAGCCTCAGGTAATAACACAGAGCCTCAGGTACTATTAAAGTCCCCAGGTACTAACACAGAGCCTCAGGTACTATTAAAGTCCCCAGGTACTAACACAGAGCCTCAGGTACTATTAACAACCCCAGGTACAAACACAGAGCTTCAGGTACTAACACAGAGCCTCAGGTACTATTAAAGACCCCAGGTACTAACATAGAGCCTCAGGTACTATTAAAGACCCCTGGTACTAACACAGAGCTTCAGGTACTAACACATAGCCTCAGGTACTATTAAAGACCCCAGGTACTAACACAGAGCCTCAGGTACTATTAAAGTCCCCAGGTACTAACACAGAGCCTCAGGTACTATTAAAGTCCCCAGGTACTAACACAGAGCCTCAGGTACTATTAAAGACCCCAGGTACTAACACAGAGCCTCAGGTACTATTATCAACCCCAGGTACTAACATAGAGCCTCAGGTACTATTAAAGACCCCAGGTACAAACACAGAGCTTCAGGTACTAACACAGAGCCTCAGGTACTATTATCAACCCCAGGTACTAACATAGAGCCTCAGGTACTATTAAAGACCCCAGGTATAAACACAGAGCTTCAGGTACTAACACAGAGCCTTAGGTACTATTAAAGACCCCAGGTACTAACACAGAGCCTCAGGTACTATTAAAGACCCCAGGTACTAACATAGAGCCTCAGGTACTATTAAAGACCCCAGGTACAAACACAGAGCTTCAGGTACTAATACAGAGCCTCAGGTACTATTAAAGACCCCAGGTACTAACACAGAGCCTCAGGTAATAACACAGAGCATTAGAGACTATTAAAGTCCCCAGGTACTAACACAGAGCCTCAGGTACTATTAAAGTCCCCAGGTACTAACACAGAGCCTCAGGTACTATTAAAGACCCCAGGTACTAACACAGAGCTTCAGGTACTAACACAGAGCCTCAGGTACTAACACAGAGCCTCAGGTTCTATTAAATACCCCAGGTACTAACACAGAGCCTCAGGTAATAACACAGAGCCTCAGGTACTATTAAAGTCCCTAGGTACTAACACAGAGTCTCAGGTACAATTAAAGTCCCCAGGTACTAACACAGAGCCTCAGGTACTATTAACAACCCCAGGTACTAACATAGAGCCTCAGGTACTATTAAAGACCCCAGGTATAAACACAGAGCTTCAGGTACTATTAACAACCCCAGGTACTAACACAGAGCCTCAGGTACTATTAACAACCCCAGGTACTAACACAGAGCCTCAGGTACTATTAAAGACCCCAGGTACTAACACAGAGCTTCAGGTACTATTAAAGACCCCAGGTACTAACATAGAGCCAAAGGTACTATTAATGACCCCAGGTACAAACACAGAGCTTCAGGTACTAACACAGAGCCTCAGGTACTATTAAAGACCCCAGGTACTAACACAGAGCCTCAGGTAATAACACAGAGCCTCAGATACTATTAAAGTCCCCAGGTACTAACACAGAGCCCCAGGTACTATTAAAGTCCAAAGGTACTAACACAGAGCCTCAGGTACTATTAACAACCCCAGGTACAAACACAGAGCTTCAGGTACTAACACAGAGCCTCAGGTACTATTAAAGACCCCAGGTACTAACATAGAGCCTCAGGTACTATTAAAGACCCCTGGTACTAACACAGAGCTTCAGGTACTAACACATAGCCTCAGGTACTATTAAAGACCCCAGGTACTAACACAGAGCCTCAGGTACTATTAAAGTCCCCAGGTACTAACACAGAGCCTCAGGTACTATTAAAGTCCCCAGGTACTAACACAGAGCCTCAGGTACTATTAAAGACCCCAGGTACTAACACAGAGCCTCAGGTACTATTATCAACCCCAGGTACTAACATAGAGCCTCAGGTACTATTAAAGACCCCAGGTACAAACACAGAGCTTCAGGTACTAACACAGAGCCTCAGGTACTATTATCAACCCCAGGTACTAACATAGAGCCTCAGGTACTATTAAAGACCCCAGGTATAAACACAGAGCTTCAGGTACTAACACAGAGCCTTAGGTACTATTAAAGACCCCAGGTACTAACACAGAGCCTCAGGTACTATTAAAGACCCCAGGTACTAACATAGAGCCTCAGGTACTATTAAAGACCCCAGGTACAAACACAGAGCTTCAGGTACTAATACAGAGCCTCAGGTACTATTAAAGACCCCAGGTACTAACACAGAGCCTCAGGTAATAACACAGAGCATTAGAGACTATTAAAGTCCCCAGGTACTAACACAGAGCCTCAGGTACTATTAAAGTCCCCAGGTACTAACACAGAGCCTCATGTACTATTAAAGACCCCAGGTACTAACACAGAGCTTCAGGTACTAACACAGAGCCTCAGGTAATAACACAGAGCCTCAGGTACTATTAAAGTCCCCAGGTACTAACACAGAGCCTCAGGTACTATTAAAGTCCCCAGGTACTAACACAGAGCCTCAGGTACTATTAACAACCCCAGGTACTAACATAGAGCCTCAGGTACTATTAAAGACCCCAGGTACAAACACAGAGCTTCAGGTACTAACACAGAGCCTCAGGTACTATTAAAGACCCCAGGTACTAACATAGAGCCTCAGGTACTATTAAAGACCCCTGGTACTAACACAGAGCTTCAGGTACTAACACATAGCCTCAGGTACTATTAAAGACCCCAGGTACTAACACAGAGCCTCAGGTACTATTAAAGTCCCCAGGTACTAACACAGAGCCTCAGGTACTATTAAAGACCCCAGGTACTAACACAGAGCCTCAGGTACTATTATCAACCCCAGGTACTAACATAGAGCCTCAGGTACTATTAAAGACCCCAGGTACAAACACAGAGCTTTAGGTACTATTAAAGACCCCAGGTACTAACATAGAGCCTCAGGTACTATTAAAGACCCCAGGTACTAACATAGAGCCTCAGGTACTATTAAAGACCCCAGGTACAAACACAGAGCCTCATGTACTATTAAAGACCCCAGGTACTAACACAGAGCCTCAGGTAATAACACAGAGCCTCAGGTACTATTAAAGTCCCCAGGTACTAACACAGAGCCTCAGGTACTATTAAAGTCCCCAGGTACTAACACAGAGCCTCAGGTACTATTAAAGACCCCAGGTACTAACACAGAGCCTCAGGTAATAACACAGAGCCTCAGGTACTATTAAAGTCCCCAGGTACTAACACAGAGCCTCAGGTACTATTAAAGACCCCAGGTACTAACACAGAGCCTCAGGTAATAACACAGAGCCTCAGGTACTATTAAAGTCCCCAGGTACTAACACAGACCATCAAGTACTAACACCTAGCCCTAACCATTACCCTGGGGTGTTGCAACAGACCTTTATTTTTTCACAGCCTGTTGTTCATTTAGTTTCAGTCACAGTGAGCAGGAAACGGTCAGTAAAACTGTGTGTCAGTGAGGCTGTTATGCATTCACTGACAGTTGAGCCAGCCTTGTGGTTGGACTTCCAGCACAGAGCAGGGAATTAGTTTGGGTTTAAGTGAAGTGTATAGAGCAGGATTTTTTGTCACACTAACAGATTGAAACTTGTTGTTTCAGATGAGAGCTGCCAGGACCGGCCTTCCACTAACTGTCTGCTGGCTCTGAAGGTGAACCTGTGTAGCCACTGGTACTACAGTAAAGCCTGCTGCCACTCCTGCCGCATACTGCGATCTCCCAGATCCTAGACCTGCTCTTACCTCGATGCATCAGACCAAGGTTGTGAAATTACTCACTGCATTCAAAGCCTGTCTTTCTGTTACTTTAGTGCTTTCAGACCTGGCATTTCAGTCCATCCTTTTTCTTTTTGGAAACAGCTCGACTAGTTGTATTCACACCTGGGCCTTGTACTACAATCACAGCGACATGTGGGAGAAAATTAACATGAGGAAAAACAGTAAAGCAGACTACACTAAACTTCTGCAAAATAAACAGCATCAGCGACCAACAGAAGTGTGGGGTCTACATTTTAAATGCTGCATTAAAATAAATCCATTAATTTCAACATACACTCATTTGAGCACAGCACCTTTCATGTATTTAAAGCAAAACTAAGTAACATTTTTACCTTCATAAGTAATTTTCTAAGTCCTTACGATGGTTAATTGAGTTGTAGCAGTGTGTTTGAAGCGTGCACTATCCCCCTCTGGTGCATCTAAGCCAAAAACAGCACTTGCAATTTGAGCTGCCACCGACCCAACGCAACTCTCAGGTCATGTTCACGTTCATGCGAGAGTGACAAATTGCTTTACAGTAATTCAATATAGACATGGCGACCTCCCGCAGTATGATGGGCGTAAGATCATACTAAAATAGCATACACTTTAGTTCATCATCAGTCATGGTGGAACCACCAAAAAGACAGAAAACCTTAACCTCAAACAGTAGTTTCAATATTCTACTAAATGCCCCGAATATTGTTTACAGCGTCAGCGACTGGCTTCACTTTTAGACCCAATGAAAGATTTCACAAAGGCCAAGTCTACTCAATTGTTATGACAATAAAATGTACAGTAAATTAGACGCCAAAATAATAATGTGAGGGAAAATAATATAAGTGATTTTTATTACATTTAACGTTTTGGTTGACAGTGAAAAAAACAATCAAACAATGTATATATTATGACTTCATAAGAGAGTTTCTAAAGTTACCCACCTCCATCGAGGTTTTCAATTCTTGTATTTGTTATTTTGTTTTCTTCTTGCAAAACTAGTGTGGCTGGTGAGTGTTGTTGCCCAGAGCCACGCTAGGAGTATTTATGACAGTGTGATTCACTGAAGGAAGCTGTAGGGGGAGCTGTGCAAATCTTACTTGGTTCTGCTTTTAAGCTACAAGTCACAATTACATTATCACATTATTTTCATTTTTTTTTTTTAGTAGAAGTTGCTTATTGGTGCATATGCCACAAAAACATTTAACCAGGCAACAACAGCTTTCAGCATGTGGTTTAATAGCCTGCATGACAAGAATATTTAATTTAGAAACACTCGGTCAATGTTGTTATTTAACCCACCAACATGTTCCATGTGACCAATAAGCGCGAAGGTGGGACAGAAGGGGATGTCATTAAAAATAAAAGTCATTCTTTAGCCAACAATTGTTAACAGAAAAAGTTTAGGATATAAAAAGAGACGGGAAAAAATGTGCAAAGTTTGACCATTTTGGAAGTTAGAGATGCTGTGTCAGCTGGATGGATTTTTCTGTGAGTTTGTTGTCCTCCACTGTGAGTGTCTACTGGTGCAACTGGGCCATGTCCAAGTATTACATATGAATAAAATACTCTCTTAACACAAAAGACAACATATTGGTGATACGTGACAATTATAATGATGAAAATAATAATAATAGTATATTAAAATTGACTTTCAGCCATTCAATCTATAAAGTTGAACATATGCATCATTCAAAAGGCCTTTTGTTCAACTAATAGTATCAGAGTATAATATAATAAAAAAAAAAAATCTAAATTATATCTTATTTTAATAGCCTGCATGACTAGAATATTTAATTTAGAAACACTTGGTCAATGTTGTTATTTAAATGTTGATGTTTTGGGCCCAAACAGAAGTGAGTAATGTTAGAGTAGATGGGGGGCCATATTTATTATTGGTAGCAAATTTGTCTTGAATGGTTCCTGACACTTGAAGTTCAGTTCAGACGTATTCGGACCTGTGCAGTGTGTCTGTACTGTGTGATCTATAACTGATACCTCTTTGTACGGACGATGAGTACCAGCGTTGGTACTGACTTATGTTTCTAATAAAGAATGCTTCACATCAACCCAGTGGTGTTTAATGAATCATTTATGAATTATTTCTGAATCATATATTCCCTAAGTAGGTTTAGCTGTTTTGTAACAATGTGGTCTTATCTCATCAGAAAGATCTGTCTTTGATGATGAAGAACAGGTCATTAAACCATACAAGTCCAGCATGAGTCCCACGCCTCCAGTCTCTTGTGGCTTGTAGACATTAGGTGTGTCCGAGATGAACTGCTCCTCACCTGGATTCCAGACAAGAGCAGATGGCAGCAGCAGGAGGCAGAGAAAGATGTCTGCTGTGAAGCCGGACAGTTTGTGGCTCATGTGGCTCACATCTGAAGTGCAGTTCTCACATGTGTTTGATGTATATTTTTAAAATAAATTAGTTTAACTGATATAAAAGAGATTTGCTCTGTGTGAAATTTCAGCAGTCTTATTGTAAATGAGGTGCTCTTCCTGGATACTCGAGATATAGTGCTATCAGCAGTGGTTCACGGCTGACAGGTGGGTGTTTCCCCATCTTGCACCGAGCCGTTCAACCGCTGCAGTTGCTTTTTCCCAACTGTGGCAACTGGTTTAGACAGCTGCTCTCCTTTTCATCTCATGAGATTTCTATTAATGAGTGCAAGTTACGTTAGAGCAAGTCGAGATCAAGTCGTACACTAATGTTACCTTGCAATGTGGTCCTATCAGCACCGATCAAAACTGCACAGGTCTAGCTCAAGTTGATTGCACCTCATATCTGCTGTTGCCTAAAAGCCTGTGTAAAAGTAAACTAATGTTTACCCACCCACTGACAATACACACAAGTAATTGGTTGTTATTTAAAATATCCAAGTTGTGTTCACTCAAAGGTTTTAATTTGTTAAAACTATAAAAGACAAAACAGGTTTCAAGGAATGTTTTTTATTTAATCTGCAAACTCTCTACACAAACTTAACGTTGGAGTTGTACATTTGAAATTGTGTGCTAGAATCAATATTTTTCTCATCCACATATTACAGTCAGTGGATTATTGATAGCTCAAGAACAGCCCTTTTATTAAAATGCCATGTCTTTTCTTTAAAAATACTCATAGGTCAATTTGAATTATAATTAAACAATAAAACAGTGCTGACAGCAACAAGTGAGTGTTACATCAAGAAATAACTTATTTTAATGTATTAAGTCAGATCTAAAACTGCCACTCGATCAACAGCTTAGTCTTTAAACACTTACATTTTTGCAGTGTGTGGTTATTAAGAATAGACATGTTTAATGTATTGAAAGAAATCAGGAGCAGCTAAGGTGAGTTATGGGGCATTTACTGAATGGGGACACATTTTTAATGTTTGACTTGCAGCAGTTTCCATATGATGCAAAAACAAAATGTTGCCAAAAATCAATACAACACCAGTAAACAATTAAAAGCCATGAATTAATTTCATTAATTAGCATCAACATTTTTAAATAATTTTACTTAAATACTGCTTTTCTACCGTGTGTGATTGGAGGATAAGGATATTAATTACTTGATACTTTTATTAGACAGAACAATATACTCTGTAAGTCCGAGCTTGTTTGTTAATCAAGATGTGAATGCTGGAGAATGAAAAACCAATCACTGAGCTACAAACCTGCGGAACACAGTTAATCTTTTTTGTTTAACTTTTTTAATTTTCCCCTCGTCATGGTAACTTTGTAATTGACACACAAACAATCTACAGACAAATGAGCTACAAGAACAGTGTGCTGCCTTGCTTTATGATTGGATAAAAATGGGGAAATTCAGGACAGAAAGACTGTCGACTCAAACATTCTCGGCCAACTCTGGTCTTTCTGTGAGAAGTCTGCATGTCCTCCACGTGTTACCATGGGTTCTCTCCAGGTACTCCAGCTTCCTCCCAAAAAAGATTCATTTGTAAACTGATCAGTTATCATTTGTAGAAAGAAAGTGTGTATTGTAATCTGAAAACATACTAGCAACTGTAGAATTGTTATATCTTGCTAGCTGCTTGCTACTCCACTCTGACCTAGAGTGACCATATGTCCCGTTTTAGCCGTGACAGTCCTGTTTTTAAGCCCCCTGTCCGGTGTCCCTGGGAAGATCTGCAAAAACACTAAAATGTCTCAGTTTTCCCCTCTTCCTGTCCCATTTGTCCTGTTTTTATTTTTATTTTTTACCATCGATGCCAATCTAAAAGACTGTCTGTGTCAATCACAGAGTTTCCGTGGTTATGGAAATATTAACCAAGGTGGTGTCCGAATGCACTCCCTAGTCCCTAACCCCTCAATCGCTATATAGTGCAGCACTATAGTGGACTATATAGTGCACTTTCGGACACTACACGGCTGTTTTTCTGAAGGATTTAGGTTTTCACAGGAAGTCAAACTTGTGTCTCTAACTCCTTTCATTCAAACCTGTTGTGTTCAGTTTAAAGACATGTCACACATGCAACTCAGTTAAGGTTTTTGTGTTTACAGGTGGTATACTGATTTTGTGCAGTATTTTCTATTAATAAACTTCCATTAAGGTTCTGTCCTTTGATTTACATATGAAATTTAAAGGTCCCAGTTTTGAGGTTTGAAAATCTGGTCACCCTACTCTGACCTGGCAGACGACATATTCACTTGGGTCAATTGGAGCCTTTTTTGACACAAGAATTAAGGTATTTCATACACAAATAAAGACCGTTATGCTCAAATTGCACAAATAATTTTGTGTGACATGTGAACACACCATAAAACTGAATATAGCACTGGAAGACACAGAAGCACATCTTTAGAACATGTAAAGGTGAAAAGTAATCTACAGGAAATAAATTATATACACTTCAAAATATTTGTGGACTATTTTTACATAGCTTTAGCTTGTTTCAGGAAAAAACATTAAAAGCTTGGCTTTTGACTTGTTTTGGAGACATACCTTTGGGGTACTAAAGAAGATCTTTTTTTTAAAATCAGTAATAAACCCTCTGTCCCCAAATCATTGTCCCAGCAGACAACAGAACTCTGAATTACAACACACTGTTGTGTTACCAGTTCCAGTAGGAGCTGTCTGTCTTTTCAAAAAATGAAAAAAAACTTTCTAATAGACCAGACTGTAGCTCACCACTCCATCTAGAGGCACAAGATGATATAGCAGGCCTGCCTCCTACAGAGATCTCTGTAAAGAAATGGAATGATGTCTTTGGCGTAACATCAACAATTTCATATCTTACTGCTGCAAAGACATCCTTCTCATTTGTCAAATATAATTTTTCAGTTTCTGCAACATTAAAATAATCAAGCGCATCAAAGCCCAGAGTGGGAACAGGGTGTGGCGTATAACACAGGCTAAAACTCTATCTTCACAACACAAAGCAGGCCCATGAAAGGGCTATTCCATCAAGCTAACCCTTTTTTCAAGAGTCAGACTCAGACCTGGAAAGTAATTAAGGAAGTTCAGACCTGGTCCAGATCAGGTAAATGTCTCACAGTTTGCTTGTTCACTTGTAAAAATTTTCTCAACTTCAATCCCCTTTTTCTTGGTTGCTTCCTCCTTGTTATTTCACATCAAGACTCTCTGATTGAAGCCACGCTCAACAATGCCAAAGCATGTCGTTATTGCTAATCAAGTCTGATGGGTTAGTCTGGCTCTGAGCCCAGATAAGCTCCAACTCCTATCTTCACATTGACATAAGCAAGAATATAGGCAATAAACCATGATTTTCTGGTATGAGGCTTCACACACTCTAAACAGCACCATTCATACAATATAAACACAATTTACAGCAATTCCTCAACACTCCTCATGCTCCTCAGGGATCTGACCTCATGACGCCAGTGCAGTCGTTGTTCGTGTCTTGGTTTGTTGAACTGTTTTAATGTATTTTATTCTTTCCTTTGGAGAAGAGACTTTTAGTCGTTATCCAGAGTGCTGGCCTCTTTATAAAGATAAATTAAGATTAAAATAAACACCTTACCAATACTTGTACTCTATTCAGTTTCCTATTGGTAAACAGCAAGTCCTTAAAATCCAAAATGCCAGGTTCTATGTAAATTTCGTCAATGTTAAAATGTCTGCATTATTATTTTTTTATTTTTTTTTATTTCTATTGCAGTACTGTGAGCGGCCACTGGGAAATTAGCAATGTGAAAATTCAGTTCCTGTAATCCAGTTCTTTTAATACAAAAAATTAAAATAAAAAACGGAAAAATGGGTGAAAAAGTACACAACTTCACTTGCAGTCTCACATCTTTGTTTATTTTCCCGACATTTCTTGAGAAAAAGATTTATTGGTATGAGTCTAAACCTTGGTTGTGATAAGTACAACACATTAAGTGACTTAAAATACTACTCAAGTATCGGGTTGTTTCAGGGGCTCCATAGTGTTTCGCAGGCTTAGTCAAACAAAGTTGGAAAAATACTTTAAGTTCCTCTTCATCATGAGCTCATCAGAAGAGTGGCAAGTGTTCTTTCCAAATGTGGGAATGTTTGGGGAAACAATCGACAACAAATAATAAACCCACTCTACATATGTTGAGGCATTGTAGGCAGCTGGAGTTTATGATCTTGTATTTTAATATTATAATAAAAGGGTTATTACACATCTGTACTGACACTGTGGTGGCTGGTCATCTCTCTCATCGTCAACAGCTGGAGTTTTCGATACAAAGTGCTGATGTCCAGAGGCAGCTCCACGTGATGTTGTTGAAACGAGCGGTAGCACAAGTTGCGCCCATCCCACGTGCACGTGGGGCGCTGCAGACAGAAGGGAAGTGGGCGCGTGCACGTGGGGCAGTAGTAAGTGCGGTTGCAGTGCGGTGGAGGAGGGGGAGGAGGAGGCGGTGGAGTGCAGCAGCTCGGACCATTAGCCTCCGTAAGGAATGTTGGTGGGTATGGGTCCGGTGTGCTGCTATGGCGATACTCTGCCTCGTTGACGCAATGACACTCGGGTCCGTTGCTATGGAAATCTGGTGTGTTGCTATGGGGAAACTCAGGCACAATGCTATGGTGATAATCAGGCCCGTTGCTATGGCGATCTGGCTCATTGCTACGACAATCTGGCTCGTTACAGCGGTGGTACTCAGGCTCATTGCTGCTGCGATCAGGTGTGGGAGGAGTGGGCGGGGCCGAGAGAGTGAGAGGGCGGGTCATGGTGAACAACTCCGCCTCCTGGTCATCCTCCGCCTTCTCTGACTCCTCCCTTTTACAGCAGTAGTACTGCAGCAGAAGAAGAAGGCACAACAACAGTGTGGGTAACAGGTACAAGTGAGAAAGACTCATTTAGTAAAGTGTTCCGTTAATCATGTTACAGCTGGTTTAAATCTGATCTGTCTGTAGACTCAACCTTACAACCGAGAGGAGCAGCTTCAGGCTGAATTTCTTACAGTTTATCTCAAAGTTTAAATTAAAACTTCATCACCCCTGTGGGGATATTCTGCATTTAAGTGATTTAGAGTGTGGAAATAAAAGCAGAATGCCTAGCTGCAGTTCAGGCAGACTTAGATAATATGCTGATGTACGTGTTCAAAGTGCACGTACCTGTAACCTACATAGGCACAATACTCCAACGATGGTGAGTAAAATTATGGCAGCCAGAACCGCTCCTGCAATGACCACTGTCCCGGCGGACATAGGAGACGCTCAAGGCTTGCCCCATTCACAACCTGCACAACAACAGGACACAATGAGACAAAAACAATGTCTTAAAACATTTGTGCATGTTTTTTCACAATCCATAATTAATTTCCTAACCATGACCAAGTTGTAACCAAGAGTAGAGTCTATCAAGACCAAGACCAGTGTATGATACAGTTAAAAACAGTGCAAAAGCTTTCTCTGCTAGACCTGGTTCAGTTTGGGACTAAAAATCAATATTATTTTAATGGTTCTGGTTCCCTCTCTCACTGAGCTCTGTCAAATGAACTAAACCTACTGTTCCGGGCATGTGTCCCATCAGTAGGAGACCCTGGGGCTGACCTGCGGACTCTCTTTTCTCCTTGTTGAAAATTTCAACAAGGAGAAAAGGACATGCTTGATGCTGTGATGGGTTTCTTGTCAATGTCAATTAACAAGAAACTTGCTTGCATTCATAAATTCAGTTTGACATTTACTAAATTTTAAAACAAAGAGCTTCATTTCATCTCTAAAGAACTTACTAGCATTAGTTGAGTAACTTGAGTCCATGTTCTACATTTTGATAATTTGAGAAAGATTATCTGCTTTGTTGTCCAGTAGTTAGTTACAAAGTGGGAAAGACCGGCATTGCATGGCTGCTAATCCATCAGCAGTATTTAAGTGGAGTGTGTCGTTTCACTGACAGCTCCAGTGCTGAGCAGGTCAACCTGTCAACCGACAACAGTTCCGACCACAATGGACAGCCTATTCTTGGTTAAGGCCAGTTATCTTTTGTGAGCAACATCACAGGAACTTTTCCATTACCGCTGTTGATTAACACAGCATCTGTCCCACTTTGTCCTACACAAACAGATTTGTTGTCCCACATGTGGTTTATGATCTGGTCAACCTATGTCCGATACAATAGCATAATTTTACTCATTGTTCATCATCATTTTATCAATGCTTATTCTTGTCTGACCTTCTTTATGACCTACTGTTTCCTCAATATAAAAAAGTCATTATCATTCCTCACTATAGATTCAAGATTCAAGATTCAAGATTCAAGATTTTTTATTCGTCACATACAAAATTATATATAGCATATATAACCAGCAGTGAAATGTGAGTCAGGTCCGCTCCATAGACAGTGCAATTATTAAAGAAAACAACACAGATGAAAATTTACATAAATATAGCTATATAAGAATGAAATAAAAGTAAACAATAAAAATATAGGAATAAAATATAAAATATAAAAAATGTGTGTTAAGGAATTAAAATATAGAACGCAAAATAATGTGCATGAATGTAAACTGTAGTCTTAAATATTAAGATACACAGGAATGTACAATAAGCAAATGTGCAAAACAGGGTGACACTAGTGTGTCTATATGAGGTAGTGGATAAAGTAAAAAGATAAAGTGGACATTAAGTGGAGGCATGAGGATGTTAAGAAGCAGGTTTAGAGTTCAAGAGTCTGATGGCCTGGGGGAAGAAACTCCTCCTGAGTCTCTCGGTTTTTGCCATCAGGCTACGGTAGCGCTTACCAGATGGCAGCAGAGTGAAAATATGATTACTGGGGTGGGTGGAGTCTTTGATGATTTTTGCAGCTCTGCTTCTGCAGCGTTTGTGGTAGATGTCCTGCAGAGAGGGGAGAGCAGACCCTGAAATGCGCTCAGCTAAGCGCACAACTCTCTGCAGGGCTTTGCAGTCTTGACTGGAGCTGTTCCCATACCACACAGAGATACATTGAGTCAATACACTTTCTATAGCTCCAGAATAGAAAGTTTTCAGGATTGCTGGTGAGACCCTATAGACTCCATAGAGGAAACTAAAACCAGTAAATAAGACCATATTAGAAGGCAAAACATATTGGTTGTTGAGAAACAAGTAAGATGGAAGAGGACAAAACCAAAGGAGACATCAGTGTAGAAATTTATAATTTTGCTAGTTATAAGTTAATCACTTAAGTACCTAATTTGTTAGCCTCAGCACACAGATTTCCGTACACTTTTCGATTAAATATGAGTAACTATTAGTCCATTGAATACTGAGCCACTCCGTATATTCTACCCACCACTTAGATGGTCTCCATTAGCCAAGGATAACTCAAAGTATACTGGATAAATCCTGAGTCTGGGTTGACAAACTATTGTGATAAGCAGAGCTTCTGTTCTTGTCCATTATAATCAATGTTTTTGGTGTATTCATGTAGTTCTCCTTCTTTTTTCAATTTTGTTGTGTTCATGTTTTCAGATTGGGAAATTTGGAACCTCTGTATATCGTCTAAAAGACCGCCTCTATAAAATGTCTATAATTCAGTTCTGTCCCACCATGACCCACAATTACAGACCATTTTTAAAATCCATCAAACGCTGCTAGATTTTTAATTCCAGAGTTCACTTCCAAATGTTACCCGCGACCCCTAACGGGACTAAGCAGTAGAAAATGAATCAATGAATGAACTTCCAAATGTTGTCTTTTGTCAGATCCATTATTAAGGTCTTTCCAATGAACTTGGCTCTGATCCCGGATTGGCAGTAAATTAGAAGCACTGACAGTTTTCTGTCTGTGTCTTATTAAATATTTGCTAATGGCAGATGCGAAACTAATATGAGTATGTAGTTAATTTTAGAGCATTAAGCTATGCTATGGACTTGTATTGTACAGTTCAAAGCAGGACAATCAAAGGTTTGGGAAAAGGAAGTGCTATATTTTGGAGAGAATATCTGACTAAACCAGCCACAATAAATACTAGACTTAACTAGAGCTAAACTTAGACTTGACACAAAAGCTGGACTTAATCTCAGACTAAATCTACTAAAATCCAGAATTGAACCAGGTCTTTACAAAGAATCCTCCAGAAATAATCAAACCCAGAATTGATTCAGTACTGAACCCAAGACTGGCTTCAGTTAAAACAAAGAAAATGGAAAGACTAAACTAGGTCTAGGACTGAACAAGAACTAAACTGGAACTAAAGTAAGACAAAAGGTTGGAACAAACAACTAAATCAAGAAAGCGCTAAAGCAGGAGGAAACAAGGATAAAACCAAAACTGGCAGTTCTGGTTTAGTCCTGAGGCTCTCTCTGTATTAAACCGACTGAGCCCAAACACTGTGTCTGTGGTTACATGACTCTTTGAGAAGCACTTTATTCTGGTTTGGGAGCACACTTATTGCAATAAACATGAGGCTAATGAATCGTACCAGGCAAAATATATCTGTCTGTAGTCCACACACAGAAGAGCTCAGTGTTTGATTTGTACCCAAAGTAAAATGTCTTTGAGGTATTTTATGTCTAGAGATTAGTGGATGTTTATCTCTATATTGTCACTGTCTGATCAACATCAACCGTGTGCACGGTAGTTAAGCAGATGGCAGCATATTTTTCATCAACAAAATGGCAATAACCACGGAAAATGACAAATTCTGCATAAACATTGTGATTTTGGCAAAAGTCAACTGACTGGCTACATGTGTGTGCTGTCTGTGTGTGGGTAGAGAACATTTAAGCAAAAGTAGCAAAAGGCTACAAGCTGCTACACTGGATAATATGTTCTGGACACCAAACAATACTGCATGGAGGGGCAAGAGTTATACACAGATGGTTTTAAAACCTGTGCTTTCTCATCAAAGAGGAAGAGATTAGCTGCAAAATCTACATTAAGATAAAATAAAGGTTGCGATTAAAGACAGGGTCACAGGTAACAGACACGTGTGGCGTTAGCCCTGTACATACTACAAAAAGTAACTGAATTAGCTCGATCTAAAAGTACACCTAAATGCCACTTTGTGTGTTTTATATAAGGACTCATAAATTCATTAGGGCCTTGAACAAGTTTTTGGCTTCACTTTGTAGTGATGTGCATAAAGAACTTCACAAGACAAGCCTAAACTATACATCGTGTGAATATGTATCATGTGAATATGTAAATAGATTGTTTGTTAGGGATATCATAGTTTATAGTTAAGCCCACCACTTACTTTAAAAAGAAACCTTTATTTCTTACACTGGTCAGTTGCATGTTTGTAACAAAAATAATTTCCCCTTGGGGATGAATAAAAGTAATTATGATTCTGATTATGATTATGATTCTGATAAAGACAAGACCCCCACAAACAGGGTAATGTGGTCTATGTTGTTTAGTCAAGAGGATGTATCGAACACACAAGAGGATGTATCAGCACAGAAGAGCCAATCCTGGAGGACCTGAGTCTGCAGTCCACCTCCACCTCAAAGAGAAAGGACATTCCTTTGAGGACAGCAATGTCCAAATTTTATCGAGAGAGGCCAGATGGTTTGAGAGAGGGGTGAAGGAAGCCATTTTTGTGAAAATGGAAAAGCCGTCTTTGAACAGAGGAGGTGGCCTCAGATTAATGCTGCTTATATAAAAATTTCCCTCTAGAACAACAACAACACCTTAATGGAACAGTGTCACTAACGACTCAGTTGAGCCTTAACGACTCTCACATCAGGAGTCACACTGTCCTTTCAAAGCTAACGACTATGAGACCAGAACAGCCTGGTCCATCAGGTTTGGTTTCAGGTTAAACCCCTCCCTCTAGAGATATAAGCTCAGCTCTCTTACAGTTGATCTCTTCAATTTCATAGGCAGCGTAAAGTTTACCTTTACTTTATTAATTCATTATTATATATTAAGAAAAAAAGTAAGTAAGGAACTGAGATTAAGCCTCTAGAGCATGCACACGTCCTCATAACAGATTGCGGCCACCCATGAGCAGCGCAGACTTCACGAACATAATTATGCCTAGTTGCTCTGACCTTTAATACAAACATGGTTTATCACTTCTGACTTCAAAAAACCAACCAGGGCTTTGATACTTTTTTTTTTTTTTACTGGTTTTCAAAAGTTGATAGCTACCAATAACTATTACAAGCTTTTTATATGTTATATTATAAAACATGACTGTGACAATAATGTAACAATTTACCTAAGATTTGACCTAGAAGGTAAAGCATTAATCCGTCTCCTACCTCCACTTCACCGAGGCCTCTCTTCTATACTATGTATAGAGGTGTCACATTGATGGCAACTGTGCAGCACTTAAGATGTTGTATGGGGCTGGCTCATGGTGAGGCATCACAGATACAGGTTGAATGCAATGGAAAGTACAAAATTAGGTTTTCCAGATTCTTACATTAAAAAAAAACCTGCAAAATATCATGTTACTAATACAGTATCGGGTTATATCGTGACATGTGTATCGTAAAACATATATTGTCGCCAGGTCCCTGCCAATACATACATAACCCTAAGAAGAATATTGCCCACCTGCTGGTGTTAATGTCAGATTAAACAGCCCATTGACAATTCAGTGTGACATCATGGTCTATCGGTTCATTATGATTCTGCTGTCTCTTGATTTCTACATGAACAACTAAAGGGGAACTTGTCAAATGTTAATTAATAAAAAAATATATATAATAGAATTTGTGTTTGCATTTAATTCAATACAATTTCAAATGATGAAAATCTGTAAAATGGCATATAAGTACAGACCAGAAGTAGAGCTTTATAAACATCATTCTATTCTGGGCCAAAACAAATACTAAAGCTGGACTAAATCAACGCATATTTAAACCAGGACTAAAAAAAGGCAGGAAAAAATCTAAAATAGAACGACCACAGAGCCAAACCATACTGGACAGGATGATCTAGATATATATTTGTATTTGATTGATCCTGGTTTAGGAATTGTCCTAGTTTGGTCTAGGTTAAGCTGTTGCTTAGTCTTAGGTCAGTCCTCAGTTGGTCCTTGTCTAATAAACGTGTAGGTCTGATTAAGTCCTCATATAATCCTAGTTTGATCAGGTTTTATTAAGGTCTAGGTCCAAGCTCTAGATCAGGTTTTAATAAGGTTTAGTCCTGGTTTTTAATCCTGATTTAGTCTTAGGTTTATTCCTGGATTTTGTCCTGATTTGGCCCACATGTATTCTTGTTTTAGTCCTGAGTATAGTCCTGGGATAGTCTTGATTTATTTGTTGTCAGTCCTTGTTTGGTTCAGGGTAATTTTTAATTCTTTGATTAATCCTAGATCTAGGTAAATGTATATGAACACATTTTACTTTGTAAGTACTCTCACAGTATATTTGTGCATGACAAAACATGAATAATGACACATTTTCTGTATGATTATTATATGAACTTTTCTATGAGTCCGTGCTCTGACCTGCTAAAACACTGATGGCTCATTGCTCCAGTCCTGGCACTGCTCTCAGACAGGTGTCACCAAATCCCATTAAATCCACCAACAACACCAGCCAAAAACCTGCGTCCAGTCATGTCCTTGCAGCCGGAACACTAAATCCAGTACAGGAGCTGGTCCCACCAGAGCCGTAGAACTAGGTCCAGTCCCTGCTGAGTCCTCTGACGGGAACAGACAGGGCACTAATGCTGAGGAGCTGATAGTGAAGCGCTGAGGAGCTCTGAGGCTCGTGCACATGAGAGTGTGCACGTTAGAGTGTGTCACAGCAGCCGAGCGGTCTCTGATAAAAGACAGGTAGAATTTTAGTTTAGTTTAGGTTAATATTTAGTTAGTATAGTTTTGGCTTAGTCCTTATAAAGTCCTAGTTTTATTTAGTTTTAGTTTTAGACATAAACAGTAGTGTTGTGTGATACCGCTAGATTGGGTATCAAATTGATACCAAGTAAATACAGGGCCAGTATTGTCGATACCAATAAAGATACCAATACTTTTAAAGATTAAATCTGAATAAATTTTGTGATTTGCCTTTTGGATTATTAATCAGTTGGGCAAAGTTTATAAATTATCTCTTGAGAAGAACTGAAAAAAGAGTTTTCAGAAACTACAATACAATGATAAAACTAAATATCTCCATTAATTGGACTTTTTTTTTGTACAAAATTATCACTTCACAACAAATATAAAAAAGTTCTCTCTGCCACTCTCCTGCTCCGTCTCTGTGCTCTGTGTGTAATGTGCTGCTGCTGGCTGACGTGGCTGGTAGCGTGGGTGGTGCTTGGTTGCATGGCGCTGCTGAGTCACATGACGGTACAACAAACACACAGGAGGGGGAGTAAAGGGAGCCTGCTCTGCTCTGTGACAGCAGCATTGTTGTTACCACAACTCACTGATATAGTCAATAATTCCTTACAGTCTGGAACATTTCCAAGGGCCTTAAAAACTGCTGTCATTAAGCCTCTCCTAAAGAAGAGCAGTCTTGATGCTACAGTGCTCAACAACTATCGGCCCATATCAAACCTGCCATTTTTTGGGAAAGTCATCGAAAAAGTTGTACATCAGCAACTGAACAGAAACAAGACTGAACTAATCATCTTTGGGCCACAGAAACAAAGAGAAAGTGTCAGCAGTCACCTCGAGTCTCTTTCTCTAAAATATAAAAACCAGGTTAGAAATCTAGGGGTCATCATGGACTCAGACTTGAATTTCCACAGTCACATTAAGTCAATTACATCATCTGCATTTTATCACCTTAAAAACATTTCCAGAGTTAAAGGGATGATGTCTCAACCAGACTTAGAGAAACTTATCCATGCTTTTGTCTCCAGCAGGTTAGATTACTGTAACGGCCTGCTCACTGGTCTCTCAAAACGAGGGTTAAGACAGCTGCAGCTTATTCAGAACGCAGCTGCTCGGGTTCTCACCAAAACCAGGAAGTACAACCACATTACGGCAGTTTTAAAATCTCTGCACTGGCTTCCTGTTGCTCAGAGAATAGACTTTAAAACAGCACTTCTGGTTTACAAGTCTCTAAATGGTTTAGCACCAGAATATATCTCTGACATGCTAGTTACTTATGAACCTCCTCGGACTCTGAGAACATCTGGGACAGGCCTTCTGCTCGTGCCCAGAGTTAGAACTAAACAGGGTGAAGCAGCGTTTAAGTTTCATGCAGCAAAATCTGGAACAGCCTCAGATGAAGTAAAACAAGTTAACAATGTTCAAGGAGGTTAAAAACCTTCCTCTTTAGCTCCGCCTACACTACAACCTAAAGTGTTTTTTTCTTTTATCTGCACTCTTCTTTTTAAAATGTTTTTAATTTTTTGTTATGTTTCTTAATATAAATCTTGTAAATTGTCTTTTATTCCTGTAAAGCACTTTGAGTTACCCAGTGTATGAATTGTGCTATATAAATAAAATTTGCCTTGCCTTGCCTTGCCAGCAGACAAACACAGTCAGTCGCATCTTTAATGAAACCGCTGCAGTCGAACAAGAGAGAAACTGAAACCTAGTATCAATACCAACATTAGTATTGATATTATCAATATTTGGATAGATCAGCCCACCCCTACTGGAAAAAGGACAGTCAATTTGATTAGTGGCTGCTCAAGGTATTGCAGCAATTTTCTCTATAGAGGGCAATGTAAAAACAAATGGCTGGTATTTGGCAGACAGGCCACCTACAACTATCAAAAATCGTCACTGCTCTATCCTGTCTTCACACCCATTGGTCAGAACAAAAACGCATGCTGTTGTGCGCCTGCTCTATGCGCCGCACAATGTGGAAAAAAACTTGGAAGCCAAAAATGTTTTGCTGTGTGTGCTGTGCCAATGAGAAACTTTCATTGAAAATAATGGGCAACCATATTTAACTGCGTGGTGAGGAAACACGTTACATAATTATCTTAAGTTACTAGCATGCTATCTAATCAAACAGTCCTTTTTGTTAACTACACAAGACTACTGTCTTATTTACTTATTTTAGTGTTCTCCATTGTTAAAATGAACTACCGTTATTAGAATGTGCAGTTTTTAAATGATTTTACACGAGGCGAGGTCTACAATTGTGTCCGCTCTCTGTTGCTGTACTTTGAGACAAAGTCTTAAATGGGCTGGTTCTATTTGAATGTGAGAGGAGCAGGTTTTATTGTGTTAATTATTGATGCTGAGAGTTGTGCTGATTCTTGTGTGGAGTCACTAGAGCGAAACAGAGGAGACATTAATGTGTCCCTTTAGAGACAAACACCACTAAAACCAAACCTGAACTGACTTCAGCTAAAACTGATTTATGGACTCCACTTTAGTGTTTTGATTCCTTTTAGTCATTTAGTTTGTTTCATTATTTCTAAACCACAATGGAGCAGCTTTTTGTCTGTGACTGAATCCTTAAATACAGAAAGTACAAGGAAGGACAGGTATTAGTGACTAAACCTGGAAATAAACCCAGGTCAAAACTCAGGATCATCAGGATCCTGCATTCAGAGGCAGCTCCTCCAGAGTCAGGTCTAACTCCACATGAACCTCTTCTGGGTTAGCCCTGCTCTCAGTTTTGATACAGTTTTTTTTTCTAAAAACTTTTAATGTTAAGGATTACATTTATTTCAGTTATGCTTGTCATGTGTCATGTGTAATGTTAAGCAATTCAATTAACTTTTAAAGCTCACCATAAAAGTATTTTTTTTGTGAAGTGGTCCCCAAACATTGGGTCAGTACCAAGTGGGTTGTGGGGGATTTCATTTGGGTTCGGTGCATCATAAAGAGGAACAAAAAGATCTAAGACAGTTGAGCAACTAGAAGCCTGTATTAGACAAGAATGGGACAACATTCCTATTCCTAAACTTGAGCAACAGTAGCCACAGCTGCCCTGGGGCAGACTGACCGAGACGTGGCAGCCCTGCTGCGCCTACGGATTCTCCGACCATCACTAAATACATTCACAAAACAATCTTACACATTCACACACTAGTGTCATAGACACTGGAGGAAAGGAGGGTTTTGTGTCTTGCCCAAGGACACAATGACAGTATGAACTGTGGGGAGAACGGGAACCAAACAACCAACCTTCCAGTTGAAAGACAACCGCTCTACCACTGAGCCACTGCGCCCCAAAAACATGGCCATGTTCCAACTTTTTTGAGATGAAAATTATACATTTTCTCAGTTTAAACATTTGATATGCCATCTATGTTGTATTCTAAATAAAATATTGAAATTTGAAACTTCCACATCATTTTGTACAACTTTTTTGTAATCGGGTTTGTAATTGGATATATATAGGTTCTACTTTGGCTTAGTGTGTGTGAAATCTTAGGGTGCTGACATCACACAGGAAGAGAGAGTTTCCCAGGACACATACTCGCACTACATACAAGCAGATAGTTATTCATGTCCACACCAATAATGTGAGAATGAGGCAGTCTGAGGTAACCAAAGATAGCCTAGCTAGGACTTTTGAACTAGGGAACAAGATGAGTCGGCATCGATTAATTGTCTCTGGCCCCCTCCCCGTAAGGGGTAGCGATGAACAGTATAGCAGATTAGTTTCCATGAACCGGTGGCTGGCCCGGCATTGTAGTCAGAAAGTTTATGGTTTTGTGGATAACTGGCCATCTTTCTGGGGCCGCCCAGGCAGGCATCCTACTGGACAAGGTGCTGCCATTTTGTCTAGTAATATAGACAGGTGCATTCAATGCATTTGACACAAGGTATCTCAGCAGGTCGCTGGAATTAGAGAACCTGCTAGTCATGATAGTGCGGGTGTGGAACTGGATAAGAACTGGATAGGTCGTGTCATCCTGATGTCTACTGCCCAAATCTATTAGATAGGGTGAATTTATTTAGTCCTCAAACACATCTGAAAACTCACAGAGTGAGTGACCCAAAATCATCATGTACTCATGTCATTATAACTCAGAGGCATTCCTTTAAACCCGGCAGAACTGTTAGAGCTCGACAGCTTGTTCCTGTCACTATCCCTCCACTGGACCAGCCCTCAAATGCAGGCTCTACGTCAAGACTGAAGATTGGTCTCCTAAATGTGCGGTCTCTATCCTCCTTATTAATAATCTTATTACTTCTCATAGCTTGGATTTACTTTGTCTTTGTGAAACTTGGCTTACAACTAATATTTTTCTGCCACTAAATCAAGCCCCTCCCCCTGATTATGCATATGCACAGGTAGGTCGCACGTCGAAACAGGGTGGTGGTCAGTGTTGGAAGTAATGGCGTTAGAGTATAACGGAGTAATCTAATTAATTACTTTTCCCATCGTTACAACGCCGTTATCGTTACTGAGAATAAAAATGGTCACGTTACTACAATTTGGTTGAATAAAGTACTACAGCTACTGGAGAGAGCAGGGGTGGGGATGATGACATCGCTGCAAAAGCGATGATTGGCTGACGCGGTCTCACTGCACGCCTCTGACTAACACTAAACACAAGACAGCGTCAGCGACAATGGCGAGGAGCCATTACTTCTTGTTAATTGAAATTAAAGGCAAGAATGTTTCTGTAACATGCTATGTCCAGGAAAAAAGACTTTATCCACGTCTGCCTCAAGTAAGTAAGTATTATTTATATAGCACCTTTCACAGATATAGATCACAAAGTGCTTTGCCTGGTGTCTGAGCCTGGGTCCTGAGTCCGTCATTAAAGTACTTGTCTCTGTTGTTTTCTGAACAGGAAGAGGACATTGCAGTTCCTTCGGTGAAAAACCATCTTCAGCGCTGCCGGCAGATTTGGAGGCGGGCCAGACAAATTCTCCTATAGCTTCTCAAGATTTATAGCTCTTTGCCATATTGGGCCATTTGAGGTTGAAAAACGAAGTAATCATACTGTTGTACATCTGAGGTTACTTCTTTGGATACTAGTTTTTATGTATCCCATTTGAAACCTGTATATTCCAATTCTCTGTTTTTCAAGAACCAAGGCTTTCAATTGATTTCCTCCAAGTTATGTTGAAGAGTCAAGACCTGGCGAGGTGTAGGGCTGGGTGGCTAAGCACCAAGTAAGATTGAGGGTTGATTGACTGTGCTTGTGTGAGACTTTTGGAGGCTGTAAAACGCTGGAAAGAGAGGCGTGACCGACAGGTACAGTATAGACCCCTGCCGGTGGGACAGCTGGTGTATGTGAGGGATCATGGTGCCTGGGGGCGCCATAAACTTCAAGATTGTTGGGACTCGGTTGTCCATCAGGTAGTGAACACTCCATCTGAGAAGGGAGCAGTTTACTTCATTGTTCCTGGGGTTGCAGTAGCTCAGTGGTAGAGCAGTCGTCCTACAACCAGTTGGCAGTTCGATTCCCGCTCTCCCCTCTTCATACTGTCGTTGTGTCTTTGGGCTAGACACTTAACCCACCTTGCCTCCAGTGTCCGTAGCACTGGTGTATGAATGTGTGACTGTAAAGATGTGTTTGGTGGAGGTTGTGAGACGCTGAGACAAAAATCTGCTAATGTTATTTTCAAATGAATTAATTCAGTCAATGTAGCAATTATTAGTGGGTAAAGAAAACATAAAATTTTAACCTAAAATATGTTGAAACAGCTAAATAAATTTAAACCTTTGCATACAGTCTAAATAAGCCTATATGGACCAAAAGAATGGGCGTACTGTCATATCAAGTTATTAACATGCAGAAGAGGTATAAAATATTTTTTAATAACCTCTGTCATGTTGATGATGCAAATGACGGCAACACAGTTTCTGAGCTCTTCCAAATCATAAACACAGAGCATATTTCTAAATATAAACCACATTTTGAACAATGATCTTCAGATTTGTCGCAGTCTTTTGCAAAATAGTTCTCTGTTCTTTCTATTGTTAGTGAGTAAACCTGGTTCAGACTGTGATAGTGCTGTTGAGACACAGCTGCGCTAATTAAAGATCTTTTTTCATTTTTAAAATGTAGATCTAAGTCCTGACCTTAGAGAGGGGCCACTACCCTTAACTATGAATATTGCATACAATGGTCTGTAAAGAAGCTAAAGCTGCAGCCTGTTGAGGGGACTTTGTCTCAAAACAAAGGAGGATCAATGTGATGGGGTTTCAGGGCAAAAGCCCCCAATTTAGATTTTAACAAGGTGGTAAATAAAGTCTTCTCTGTGCTATTTCTAGGGTCCACTGAAATTAGCGCACACAGTGTAACAGTGCCCAGTATCACTTTATGCTAATTAGCCATGTCCTTTTTGTTTTGATTTTGTTTTTTAAGTTGTCACTACTTTTATACAGACCTTGTGTGCTGTGTATATTATACATTTACTGTCAATTATAATTAGGCCTTAATTAGGTCTGGTTTAGATCTGTTTTGGTTCAAGCTATAGTATTCATAATC